>CAKJTW010000233.1:85000-97500 GCA_917880005.1 Nanger dama | reverse complement strand
GTTAGGGTTAGGGTTTAGGGGTTAGGGTTAGGGTTAGGGCTTTTGGTTAGAGTTACGGTTAGGGTTTGCTTTATGGTTAGGGTTAGGATTAGGGTTAGGATTAGGGTTAGGGTTAGGGTTACGGTTAGGGTTAGGGTTACGGTTATGGTTCTGGCTAGGGATAGGTTTAGGACTAGGGCTAGGGCTAGGGATAGGGATAGGGCTAGGGCTAGGGCTAGTGTGAGGGTTAGTGTTTAGTGTTATGTTTAGGGTTAGAGTTAAGGGTAGGGATAGGTTTAGGGGTTAGGGTTAGGGTAGGTACAGTGTTACGGTTAACGTTATGGTTAGAGATTAGGGTTAGCATTAGGGTTAGTGTTTAGCATTAGGGTTAGGGAAAGAGTTTAGGCTTAGCATATGTGTTAGGGTTAAAGTTAGGGTTAGGGTTAGAGTTAGGCCAAGGGCTAGGTTTAGGGTAGGGTTAGGGTAGGGTTGGTGTTGGGATTAGGTTTAGGGTTAAGGTTAGCGTTACTATGAAGTTTAGTGTTATAGAGGTTAGGTTTATGGTTATGGTTAGAATAGGTTTAGGGCTAGGATTAGGGGTAGTTTTAGGGTTGTGGTTAGTGTTAGGGTTAGGGTTAGTGTTAGGGTTGGATTAGGGTTAAAGTAAGGGTTACTGTTTAGTGTTAGGGTTAATGTTAGGATTATGGTTTAGTGTTTAGTGATAGGGTTATGGTTAGGGGTAGGGGTAGTCGTGCAGGTAGGTTTAGGGGTTGTGGTTCGGGTTAGGGATAAGGTTATGGTTAGGTTAGAGGTAGGGGTAGAAGTAGGGTTAGGGTCAGGTTTAGACGAGTTATGGTTAGGGTTAGGGTTATCGATTAGGGTTAGAAGTTAGGTGTTAGGGTTAGGGGTTTGGTCTTAGGGTTAGGGTTAGGGTTTAGTGTTAGGGCTAGGGTTTGAGTTAGGGTTAGGGGTTAGGGTTAGGTGTAGGTTTAGGGGTTAGGATTAGGGATGGGGTTAAATGTATGTGTGTGTTAGGGTTAGGGTTAGGGTTAGGGTTAGGGTTAGGTTAGGGTTAGTGTTGGGTTAGGGTTAGAGTTAGGTTTAGGGTCAGGGGTTAGGGTTACATTTAGGGTTAGGGGTTAGGGGTTATTCTTAGGGCTAGGGGTTAGGGTTAGGGTCAAGTTTTAGGGTTAGGGTTAGTGGTTAGGATTAGGGTTAGGGTTAGTGTTGGGATAGGGGTTAGGGTTAGGGTTGGGGTTAGTGTTAGGTTTAGGGTTACGGTTGGGGTTAGGGGTTAGGGTTGCGGTTGGCCTTAGGGTTAGGGTTGGGGTTAGGGTTGGTGTTAGGGTTAGGGTTAGTGTTAGGTTAGGGTTAGGGTTAGGGTTAGGTTTAGGTTTAGGGTTAGGATTAGGGTTTAGGGTTAGGGTTAGGGTTAGGATTAGAGTTAGCGTTACACTTAGGTTTAGGGTTAGAAGAGGTTTAGGGTTAGGGCTAGGGTTATGGTTAGGGATCTTGGTTAGGGTTAGGGTTAGGTTAGGGGTTAGGGTTAGGGTTAGGGTTAGGATTAGGGTTTAGGGTTAGGGTTAAGGTTAGGGTTATGGTTAGGGTTAGCGTTAATCTTAGGTTTAGGGTTAGAAGAGGTTTAGGTTAGGGTTAGGGTTAGGGTTAGGATTAGCGTTACTCTTATATTTAAGGTTAGGGTTAGGGTTAGGGGTTAGGGTTAGGGTTAGGGTTTAGGGTTAGGGTTAGTGTTAGGGGTTAGGGTTTGGGTTAGGGTTTAGGGTTAACGTTAGGGTTAGGGTTAGTGTTAGTGTTAGGTTTAGGGTTAAGGTCAGGGTCAGAGTCAGGGTCAGGTTCAGGGTTTAGCGTTAGGGTTAGCGTTAGGGTTAGGTTTAGTTTTTGGGTTAGGGTTAGGGGTTAGGGTTAGTGTTAGGGTTAGGTTTACGAGTTAGGATTAGGGTTAGGGTTAGGATTAGGGGTAAGGGTTAGGGTTAGGTTTGGGATAGGTGTTAGGGTTGGCTTTGTGGTTAGGGTCGGGATTGGGGTTGGGGTAAGGGTTGGGGTTGGGGTTAGGGTTAGGGTTCGGTTGGGGTTAGGGTTAGGGTTAGGGTTGGATTTAGGGTTAGTGTTGTGGTTGGGATTAGCTTTAGCATTGAGGTTAGGGTTAGGGTTAGGGTTAGGATTAGGGTTAGGTCTAGGGCTAGGGCTAGGGTTAGGGCTGGGCTAGGGATAGGGTTAGGGTTAGGGTTAGGGTTTAGTGAGTATTAGGGTTAGCGTTAGGGGTAGGGGTAAGGGTGGGTTAGGGTTAAGGTTATGGTTAGGGGTAGGGGTAGGGTTGGGTTAGGTTTAGGGTTAGGGTTAGGGTTATGGTTAGGGGTTAGGGTTAGGGTTAGGTTAGGTTAGGGTTAGCATTACTCTTATGGTTATGGTTAGGGTTAGGGTTAGGGGTTTGGGTTAGGGTTAGGTTTAGGGGTTAGGGTTAGGGTTTGGTTTAGGTTTAGGGTTAGTGTTAGGATTAGAGTGAGGTTTAGGAGTTTTGGTTAGGGTTAGGGTTAGGGGTTAGGGTTATTTGGTCAGGGTTAGGGTTTAGCATTAGGGTTAGGGTTATGGTTAGGGTTAGGGTTTAGGTTAGCATTAGGGTTAGGTTTAGGGTTAGAGTTAGGGTTAGGGTTAGGGTCAGAGTCAGCGTTAGGGATTAGGGTTAGGGTTAGGGTTAGCATTAGGGTTAGGGTTAGGGTTTAGGGTTAGTGTTAGGGCTAGGGTTAGGGTTAGGGGTTAGGGTTAGGTTTAGGGTTGGGGTTGGGGTTAGGGTTGGGATTGGGGTTGGGTTAGTGTTGGGATTGTGGTTGGGGTTAGGTTTGGGGTTGGAGTTAGGGTTAGGGTTAGGGTTGGACTTAGGGTTAGGGTTGGAGTTGGGGTTAGGTTTAGGGTTGGGGTTAGGGTAAGGTTAGGGTTGGGGTTAGTGTTAGGGTTAGGGTTAGAGGTTAGTGTTAGGGTTAGGGTTAAGGTTGGGGTTGGGGTTAGGGTTGGGGTTAGGGTTAGGATTGGGTTTGGGGTTAGGGTTGGGATTGTGGTTGGAATTAGGGTTGGGGTTGGTGTTAGGGCTAGGGTTGGGGTTTGGTTAGGGTTAGGGTTAGGGTTGGGGTTAGGGTTAGGGTTGGGGATGGGGTTAGGGTTAGCGTTAGGGTTAGGGTTAGGGTTAGGGTTAGGGTTTGGGGTTAGGGTTAGGGTTAGGGTTAGGGTTAGCGTTAGCGTTACTCTTTAGGGTTAGGGTTAGGGTTAGGGTTGGGGTTTGGGTTAGGGTTATGTTTAGGGGTTAGGGTTAGGTTTAGGGTTAGGGTTTGGTTTAGGTTTAGGGTTAGTGTTAGGATTAGGGTTAGGTTTAGGAGTTTTGGTTAGGGTTAGGGTTAGGGTTAAGGTTAGGGTTAGGGTTAGGGTTTAGGGTTAGGGTTAGGGTTATGGTTAGGGTTAGGTTTAGGGTTAGTGTTAGGGTTAGGGTTAGGGGTTAGCGTTAGGGTTAGTGATAGCTTTAGGGTTAGGGTAGGTTTAGTGTTAGGGTTAGGTCTAGGGCTAGGACTAGGGTTAGGTCTGGGCTAGGGATAGGGTTGGGGTTAGGTTTGGGTGAGTTTTATGGTTAGTGTTAGGGTTAGGGGTAGGGGTAGGGTTGGGTGAGGGTTAGGGTTAGGGGTAGGGTAGGGTTAGGGTTAAGATTGTGTTGGTTAGGGTTAGGGTTAGGGTTAGGGTTGGGTTAGGATCATGGTTAGGGTTAGGTGTTAGGGTTAGGGTTAGGTGTTAGGGTTAGGGTTAGGGTTTGGGTTAGGTTTAGGGTTAGGGTTAGGGTTAGGGTTAGCGTTACTCTTAGGTTTATGGTTAGAAGAGTTTTAAGTTTAGGGTTAAGGTTAGGGTTACGGTTGTTTTGGATAGGGTTAGCGTTAGGGTTAGCGTTAGGGTTAGGGTTAGGGTTAAAGTTAGGGTTAGGGTCAGGGTCAGGGTCAGGGTCATGGTTTAAGTATGGGTTAGTGTTAGAGTTAGCATTAGCGTTATCGTTAGTGTTAGGGTTAGGTTTAGGGTTAGGGTTAGGGGTTAGGGTTAGTGTTAGGGCTAGGGTTACGGGTTAAGGTTAGGTTTAGAGTTAGGGTTAGGGTTAGGGGTTAGGATTAGGGTTAGGGTTAGGCTTGAGTTATGAGTTAGGGTTGGGGTTGGGGTTAGGGTTGGGATTGGGGTGGGGGATAGTGTTGTGGTTGGGTTAGGGTTGGGGTTAGGGTTAGGGTTAGGGTTGGTTGGGTTAGGGTTAGGGTTGGGGTTAGGGTTAGGGTTGGGGTTGATGTTAGGGTTAGGGTTGGGGTTAGTGTTAGGGTTAGGGTTAGGTCTAGGACTAGGGCTATGATTAGGGCTGGACTAGGGCTAGGGTTAGGGTTAGGGTTGGGCCGTTTTAGTGTTGGCGTTGGGGGTGGGTTAAGTTAGGGTTAAGGTTAGGTTTAGGGTTAGGATTAGGGTTTAAGTTTAGGGTTAGGGTTAGTGTTTGGTTTAGGGTTAGGTTTAGGGTTAGAGTTAGCGTTACTCTTAGGTTTAAGGTTAGAAGAGGTTTAGGGTTAGGGTTAGGGTTAGGGTTAGAGGTTTTGGTTAGGGTTAGTGTTAGGGTTAGGGGTTAGGGTTAGGTTTGGGTTTAGGATTAGGGTTTGGTTTAGGGTTAGGGTTAGGGTTAGGGTTAGGGTTTAGGGTTAAGGGTAGGGTTAGGGTTAGGGTTTAGGGTTACCGTTAGGGTTAGGTTTAGTGTTAGGATTAGGGTTGAGGTCAAGATCAGTGTCAGGGTTTATGGTTAGGGTTAGCGTTAGGGTTAGTGTTAGCGTTAAGGTTAGCGTTAGGTTTAGGGTTAGGGTTAGGTTTATGGGTTAGGGTTAGGTTTGGGTTAAAGTTAAGGTTAGCGTTTAGGTTAAGGGTAGGATTAGGTGTTTTGGTTAGTGTTAGGTTTAGGTTTAGTGTTAGGGTTAGGGTTGGGTTATTGTTAGGTTTATGGTTAAGATAAGGGTTAGGGTTAGGGTTAAGGTTAGGATTAGGTTTAGGGTTCGGTTTAGGGTTAGGGTTAGGGTTAGGTTTAGCATTAGGGTTAGAGTCAGGTTTCGGTTAAGCTTAGGATTAGGGTTAGTGTTCAGGGTTAGGGTTAGAGTTCTGGTTTAGAGATAGGGTTTCGGAAAGTGTTAGGGTTAGGGTTAGGGTCGGTTATGGTTAAGGTTAGGGTTAATGCTAGGGCTAGGGGCTAGGCCTACGGTTATGGTTAGTGTTAAGTTTAAGGGTAGGGTTAGGGCTTGTGGTTAGGTTTGGGTTTGGGTTAGGGTTATGCTTAGGGTTTAGAGTTTAGAGTTATGGCTAGGGATAGGGTTAGGGCTAGTGCTAGGGTTAGATCTAGGCCTAGGGCTAGGGTTAGGGCTTGGGCTGGGACTAGGGTTAGGGTTAGGGTTGGGTGAGTTTTCAGGTTAACGTTAAGGGTAGGGGTAGGGTTGGGTTAGGTTTAATTTAGGGTTAGGTGTAGGGGTAGGTTTGGGTTAGGTTTAGGGTTAAGGGTGGGGGTAGAGGTATGGTTGGGTTATGTTTAGGTTTAGACGAGTTAGTGTTAGGGTTAGGGTTAGGGTTAGGGTTACGGTTAGGGTTAGGGGTTACAGTTGGGGTTAGGTTACAGTTAGAGTTAGGGTTAGGGTTAGGGTTGGGTTCAATGTTAGGTTTTGAGTTAGGGTTAGGGGTTAGGGTTAGGGTTAGGGTTATGGTTAGGGTTTAGGGTTAGGGTTAGGGATAGGGTTAGTGTTAGGGTTAGTGTTAGGGTTGGGGATAGGGTTAGGATTAGGTTTAGGATTAGTGTTAGTGTTTGGGTTAGTGTTAGGTTTAGCGTTAGGGTTAGGGTTAGGGTTTGGTTAGGGTTAGGGGTAGGGGTAGGGGTAAGGGTAGGTGTATGTGTTGCGGTTAGGGTTAGGTTTTGGTTTAGGGTAGGTTTAGGTTTAGGGCTAGGGTTAAAATAGAGTTAGGGTTCGGGTTAGTGTTAGGGTTGGGGTTAGGGTTAGGGGTAGGGGTTGGGGTAAGTGTAGGGGTATGGGTAGCAGTTAGGGTTAGGTTTTGTGTTAGGTTTGGGTAGGGTTAGGGTTAGTTTTATGGTTAGATTTTGGGGTTTAGGTTTAGGGCTAAGGGTAGGGGTTGGGTTAGACCTAAGGATAGGGTTAGGACTACGACTAGTGCTAGGGTTAGGGCTAGGGCTAGACTAGGGTTAGGGTTATTGTTAGGTAAGGGTTAGGGTTAGGGTTTAGGGTTAGGGTTAGGGTTAGGGTTAGTGTTAGTGTTAGGGTTAGTGTTAGGGTTGGGGTTGGGTTAGGATTAGGTTTAGGGTTAGGGTTAGGGTTATTGTTAGGTTTAGGGTTAGGGTTTGGTTAGGGTTAGGGGTAAGGGTAAGGGTAGTGGTATGGATTGGGGTTAGGGTTATGGTTTGGTTAGGGTTGGGTTAGGGTTAGGGTTAATTTTAGGGTTAGGGTTTAGGGTTTAGGGTTAGGGATAAGGGTAGGGGTAGGGTTAGGCTTAATGAAAGGGTTAGGCCTAGGGCTAGTGCTAGTGCTATGGCTAAGGTCAGGCTAGGGTTAGGGTTAGGGTTAGGGTTTAGGGTTAGGGTTAGGGATAGGGTTAGTGTTAGTGTAGGGTTAATGTTAGGGTTGGGGTTAGGTTTAAGTTTAGTGTTACGGTTAGGGTTAGGGTTATGGTTAGTGTTAGGGTTAGTGTTAGGGTTAGGGTTTAGTGTTAGTTTATGGCTTGTGTTAAAATTAGGGTTTAGGGTTAGGGTTAGGTTAGGGGTTATGGTTAGTGTTTGGGGTTGGAGTAGGGGAATGGGTTGGGTTAGGATTACAATTAGGTTTAGGGGGTGTAAGGATTTGGGTTAGGGTTAGTGTTTAGCATGAAGGTAAATGTTAGGGTTTAGGGATTAGTGATAGAGTTAGCATAAGAGATAGGTTTATGGTTAGGGTTAGGGTTAGAGTTGGGTTAGGGTTAGTGTTAAGGTTTAAGGTTTAGGGTTAGGGTTAGGGTTAGATTTGGGTTAAGGTTAGGGTTAGGGTTAGTGTTTTGGGTTAGGGTTAGGGATTAGGGTTTAGGAATAGGGTTAGGGTTAGTGTTAGGGGATAGGGGTAGGGGTAGGGGCTTGGGTTGGAGTTAGGGTTAGGGTTAGGATTGGGTTAGGGTTAGTGTTAGGGTTAGGGTTCAGGGTTAGGGTTAGGGTTTAGGGTTAGGGTTTGTGTCATGGTTAGGGTTAGGGGTAGGGTTGGAGGTAGGAGTATGTGTTGGGGTTTGGTTAGGGTTAGGGTTAGGGTTCATGGTTTAGGGATAGAGTTAGTGTTAGTGTTAGGGCTAGGGAGAGGGTTAGAGCTAGGGCTAGGGCTAGGGCTAGGGTTAGTGTAAGAATTAGGGTTCAGTGTTAGTGTTTTGGTTACCTTTAGGGTTAGGGTAGGGTTAGGGTTAGGGTTGGGGTTTGGCATAGGGTTAGGGTTAGGGTTAGGTGTTAGGGTTAAGGTTACGGTTAGATTTGGGTTACGTTCAGAGTTAGGGTTAGTGTTTAGGGTTAGGGTTAGGGATTAGGGTTTAGGGATAGGGTTAGGGTTAGAGTTAGGGGATAGGGGTAGTGGTAGGGGTATGGGTTTGAGTTAAGGTTAGGGTTAGGATGGGGTTATTGTTAGTGTTAGGATTAGGGTTTAGGGTTAGGGTTCGGGTTAGGGTTAGGTTAGGTTTAGGATTAGAGTTAGTGTTAGTGTTAGGTTTAGGGTTAAGGTTAGAGTTTAGGATTATGGTTAGGGTTAGTGTTAGTGTTAGGGTAAGGTTAAAGGGTTAGGGTAGGTTTAGGTTTAAGTTTGGGGTTGGGGTTATGGATAGAATTAGGGTTAGCGTTACAGTTAGTGTTAGGGTTAGAAGAGGTTTAGATTTAGGGTTAGGGTTAGAATAGTGTTAGGGTTATAGTTAGGTTAGTATTAGGGTACGGTTAAGGTTAGGGTTGGGGTTGGGGTTAGGGTTTGGGTTAGGGGTTAGGGTTAGGTTTGGGTTATGTTTAGGGTTAGGGTTAGTGTATAGGGTTAGGGTTATGGATAAGGGTTTAGGGATAGGGTTAGGGTTAGCGTATGGGTGTAGAGGTAGGGGTAGGGGTATGGGTAGGTGTTAGGGTTAGGTTTAGGGTTAGGGTTAGGGTTATGGTTAGGTTTGGGTTATGGTTAGGGTTAGGGTTAGTGTTTCAGGTTAGGGTTAGGGTTAGGGATTAGGGTTTAGGAATAAGGTTAGGGTTAGTGTAAGGGGATAGGGGTAGGGGTAGGGACATGTGTTGGAGTTAGGGTTAGGGTTAGGATTGGGTTAGGGTTAATGTTAGGGTTAGGGTTCAGGGTTAGGGTTAGGAATTGGTTAGGGTTAGGGTTAGTGTTAGGGTTAGTGTTAGTGTTAGGCTTAGTTTTAGGGTTGGTGTTAGGGTTAGGGTTAAGGTTAGTGTTAGGTTTATGGTTAGGGTTTGGTTAGGGTTAGGTGTAGGGGTAGGGGTAAGGGTAGGAGTATGGGTTGGGTTTAGTATTAAGGTTAGGTTTAGGGTTGGTAAGAGTTAGGGTTAGTTTTAGGGTTAGGGTTTAGGGTTTTGTTTAGGATTCAAGGTAGGTGTAGGGTTAGGCCTAAGGATAGTGTTAGGCCCAGGGTTGGTGTGCTGGGGCTGGGGCTGGGGCTGGGGCTAGGGTTAGGGTTAGGGTTAGGGTTTAGGGTTAGGGTTAAGGTTAGGTTTTAGAGTTAGTGTTAGGGTTATGGTTAGTGTTAGTGTTAGGGTTAGGTTTAGGGGTAGGGTATGTTTAGGTTTAGGGTTGGAGTTGGGGTTAGGGATAGGAATAAGGTTAGCGTTACTGTTAGCATTAGGGTTAGAAGAGGTTTAGATTTATGGTTAGTGTTAGAATAGGGTTAGGGTTAGGTTAGTGGTAGGGTGCGGTTAGCTTTAGGGTTGCGGATGGGGTAAGGGTTAGGGTTAGGGTTAGGGGTTAGGGTTAGAGTTATGTTTGGGTTATGTTTAGGGTTAGGGTTAGTGTTTAGGTTTAGGTTTAGGGTTAGACATTAGGGTTTAGGGATAGGTTTAGGTTTAGGGTTAGGGGTTAGAGGTAGTGGTATGGGTTGGAGTTAGGGTTAGGGTTATGGTTAGGGTTATGGTTAGGTTTAGGGTTAGGATAGAGTTAGGGATTAGGGTTTAGGGATAGGGTTAGGGTTACGGTTAGTGGTCAGGGTTAGGGTTAGGGTTAGTTTTGTGTAATGATTAAGGTTAAGGTTAGTGTTTAGGGTTAGGGTTAGGGATTACGGTTTAGGAAATGGGTTAGGGTTAGGGTTACAGGATAGGTGTAGGGGTAGGTGTATGGGTTGGACTTAGGTTTAGGTTTAGGATTGGCTTAGGGTTAGTTTTAGGGTTAGGGTTTAGGGTTAGGGTTAGGGTGATGTTAGGGTTAGGGTTAGGGTAAGGGTTAGGTTTTAGGATTAGGGATAGAGTTAGTGCTAGTGTTAGGGTTAGGGTTAGAAGAGGTTTAGGTTTAGGGTTAGGGTTAGAATAGGGTTAGGGTTAGGTTAGAGTTAGGGTACGGTTGGGGTTAGTGTTGGTGTTGGGGTTAGTGTTAGTGTTAGGGTTAGGGGTTAGGGTTAGGATTAGGTTTGGTTTATTGTTAGGGTTAAGGTTTCTGATTAGTGTTAGGGTTAGGGTTAGGTATTAGGGTTTAGGGAAAGGGTTAGGTTTAGGGTTAGGCTTAGGGTTCGGGTTAGGGTTAGTGTTAGGTTTAGCCTTAGGGTTAGGGTTAGGGTTTGGTTAGGGTTAGGTGTAGGGGTAGGGGTAAGGGTAGGTAGGTGTGGGTTGGGGTTAGGGTTAGGGTTAGGGTTGTGTTAGGGTTAGGGTTAGTTTTAGGGTTAGGGTTAAGGGTAGGGGTAGGGTTTAGGGGTTAGGTTAGGGTTAGGTTTTAGAGATAGGGTTATGGTTAGGGTTTGGGTTGTGGTTAGGTTTACAGTTAGGGTTAGGTTTAGGTTTAAGGTAGGTTTAGGTTTAGGGTTGGGGTTGGGGTTAGGGATAGGATTAGGGTTAGCGTTACTGTTAGGGTTAGGGTTAGAAGAGGTTTAGGTTAGGGTTAGGTTTAAAATACGGTTGGGTTTAGATTTAGGTTTCAGTAAGGGTAAAGTTAGGGTTAGGGTTGGGGTTGGGGTTAGGATTAGGATTAGGTTTAGGGTTAGGGTTAGTGTTAGGGTTTGGGTTAGGGTTTGGTTAGGGTTAGGGGTAGGGTTTAGGGTAGGGGTAAGTTTGCGGTTAGGGTTAGGGTTTGGGTTAGGGTTGGGTTGAGGTTAGGGTAGGGTTAGTTTTAGGGTTAGGGTTTAGGGTTTAGGGTTAGGGTTAAGGGTAGGGGTAGGGTTAGGCCTAAGGATAGGGTTAGACCTAGGGCTAGTGCTAGGGCTATGGCTAGGGAGAGGCTACTGTTAGGGTGAGGGTTATTGTTTAGGGTTAGGCTAGGGTTAGGTTTTAGAGTTAGGGTTAGTGTTAGGGTTAGGGTTTAGGGTTACAGTTAGGGATAGGGTTTGTGTTAGTGTTAGGTTTTGTGTTAGGTTGGGGTTAGGGTTAGGGTTAAGATTAGGTTTAGGGTTAGTGTTACAGTTAGGGTTAGTGTTAGGGTTAGCGTTAGGGTTAGAGTTAGGGTTTTGTTAGGGTTAATGTTAGGGGTAGGGGTAAGGGTAGGTGTATGGGTTGCGTTTAGGGTTAGGTTTTGGGTTAGGGTTGGGTTAGGTTTGGGTTAGGGTTAAGGTTAGTTTTAGGATTAGAGTTTGGGGTTTGGGGTTAGGGTTAAGGGTAGGGGTAGGGTTAGATCTAAGGATAGGGTTAGGCCAAGGGCTAGTGATAGGGGTAGGGCTAGGGCTAGACTAGGTTTAGGATTAGGGTTAGGGTTTAGGTTTAGGGTTAGGGTTAGTTTTTAGATTTAGGGATAGGGTAAGTGTTAGTGTTAGTGTTAGTGTTGGGGTTAGGTTTATGAATAGGTTTAGGTTTAGGCTTAGTGTAGGTTTAGGTTTAGGGTTGGAGTTGGGGTTAGAGATAGGATTAGGATTAGCATTACTGCTAGGGTTAGGGTTAGAAGAGGTTTAGGGTTGGGGTTAGGGTTAGAAGAGGCTTAGGGTTAGGGTTAGGTTAGAGTTAGTGTATGGTTAGGATTAGGGTTTGGGTTGGGGTTAGGGTTAGGTTTAACGTTAGGGGTTAGGGTTAGGTTTAGGGTTAGGTTTGGTTATAGTTAAGGTTAGGGTTAGTGTTTAGGGTTAGGGTCAGGGTTAGGTATGAGGGTTTAGTGTTAGGGTTAGGGTTAATGTTAGGATTAGGGGTAGCTTTAGGGTTAGGCGTAGGTTTAGGGTTAGGGTTAGACGATTTAGGGTTAGGGTTGGGTTAGGGTTAGGGGTAGGGATAGGGTTAGGCGTAGGGGTAGGTTTAGGGTTAGGGTTAGACGAGTTAGGGTTAGGGTTAGTGTTAGGGATAGGGTTAGGGTTACAGTTAGTGTTAGGGTTAGAGTTACGTTTAGGGTTAGGGTTAAGGTTAGGGTTTAGGGTTAGGGTCAGGGTTAGGGATTCGGTTTAGGGATAGGATTAGTGTTAGGGTTAGGGGTTAGGGGTTAGGGGTTGGGGTAGGGGTATGTGTTGGAGTTAGATTTAGGGTTAGGATTGGGTTGGGGTTAGTGTTAGGGTTAGGGTTATTGTTAGGGTTGGGGTTAGGGTTAGAATTAGTGTTAGCGTTAGTGTTAGGGTTAGAGTTTAGGGTTAGGGTTAGGGTTAGTGTTTAGTGTTAGGGTTAGGGTCATATTTAGTGTTAGTGTTAGGGTTATGGCTAGGGTTGAGGTTAGGTTTAGGTTTAGGGTAGGTTTAGGTTTAGGGTTGGGGTTGGAGTTAGGGATAGAATTAGGGTTAGCATTACTGTTAGGGTTAGTATTCGAAGCGGTTTTAGGTTTAGGGTTAGGGTTAAGATTAGATGTAGGGTTAGGTGTTGTGGTTAGGGTTAGGGTTAGGGTTGGGTTAGGGTTAGGGGTAGGGATAGGGTTAGAGGTAGGGGTAGGTTTAAGGTTAGGTTTAGACGAATTAGTGTTAGGGTTAGGGTTCGGGATAGTGTTAGGGTTACGGTTAGGTTTAGGGTTAGAGTTAGGGTTAGGGTTAGGCTTAGGGTTAAGGTTAGGGTTAGGGGTTACGGTTAGGTTTAGGGTTAGGGTTAGGGTTTAGGGTTAGTGTTAGGGTTAGGGTTTAAGGTTAGTGTTAATGTTTGCCTTAGGGGTAGGGGTTATGGTTATGGTTAGGGTTAGGTTAGGGTTAGGGTTAGGGTTAGGGTTCGGTGTATGGGTAGGGGTAGGGGAATGGGTTGGGGTTAGGATTATGCTTAGTTTTAGGGTTGGGTAAGGATTAGGGTTAGGGTTAGTGTTTAGGGTTAGGGTTAGTGTTAGTGTTAGAGTTTATGGTTTAGTGATAGAGTTAGGATAAGGGATAAGGTT
>CAKJTW010000233.1:0-80000 GCA_917880005.1 Nanger dama | reverse complement strand
AACCCCAAACCTAAACTTAACCCTATCCCTAACCCTAACCCTAACCTCCCACCCCAACCCTATCCCCACCCAATCCCAACCCTAACCCCAACCCCAACCCTAACCCTAACCCCTAACCCTAACCCTAACTCTAAACCTAACCTTAACCCGTAATCCTAACCCTAACACTATCCCTAACCCCTAACCCTAACCCTAAACCTAACCCTAATGCTAACGCTAACACTAATGCTAATCCTAATGCTAACGCTAAACCTAAACCATGACCCTGACCCTGACCCTGACCCTAACCCTAACTCTAACCCTAACACTAACCCTAACCCTAACGCTAACCCTAAACCCTTACCCTAACCCTAAGTCTAACCCTAACCAAAACCCCTAACAGTAACCATAACCATAACCCTAAACCTAAAACTCTTCTAACCCTAAACCTAAGAGTATCGCTAACCCTAATCCTAACCTAACCTAAACCTAACCCCTAATCCTAACCCTAACCCCTAACCTTAACCCAACCCAACCCTAACCCTAACCATAACACACACATACCTTTAAACCGACCACTACCCCTATCCCTAACCCTAAACCTAACCCAACCCTACCCCTAACCCTAACCCTAACCGTAACCCTAAAACTCACCCAACCCTAACCCTAATCCTAGCCCTAGCCCAGCCCTAACCCTAGTCCTAGCCCTAGACCTAACCCTAACACTAAACCTACCCTAACCTTAAAGCTATCACTAACCCTAACCCTATCCCTAACCCTAACCCTAACCCTAACCCCTAACCCTAATCCTAACCCTAAACCTTTTCCTAACCCTAAAGCTAAAAGTAATGCTAACCCTAACCCTAACCCTAAACCTAATCCCAACCCTAACCCTAATCCCAAACCTAAACCTAACCCTAACCCTTAACCATAGCCCTAACCCTAACCCTAACCCCTACTCCAACACTAACCCTAACCTAACCCCTAATCCTAACCCCTAACCCTAACCATAACCCTAAACTTAAACCTCTTAAACCTAACCCTAAACCTAACTATAAAACTAATAGTAATGCTAACCTTACCCCTAAACCTAACCCCAACACCAACCCTACCCTAACCCTACCTTAACCCTAACCCTGGCCCTAGGCCTAATGCTAACCCTAACCTTAACTTTAACCCGAACACATATCCTAAGCCTAAACTCTTTCCCTAACCCTAACCCCGAAACCTTGCCCGAAACCCCCTACCCTTATCCCTAACCCTAACCTTAACCCTAACACTATCCCTAACGCTAACCCTAACCCCTCACTATATCCCTACTCTTAACTCTAACCCTAACCATAACACTAAACACTAACCCTAACCCTAGCCCTAGCCCTAGCCCAATCCCTAGCTCTGGCACTGGCCCTAGTCCTAAACCTATCCCTAGGCCGAACCGTAAACTTAACACTAACCCTAAACTAACCCTAACACCAACCCTAATCCTAACTGTAACCCAACACTAACCCTAACCCCAACCCCAACGCTAATATCAACCCCAATCCTAACCCTAACCCTAACCCTAACCCCAACCCTAAACCTAACCCCAACCCCAACCCTAAACCCAAACACAATCCCAACCCTAACCCCAACCCCAGTCCAACCCTAACCTCAACCTCAAACCAAACCCCAACCCCAACCTCAACCCTAACCCTAACCCTAACGATAACCCCTAACACTAACCCTAACCCTAACCCCTAGCCCTAACCCTAACACTAACCCTAACCCCTAACCCTAAACCTAACGCTAACCCTAATGCTAATGCTAACCCTAACGCTAACCCTAACCCTAACCCTGACCCTGACCCTGACCCTGACCTAAACCTAAACCTAAACCTAACCCTAACCATAACCCTAAACCTTTTCTAACCCTAAACCTAAGAGTAATCCTAACCCTAACCCTATCCCTAACCCTAACCCTAACCTAAACCTCTTCTAACCTAAACTTAAGAGTAACGCTAACCCTAAATCTAACCCTAAGCCTAAACCAAACCCTAAACCTAACCCTAACCCCTAACCCTAACCCCTAACCCTAACCCTAACTCAACCCTAACCCTAACCCTAACACTAACCCTAACACTAACCCACACATACCTTTAACCCTACGTCTTCCCCTAACCCTAACCCTAACCCTAAACCTAACCCAACCCTAAACCTAACCCATCCCTACCCTTACTTCTACCCCTAACCTTAACCCTAACCCAACCCTAAACCTACTCCTAACGCTAACCCTAAATCTCACCCAACCCTAACCCTAACCCTAGCCATAGACAAGCACTTTCCCTAGCCCTAGCCCCAGACCTAACCCTAGCTCTAACCCTAACCATAACCCTACCCCTAAACTCTAAATCCTAACCGTAACCCCAACCTTATCCAAACCCTGACCCTAACACTCACCGCAACCCCTAACTTTAACCCTAAACCCTAAACCTAATTCCTAACCCTTGCCTTAAACCTTAACCATAACCATAACCCTAACCCTAGCCCTAGTCCTAGCCCTAACCCTACTTTCTCTAGCCCTAACCCTAACACTAACACTAACCCTAATTCTAACCCTATAAAAAACCTAACCCAACCATAGAACTGACCTTAACCCTGACCCCAACCAATCCCCATACAACTACCCTAACCCTAATATTAACCCTTACCCCCTAACCGTAACCCTAATCCTAACCCTAAACCTACACTTACACATAATCCTAACTCAATCCTAACCCTAAGCCTAACCCTAACCTAATATTAACCTAAACCCTAACCCTAACCTAACCTAACCTAACCCCAACCCTAACCTAGCCCCTAAGCCTAACACTAGACCCTAACCCTAACACTAAACTAAACCTAAACCTAACACTAATATTAACCGTAACCCTAACCTAACACTAGCCCTAACCCTATCCTTAGCCCTAACACTAATCCTAACCCTAAAACCTAACATTAACCCTAAACATAACCCTAACCCTACAATAACCCTAAAACCTAACCCTAACCCTGACCCTAACCTAACCACAAGCCTAACTATAACCCAAACCCCAACTCTAACCCTAACCCCAACCTTAATCCTAACCTAACCCTACCCTGGACCCCTAACCTAACTGCTAAGCCTGACCCCTAACCATAACCCTAACCCCAAATGTAACCCAAACCCTAACCAAAACACCTAACACTAGCCGTAACCCTAAACCTAAACCTCTTCTAACCCTAAACCTAAGAGTAATGCCTAACCGTAAACCCTAACCCCTAACCCCTAAACAAAACCCCTAACCCTAACCATAACCCCAACCCTAAACCTCTTCTAACCATAAACCTAAAAGTAACACTATCCCTAACACTAACCATAACCCTAACCCCAACCCTAACCCTAACACTAACCCCACCCCTAAACCTAACCCCTACTCCAACCTAACACTAACCCTAACCCTAATCCTTAAACTTAACCCTAAACCTAACAATAAACCTAATAGTATGCTAACCTTAAACCCTTAACCTAACCCCAACACCAACCCTACCCTAACCCTGCCTAACCCCTAACCTAACCCTAGGCCTAACTCTAAACCTAACCTTAACTTTAACCCTAACACATACCCTAAGCCTAAACTCTTTCCCTAACCCTAACCCCAAAATCTAACCTAACCCTAACCCTAACCCTAACCCTAACCCTAACCTAACCTTAACCCTAACAATATCCCTAACACTAACCCTAACCCTCACCCTATCCCTACTCTTAACTCTAACCCTAAACATAACACTAAACACTATCCCTAACCCTAGCACTAGCCCTAGCCCAATCCCTAGCCCTAGCACTAGCCCTAGTCCAAAACCTATCCCTAGCCCGGACCTAAACTTAACACTAATCCTAAACTAACCCTAACACCAGCCTAACCCTGGCCCTGGCCTGGCCTAACCCCAGCCCCAGCCTTGGCTCCAGTCCCAGTCCCAGCCTGGCCTAGCCCTGGCCCCAGCCTGGCCCTGGCCTGGGCCCAGCCTGGCCTGGCCTGGCCTGGCCCTGGCCTGGCCTGGCCCAGCCCTGGCCTGAGCCTGGCCCTGGCCCTGGCCTGGCCTGGCCCTGGCCTGCCTGGCCTGGCCTGGCCCTGGCCTGGCCTGGCCTGGCCTGGCCTGGCCCAGGCCTGGCCTGGCCTGGCCTGCCCTGGCCTGGCCCTAGGCCTGGCCTGGCCTGGCCCTGGCCTGGCCTGGCCTGGCCTGGCCTGGCCTGGCCTGACCTGGCCTGGCCTAGGCCTGGCCTTGGCCTGGCCCTGGCCTGGCCTGGCCTGGCCCTAGCCTGGCCTGGCCCTGGCCTGCCTGACCTGGCCCTGGCCTGGGTCCTTCTGGCCTGACCTGAGCCTGGCTATGGCCCTGCCCTGGCCTGGCCCAGCCTGCCTGGCCTGGCCTGGCTACCTGGCCTGGCCTGGCCTGGCCTGGCCTGGCCTGGCCTAAGCCTGGCCTAGCCTGAGGTGGCTGGCCTGGCCTGGCCTGGCCTGGCCTGGCCTGGCCTGGCCTGGCCTGGCCTTGCCTGGTGGCCTGGCCCTGGCCTGGCCTGTCCTGGCCTGGCCTGATCCTGGCCTTGTGGTGCCTGGCTACTGGCTGGCCCTGGCCTGGCCTGGCCCTGGCCTGGCCTTGCCCTCTGGCCTGGCCTGGCCTGGCCTGGCCCTGGCCTGGCCTAGCCTGGCCTGGCCTGGCTCTTTGGCCTGGCCCTGGCTGGCCTGCCTGGCCTGGCCTGGCCTGGCCTGGCCTGGCCCTGGCCCTGGCCCTGCCCTGGCCTGGCCTGGCCTGGCCCTGGCCTGGCCTGCTTCTGGCCTAGCCTGCCTGGGCCTGGCCCCTGGCCTGGCCTGGCCTGGCCTGGCCTGGCCTGATCCTGGCCCTGGCCCTGGCCCTAGCCTGGCCTGGCCTGGCCCTGGCCTGGCCTGGCCTGGCCTGGCCTGGCCTGGCCTGGCCTGGCCTGGCCTGGCCTATGAGCCTGGCCTAGCCTGACCTGGCAGGCCTGTGGCCCTGCCTGGCCTGGCCTGGCCCTGGCCCTGGCCTGGCCTGGCCTGGCCTTGGCCTGGCCTGGCCTGGCCTGGCCTGGCCTGGCCTGGCCTGGCCTGGCCTGGCCTGGCCTGGCCTGGCCTGGCCTGGCCTGGCCTGGCCTGGCCTAACCCTGGCCCTGCCTGGCCCTGACCTGGCCCTGCCTGGCCTGGCCTAACCTGGCCTGGCCATAGCCTGGCCTGGCCCTGGCCTGGCCTGGCCCTGGCCTGACCTGGCCCTGCCTGGCCTAGGCCTGGCCTGGCCTGGCCTGGCCTGGCCTCGCTCTGGCCTGGCCCTTGGCCCTGGCCTGGCCTGGCCTGGCCTGGCCTGGCCTGAGCCCTGGCCCTGGCCTGGCCTGGCCTGGCCTGGCCTGGCCCTGGCCCTGGCCTGGCCTGGCCTGGCCCTGGCCCTGGCCTGGCCTGGCCTGGCCTGGCCTGGCCCTGGCCCCTGGGCCTGGCCCAGGCCTGGCCCTGCCTCTGGCCTGGCCCTGGCCTGGCCCAGGCCTGGCCTGGCCTGGCCTGGCCTGGCCTGGCCCTGGCCTGGCCTGGGCCTGGCCTGGCCTGGCCTGGCCCTAGGCCTGGCCCTGGCCTGGCCCTAGCCCTGGCCCTGGCCCCCTGGCCTGGCCCCTAAGCCTGGCCTGGCCTGGCCTGGCCTGGCCTGGCCTGGCCTGGCCTCTGAGCTCTGGCCTGGCCCTGGCCCTGACCTGGCCCTGGCCTGCCCTGGCCTGGCCTAGGCCTAGGCCTAATCCCCTGGCCTGGCCTGCCCTGGCCTGGCCTGGCCTGGCCTGGCCTGGCCCTGGCCTGGCCCTGACCTGGCCTGGCCTGGCCTGGCCCTGGGCCTGGCCTGGCCTGGCCCTGGCCTGGCCTGGCCCCAAGCCTGGCCTGGCCTGGCCTGGCCTGGCCTGGCCCTGGCCTGGCCTGGCCCTGGCCTGGCCTGGCCCTGGCCCTGGCCTGGCCCTGGCCCTGGCCCTGGCCTGGCCTGACCCCTGGCCCATCCAGCCTGGCCTGGCCTGAGCCTGGCCTGGCCCTGGCCTGGCCTGGCCTGGCCCTGGCCTGACCCTGGCCTGGCCTGGCCTGGCCTGGCCTGGCCTGGCCCTGGCCTGGCCCTGGCCTAACCTGGCCCTGGCCCTGCCCCTGGCCTGCCTGGCCTGGCCTGGCCCTGGCCCTGGCCTGGCCTGGCCTGGCCTGGCCTGGCCCTGGCCTGGCCTGGGCCTGGCTCTGCCTGGCCTGGCCCTGGCCTGCCCTGGCCTGGCCTGGCCTGGCCCTGGCCTAGGCCTGGCCCTAGCCACTGGCCTGGCCTGGCCTGGCCTGGCCCTAGCCTGCTATTGGCCTGGCCTAGGCCTGGCACTAAACCCTGGCCTAGCCTGGCCTAGCCCTGGCCCTGGCCGCCTGGCCCTGGCCCTGGCCCTGGCCTGACCTGGCCTAGCCCTGGCCCTAGCCTGGCTTAGCACTGGCCTAAGCCCTGGCCTGGCCTAGCCTGGCCTGGCCTGGCCTGGCCCCTGGCCTGGCCCTTCCCCAGGCCTGGCCTGCCCCCAGCCTAGCCCTGGCCCTGGCCTGGCCCTGCCTGGCCTGGCCTGGCCTGACCCCAGCCCTAAGCCTAGCCTGGCCCCAGCTCTGGCCTGGCCACAGCCCAGCCCTGGCCTCAGCCTGGACCCCTGGCCTGAGCCTGGCCTGGCCTAGGCCTGGCCTGGCCTGGCCTGGCCCCCAGGCCTGGCCTGGCCCTGGCCCTGGCCTGGCCTGGCCTGGCCTGGCCTGGCCTGGCCTGGCCTGGCCCAGGCCCTGGCCTGGCCTGGCCTGGCCTGGCCTGGCCTGGCCCTGGCCCTGGCCTGGCCTGCCCTGCCCTGGCCTGGCCTGGCCTAGGCCTCTTCCTGGCCTGGCCCTAGCCTGGCCTGCCCTGGCCTGGCCTGGCCTGGCCTGGCCTAGGCCTGGCCCTGGCCCCTGGCCTGGCCTGGCCTGGCCCTGGCCTGGCCTGGCAGTTGGCCTGGCCTGCCTGTGGCCCTGACCTGGCCTGGCCTGGCCTGGCCTGGCCTGGCCTGGCCTGGCCTGGCCTGGCCTAGGCCTGGCCTGGCCTGGCCTGGCCTAGGCCTGGCCTGGCCTGGCCTGGCCTAGGCCTGACCTGGCCCTGGCCTGGCCAGCCTGGCCCTGGCCTGGCCTGGCTGCCCTGCCAGGCCCCTGGCCTGGCCTGGCCTGGCCCTGGCCTGGCCTGACCTGGGCCTCTGGCCTGGCCTGGCCTAAGGCCTGGCCTGGCCCTGGCCTGGCCTGGCCTGGCCTGGCCTGGCCTGGCCCTGCCCTGGCCTGGCCTGAGCCCTGGCCCGGCTGGCCTGGCCTGGCCTCTGGCCTGGCCCTGGCCTGGCCTAACCTAGCCAGCCTGGCCTGACCTGGCCTGGCCCTGGCCTAACCTGGCCCTGGCCTGGCCTGGCCTGCCTGGCCTGGCCTGGCCCTGGCCTGGCCCTGGCCTCCTGGCCTGGCCTGGCCTGGCCTGGCCTAACAATGGCCCTAGGCCTGGCCTGGCCTGGCCTGGCCTGGCCTGGCACCTGGCCTGGCCTGGCCCTGGCCTGGCCTACCTCTTCCTGGCCTAGGCCTGCCCTGCCCTGGCCTGGCCCTGGCCTGACCTGGCCCTGGCCTGGCCTGGCCTGGCCCTGGCCCTGGCCTGGCCCTGGCCTGGCCTGGCCTTGGCCTGGCCTGACCCTGGCCTGGCCTGGCCTGGCCTGGCCTGGGCCTGGCCCTGGCCTGGCCTGGCCTGGCCTGGCCCTGGCCTGGCCTGGCCTGGCCTAGGCCTGGCCCTAGGCCTGGCCCTGCCTGGCCCTGCCTGGCCTGGCCTGGCCCTGGCCTGGCCTGGCCCTGAGCCTGGCCTGACCTGGCCTGGCCCTGGCCTGGCCTGGCCTGGCCTCCTGGCCTGGGCCTGGGCCTGGCCCTGGCCTGGCCTGGCCTGGCCTGGCCCTGGCCTGGCCCTGGCCTGGCCTGGCCCTAGCCCTGGCCTGGCCCTGGCCCTGCCTTAGCCTGGCCTACTGGCCCTAACCCTGGCCTAACCTGGCCCTGGCCCTGGCCTGGCCTGGCCCTGGCCCTGGCCTGGCCCTGGCCTGGCCTGGCCCTGGCCTTACCTCAGCCTGGCCTGGCCTGGCCCGCCTGACCTGGCCCTGTGCCCTGGCCTGGCCCTGGCCCCAACCCCGCCTGGCCCTGGCCCCAGCCTGGCCTGGCCTGGCCTGACCTCTGGCCTGGCCCTAGCCCCAGGCCTAGCCTGCCAGCCTAGTCCCAGCCTAGCCCTGCCCCAGCCCAGCCTGGCCTCAGCCTCAGGCCCTGGCCTGGCCCTGGCCTCAGCCTGGCCTGGCCTGGCCTGCCCTGACCTGCCTGGCCTAGCCCTGGCCTGGCCTAGCCTAGCCCTGGCCTGGCCTGGCCTGGGCCTGGCCTGGCCTGGCCTGGCCTAACCTGGCCCTATGGTAGCCTGGCCCTGGCCTGGCCTGACCTGACCTGGCCCTGGCCCTGGCCTGGCCTAGCCCAGGCCTGGCCTGGCCCAGGCCTGGCCTGGCCTGGCCTGGCCTGGCCTAAGCCTGGCCCTGGCCTGGCCTGGCCTGGCCTGGCCTGGCCTGGCCTGGCCTGGCCTGGCCCTGGCCTGGCCTGGCCTGGCCCTGGCCTGGCCACCAACTGGCCTGGCCTGGCCTGGCCTGGCCCTGGCCTGGCCTGGCCTGGCCTGGCCCTGGCCTGCCCTGACCTGGCCTGGCACTGGCCGCCTGGCCCTAGCCTGGCCTGGCCTGGCCTGGCCTGGCCTGGCCTGATCTGGCCCTGGCCTGGCCTGGCCTAAGCCCTAGCCTGGCCTGGCCTGACCTGGCCTAACCTGGCCTGGCCTGACCTGGCCTAGGCCTGGCCTGGACTGCCCTGCCTGACCCTGGCCTGGCCTGGCCTGGCCTGGCCTGGCCCTGGCCTGGCCTGGCACTGGCCTGGGCCAGGCCTGGCCTGGCCTGGCCCTGGCCTGGCCTGGCCTGGCCTGGCCTGGCCTGGCCTGGCCTGGCCCTGGCCTCTGCCCTGGCCTAGGCCTGGCCTGGCCTGGCCCTGGCCCTGGCCTGGCCTGGCCTGGCCTGGCCTGGCCTGGCCTGGCCTGACCTGGCCTGGCCTGGCCTGGCCTGGCCCTGGCCTGGCCTGGCCTTGGCCTGGCCTGGCCTAGCCCTGGCCTGGCCCTGCCTGGCCTGGCCTGGCCTGGCCTGGCCTGGCCTGGCCTGGCCTGGCCCCTGGCCTGGCCCTGGCCTGGCCCTGGCCTGGCCCTGGCCTGGCCTGGCCTGGCCCTGGGCTCCTTGGCCTGGCCCTGACCTGGCCTGGCCCTAGGCCTGGCCTGGCCTGGCCTGGCCTGGCCTGGGCCCTGGCCTGGCCTGGCCCTGGCCTGGCCTGGCCCTGGCCTGGCCTTAGCCTGGCCTAGGCCTGGCCCTGGCCTGGCCTGGCCTGGCCTGGCCTGGCCTGGCCTGGCCCTGGCCTGGCCTAACCCTGGCCCTGCCTGGCCTGACCTGGCCTGGCCTGGCCCTCCTGGCCCTGCCCTGGCCTGGCCTGGCCTGGCCTGGCCTGGCCTAGGCCTGGCCTGGCCTGGCCCTGACCTGGCCTGGCCTGGCCTGGCCCTGGCCTGGCCTGGCCTGGCCTGGCCTGGCCCTGCCCTAGGCCTGGCCCTGGCCTGGCCCTGGCCTGGCCTGGCCTGGCCTGGCCCCTGGCCCCTGGCCTGGCCTGGCCTGGCCTGGCCTGGCCTGGCCTGGCCAAGCCTGGCCTGGCCTGGCCTGGCCTGGCCTGGCCTGGCCTGGCCCTGGCCTGGCCTGGCCTGGCCTGGCCCCAGCCTGCCTGGCCCTGGCCTGGCCTAGCCCTGGCCTGGCCTAGCCTAGCCTGGCCTGGCCTGGCCTGGGCCTGGCCTGGCCTGGCCTGGCCCTGGCCTGGCCTGGCCTGGCCCTAGCCTGGCCCTGGCCTGGCCTGGCCTGGCCTGGCCTGGCCTAGCCTGGCCCCTATGGCCTGGCTCTGGCCCTGGCCCTGACACCCAGGCCCTGGCCTGGCCTGGCCTGGCCTGGCCTAGCCTGGCCTGGCCTGGCCCTGCCTGGCCTGGCCCTGCCCTGGCCTAGTTCCTGGCCTGGCCTAAGCCTCTGGCCTGGCCTAGCCTGGCCCTGGCCCTGGCCTGGCCCTGACCCTGGCCTGACCCTGGCCTGGCCTGGCCCTGGCCTGGCCCTGGCCCTGGCCTGGCCCTGGCCCTGGCCTGGCCTGGCCCTGGCCCTGGCCTGGCCTGGCCTGACCTGGCCAGGCCTGGCCTGGCCTGGCCCTGGCCTGGCCTGGCCTGGCCTGGCCTGGCTGGCCCTGGCCTCTGCCTGGCCCTGAAGGCCTGGCCTGGCCCTGGCCTGGCCTGGCCTGGCCTGGCCTGCCCCTGGCCTGGCCTGGCCTGGCCTGGCCCTGGCCTGGCCTGGCCTGGCCTGGCCTGGCCTGGCCTGGCCTGGCCTGGCCTGGCCTGGCCTGGCCTGGCCTGGCCTGGCCTGGCTCTGGCCTGGCCTGGCCTGGCCTGGCCTGGCCTGGCCTGACCTGGCCCTGGCCCTGGCCTGGCCTGGCCTGGCCTGGCCCTGGCCTATTTGTCTTCCTGGCCTGGCCTGGCCCTGCCTGGCCTCTGGCCCTGCCTAGGCCTGGCCTGGCCCTGGCCTGGCCCTGGCCTGGCCTGGCCTGTGGCCTGGGCCTGGCCTGGCCTGGCCTGGCCCCCTGGCCTGACCTGCCCTGGCCTGACCCTGGCCTAGCCTGGCCTGGCCCAGGCCCTGGCCCTGGCCTGGCCTGGCCTGGCCCTGGCCTGGCCTGGCCTGGCCTGGCCTAGCCCTGACCTGGCCTGGCCTGGCCCTGGCCTGGCCTGGCCTGGCCTGACCCGCCTGGCCCTGCCCTGGCCTGGCCTGGCCTGGCCTGGCCTGGCCTGGCCCTGGCTCTGGCCTGGCCTGGCCCTGGCCTGGCCTGGCCTGGCCTGGCCTGGCCTGGCCTGGCCTGGCCTGGCCTGGCCTGGCCTGGATCCTGGCCTGGCCTGGCCTGGGCCTGGCCTGGCACTGCCTAACCTGGCCCCTTCTCCCTAGCCCTGCCCTTGGCCTGGCCTAACCATGGCCTGTAGCCTGGCCTAGCCTGGCCTGGCCTGACCCTGGCCTGGCCCTGGCCTGGCCCCTGGCCTGGCCTGGCCCTGGCCTGGCCTAACCCTAGCCCTGGCCTGGCCTGGCCTAGCCTGACCTGGCCTGGCCTGGCCTGACTTCCTAGCCTAGGCCTAAGCCTGGCCTAGGCCTCTGCCCCTGGCCTGGCCTGGCCTGGCCTCAACCTCCCACTGGCCTGGCCCTGGCCTGGCCTGGCCCTGGCCCAGCCTAGCCCTGGCCCTGGCCTGGCCCTGACCTCGCCTCGGCCTGGCCCCAGCCCCTGCCCTGGCCTGGCCCTGGCCTGGCCCTGCCCTGGCCCTGGCCCTGGCCTGGCCTGGCCCTAGGCCTGGCCCCGCTGGCCTGGCCCTGGCCTGGCTGCCTGGCCTAGTCCTGGCCCTGGCCCTGGCCTGGCTGGCCTAACCCTAGCCTGGCCCTGGCCTGGCCCTGGCCTAGCCTAGCCTGGCCTGGCCTGACTAGCCTGGCCTAGCCTGGCCTGGCCCTGGCCCCTGGCCCTGGCCTGGCCCTAGCCTAGCCTGACCTGGCCTGGCCTGGCCCCTGGCCTGGCCTGGCCTTGGCCTGGCCTGGCCTGGCCTGGCCTGGCCTGGCCTAGCCTGGGCCTGGCCTGGCCCTGGCCTAAGCTGGCCCTGGCCCTAGCCTGGCCTCAGCCTGGCCTGGCCTGGCCTGGCCTGGGCCTGGCCTGGCCTGGCCTGGCCTGGCCCTGGCCTGGCCTGGCCTGGCCTGGCCTGGCCTGGCCTGGCCTGGCCTCTTCTGGCCTGGCCTGGCCTGGCCTGGCCTGGCCTGGCCTGGCCTGGCCTGGCCCTGGCCTGGCCTGGCCTAACCTGGCCCTGGCCCTAGCCTGGCCTGGCCTGATCCTGGCCTGGGCCTGGCCCTGGCCTGGCCTAACCTGGCCTGCCTGGCCTGGCCTAATGCCTGGCCTGGCCTGGCCTGGCCTGGCCTGGCCTGGCCTGGCCCTGGCCCTGGCCCTGGCCTGGCCCTGGCCTGGCCTGGCCCTGGCCTAACCCTGCCCTGGCCTGGCCTGGCCTGGCCCCTGGCCTGGCCTTGGCCTAATTCCTAGGCCTGGCCTGACCTGGCCTAGCCCTAGCCTGGCCTGACACTGGCCTGTTCTAGCCCTGGCCTGGCCTAGCCTGGCCTGGCCTGACCCTAGGCCTGGCCCTGGCCTGGCTTAGCCCTGGCCTGGCTGGCCTGGCCTGGCCTGACCCTAGCCCTGACCTGGCCTGGCCTAACCTGGCCCTAGCCCTGGCCCTGACCCTGGCCTGGCCTCTGGCCCTGGCCTGGCCTGGCCTAGCCTGGCCCTGACCCTGGCCTGGCCTGGCTCCTGGCCTGGCCCTGGCCTCTAGCAGGCCTGGCCTGGCTAGCCCTGGCCTGGCCTGGCCCTGGCCTGGCCTGGCCTGGCCCCTGCCTGGCCTGAGCCTGACCTGGCCTGGCCTGGCCTGGCCTGGCCTAGCCTAAGCCTGGCCCTGATCCTGGCCTGGCCTGGCCTGAGCCCTGGCCTGGCCCTAGCCTGGCCTGGCCTGCCCTGGCCTCACCTGGCCCCAAGGCCTGGCCTGGCCCCTGGCCTGGCCTGGCCTGGCCTGGCCTGACCTGGCCTGGCCTGGGCCTGGCCCTGGCCTGGCCTGGCCTGGCCTGGCCTGGCCTGGCCTGGCCCTGCCCTGGCCTGACCTGGCCTGGCCCTGGCCCTGGCCTGGCCTGGCCTGGCCTGGCCCTGGCCTGGCCTGGCCTGGCCCTGGCCTGGCCTAACCTGGCCTGGCCTGGCCTGGCCTGGCCTGGCCTGGCCTGGCCTGGCCTGGCCTAAGCCTGGCCTGGCCTGGCCTAGCCTGACCTGGCCCTGGCCTGGCCTGGCCCTGGCCTGGCCTGGCCTGGCCTGGCCCCTGGCCACTGGCCTGGCCCTGGCCCTGGCCTGGCCTGGCCTGGCCCTGGCCCACCTGGCCTAGGCCTAGCCTGGCCCTAACCTGGCCTGGCCCTGGCCCCCTGGCCTGGCCTGGCCTGGCCTGGCCTGGCCTGGCCTGGCCCTGGCCTGGCCTGGCCTGGCCCTGGCCCTGGCCTGGCCTGGCCTGGCCTGGCCCTGGCCTGGCTCTGGCCTGGCCTGGCCTGACCCTGGCCTGCCTGACCTGGCCTGGCCTGGCCTGGCCTGGCCCAGCCTGGCCTGGCCTGGCCCTGGCCCTGGCCTGGCCTGGCCCTGACCTGGCCTCGCCCTGGCCTGGCCCTGGCCTGGCCTGGCCTAACCTGGGCCTGGCCCTGGCCTGACCTGGCCTGGCCTGGCCTGGCCTGGCCCTGGCCTGGCCTGGCCTGGCCTGACCCTGGCCTGGCCTCATGCCCTGGCCTGGCCCTGGCCTGGCCTGGCCTGGCCTGGCCTGGCCTGGCCTGGCCCTGGCCTGGCCTGGCCTGGCCCTGGCCTGGCCTGGCCTGGCCTGGCCTGGCCCTGGCCTGGCCCTGGCCTGGCCTGGCCTGGCCTGGCCTGGCCTGGCCTGGCCTGGCCTGGCCTGGCCCTGCCCTGGGCCTGGCCTGGCCTGGCCTGGCCCTGGCCTGGCCCTGGCCTGGCCCTGTCCTGGCCTGGCCCTGGCCTGGCCTGGCCCTGGACCTGGCCTGGCCCTGGCCTGGCCTGGCCTGGCCTGGCCTGGCCTGGCCTGGCCTGAGCCTGGCCCTAGCCTGGCCTGGCCCTGGCCTGGCCTAGCCCTGGCCTGGCCTGAGCCTGGCCTGGCCCCAGGCCCTGGCCTGGCCTGGCCCTGCCCTGGCCCTGGCCTGGCCTGGCCTGGCCTGGCCTGGCCTGGCCTGGCCTGGCCTGGCCTGGCCCAGGCCTGGCCTGGCCTAGCCTGGCCTGGCCTGGCCTGGCCTGGCCCTGGCCTGGCCTGCCTGCCTGGCTCTGGCCTGGCCCTGCCCTGGCACTGGCCTAGCCTGGCCCTGGCCTGGCCTGGCCTGGCCTGGCCTGGCCTGGCCCCTGGCCCTGGCCTGGCCTGGCCTGGCCTGGCCTGGCCTGGCCCCTGGCCTGACCTGCCTGGCCTGGCCTGGCCCCAGCCTGGCCTAGCCTGGCCTGGCCCTGGCCTGGCCCTGGCCTGGCCCTGGCCTGGCCTGGCCTGGCCTGGCTGGCCTGGCCTGGCCTGGCCCTCAGCCTGGCCTGACCTGGCCCTGGCCTGGCCTGGCCTGGCCTGGCCTGGCCCCTGGCCCTGGCCTGGCCTAATCACTGGCTGGCCTCCTGCCTGGCCCTGGCCTGGCCCTGGCCTGGCCTGGCCTGGCCACTGGCCTGGCCTGGCCTGGCCTGGCCTGGCCTGGCCCTTGCCCTGCCTGGCCTGGCCTGGCCTGGCCTGGGCCTGGCCTAGCCCTGGCCTGCCTGCCTGGCCTGGCCTGGCCTGGCCTGGCCCTGGCCTGGCCTGCCCTGCCTCTGCCTGGCCTGGCCTGGCCTGGCCTGGCCTCCTGGCCTGGCCTGGCCTGGCCTGGCCAACCTGGCCTGGCCCTGGCCTGACCTGGATGGCCCTGGCCTGGCCTAGGCCTGGCCTAGCCTGGCCTGGCCTGGCCTGGCCCTGGCCTGGCCTGGCCTGGCCCTGGCCCTGGCCTGGCCTGGCCTGGCCTGGCCTGGCCCTGCCCTGACCTGGCCACAACCTGGCCTGGCCTGGCCCCTAGCCTAACCTGGCCCAGGCCTGGCCTGGCCTGCCTGGCCTAGGCCTGGCCTTGGCCTGGCCCTGGCCTGGCCTGGCCCTGGCCTGGCTGGCCCTAGCCTGGCCTGGGCCTGGCCTGGCCTGGCCTGGCCTGACCTGGCCTAGCCCTGGCCTGGCCTGGCCTGGCCTGGCCCTGACCTGGCCTGGCCTGGCCTGGCCCCAGGCCCTGGCCTGGCCTACCTGGCCCTGGCCTGGCCTGGCTCCTACCTGGCCTGGCCTGGCCTGGCCTGGCCTAACCCTGGCCCTGGCCCTGACCTGGCCCTGGCCTACCTGGCCCTGGCCTGGCCTGGCCTGGCCTGGCCTGGCCTGGCCTAACCTGACCTGGCCTAACCTGGCCATGGCCTGGCCTGGCCCTGGCCCTGGCCCTGGCCTGGCCTGGCCTGGCCTGGCCTGGCCTGGCCTGGCCTGGCCTGGCCCTGGCCTGGCCCTGGCCTGGCCTGGCCCTGGCCTAAGGCCTGGCCTGGCCCGACCCCAGCCCTAGCCTGGCCCTGGCCTGGCCTCACCTCTGGCCTGGCCTGGCCTGGCCTGGCCCTGGCCCTGGCCTGGCCTGGCCCTGGCCTAGGCCTGGCCTGGCCCTGGCCCTAGCCTGACCCTGGCCCTGGCCTGCCTGGCCTGGCCTGGCCTAACCTGGCCTGGCCCTGGCCTGGCCAGCCCTGGCCTGGCCTGGCCTGGCCTGGCCTGGCCCTGGCCTGCCTGGCCCTGCCCCTGGCCTGGCCTGATCCTGACCCTGGCCTGGCCTGGCCTTAGCCTGGCCCTGGCCTGGCCTGGCCTGGCCTGGCCTGGCCTGGCCTGGCCTGGCCCTGGCCCTGGCCTGGCCTGGCCTGGCCTGGCCTGGCCTGGCCTGGCCTGGCCCTGGCCTGGCCCTGGCCTGGCCTGGCCTGGCCTGGCCTGGCCTGGCCTGGCCTGGCCCTGGCCTGGCCTGGCCTGGCCTGGCCTGGCCTGGCCTGGCCTGGGCCTGGCCTGGCCTGGCCCTGGCCTGGCCTGGCCTGGCCTGGCCTGGCCTGGCCCCATGGCCCTGGCCCCTGGCCTGGCCAGGCCTGGCCTGGCCTGGCCCTGGCCTGGCCTGGCCTGGCCCCTGGCCCTGGCCTGGCCTGGCCTGCCCTGCCCTGGCCTGGCCTGGCCTGGCCTGGGCCTGGCCTGGCCTGGCCTGGCCTGGGCCCTGGCCTGGCCTGGCCTGGCCTGGCCTGGCCTGGCCTGGCCTGGCCTGGCCTGGCCTGGCCTGGCCTGAGGCTAACCCCTGGCCTGGCCTGGCCTGGCCTGGCCCTGGCCTGGCCTGGCCTGGCCTGGCCTGGCCTGGCCTGGCCCTGGCCTGGCCCCTGACCTGGGCCTGGCCATGGCCTGGCCTGGCCCTGGCCTGGCCTGGCCTGGCCCTGGCCTGGCCTGGCCTGGCCTGGCCTGGGCCTGGCCCTGGCCTGGCCTGGCCTGGCCTGGCCTGGCCTGGCCTGGCCTGGGCCTGGCCCTGGCCTGGCCTGGCCTTTGCCTGGCCTGGCCCCTGGCCTGGCCTGGCCCTGGCCTGGCCCTGGCCTGGCCCTGGCCCTGGCCTGGCCTGGCCTAGCCTGGCCTGGCCCTGGCCCCTGCCCTGGCCTGGCCTGGCCTGGCCTGGCCTGGCCCCTGGCCTGGCCTGGCCTGGCCTGGCCTGGCCTGGCCTGGCCTGGCCCTGGCCTGGCCTGGCCCTGGCCTGGCCCTGGCCTGGCCTTGGCCTGGCCTGGCCTGGCCTGGCCTGGCCTGGGCCTGGCCTGGCCCTGGACCTGGCCCTGGCCTGGCCTGGCCTAGGCCCTGGCCTGGCCTGGCCTGGCCTCTGGCCCTGGCCTGGCCTGGCCCTGGCCTGGCCTGGCCTGGCCTGGCCTGGCCCTGGCCCTGGCCTGGCCTGGCCTGGCCTGGCCTGGCCTGCCCTGGCTGCCTGGCCTGACCTGGCCCTGGCCTGGCCTGGCCTGGCCTGGCCTGGCCTGGCCTGGCCTGGCCTGGCCTGGCCCTGGCCTGGCCCTAGCCTGGCCTGGCCTGGCCTGGCCTGGCCTGGCCTGGCCTGGCCTGGCCTGGCCTGGCCTGGCCTGGCCTGCCCTGGCCTAGGCCTGGCCTGACCTGGCCCTGGCCCATGCTGGCCTGGCCTGGCCTGGCTCTGGCCCCTGAGCCCTGACCTGGCCTGGCCTGGCCTGGCCCTGGCCTGGCCCCTGGCCTGGCCTGGCCCCTGGCCCTGGCCTGGCCTGGCCTGGCCTGGCCTGGCCCTGGCCTGGCCTGGGCCTGGCCTGGCCTGGCCATGGCCTGGCCTGGCCCTGGCCTGGCCCTGGCCCTGGGCCCTGGCCTGGCCTGGCCTGGCCTGGCCTGGCCTGGCCCTGGCCTGGCCCTGGCCCTGGCCTAAGCCTGGCCTGGCCTGGCCCCAGGCTGGCCCTGGCCTGGCCTGACCTGGCCTGGCCTCACTCCCTGGCCTAACCTGGCCTGGCCCTGGCCTGGCCTGGCCTACCAGGCCCTGCCTGGCCTGGCCTAACCTGGCCCTGGCCTCTAGCCCTGGCCTGGCCTGGCCTGGCCTAGCCCTACTGGCCCTACCTGCCTAGCCTGGCCTGGCCCTGGCCTAAGCCTAGCCCTGGCCCCCTGGCCTGGCCTGGCCTAACCCCTGGCCTGGCTCCTGGCCTGGCCTAACCTGGCCCTGGCCTGGCCTAACCCTGGCCCTAGCCTAACCTGGCCTGCCTGGCCCTAACCCTGCCTGCCTGGCCTGGCCTGGCCTGGCCTGGCCCTGGCCTGGCCTGGCCCTGGCCTGGCCTGTGGCCTGGCCTGGCCTGGCCTGGCCTGAGCCCTGGCCCTGGCCTGGCCCTGGCCTGGCCTGGCCCTGGCCCTGGCCTGGCCTGGCCTGGCCTGGCCTGGCCTGTCCTGCCCTGCCTGGCCTGGCCCTGGCCATGGCCTGGCCTGCCTGGCCTGGCCTGGCCTGGCCTGGCCTGGCCTGGCCCTGGCCTGGCCTGAGGCCTGGCCTGGCCCTGGCCTGGCCTGGCCTGGCCTGGCCTGGCCTGGCCTGGCCCTGGCCTGCCCTGGCCTGGCCTGGCCCTGGCCTGGCCTGGCCTGGGCCCTGGCTGTGGCCTGGCCTGGCCTGGCCTGGCCCTGGCCTGGCCCTGGCCCTGGCCTGGCCTGGCCTGGCCTGGCCTGACCTGGCCTGGCCTGACCCTAGCCTGGCCCTGGCCTGGCCTTGCCTGGCCTGGGCCTGGCCTGGCCTGCCCTGGCCTGGCCCTGGCCTGGCCTGGCCTGGCCTGGCCACTGGCCTGGCCTGGCCTGAGGCCTGGCCTGGCCTGGCCTGGCCTGGCCTGGCCCTGGCCTGGCCTGGCCTGGCCCTGCCCTGGCCTGGCCTGGCCTGGCCCTGGCCTGGCCTGGCCCTGGCCTGGCCTGGCCTGGCCTGGCCCTGGCCTGGCCTGGGCCTGGCCCTGGCCTGGCCTGGCCTAACCTGGCCCTGGCCTGGCCCTGGCCTGGCCTGGCCTGGCCTGGCCCTAGCCTGGCACTGTCCTGGCCTGACCTGGCCTGGCCTCTGCTGCCTAGCCTAACTGTAGCTGGCCTACTGGCCTGGCCCCAGCCTGGCCTAAGCCTGGCCTGGCCTGGCCTCCTGGCCTAACCCTGGCCTGGCCTGGCCTGGCCTAGCACTGGCCTAAGCCTGGCCTAACCTGGCCTGTGAGCCTGGCCCTGGCCCTGCCTGCTGGCCTAGTCCTGCCTGCTGGCCTGGCTGGCCCTGGCCCTGGCCCTGGCCTGGCCCAAGCCTGGCCTGGCCTTGGGTCTGACCATGCCCTGGCCCTGGCCTGGCCTGGCCTAAGCCTGGCTGGGCCTGGCCTGGCCTGGCCTAGTCCTGACCTGGCCTGGCACCTGGCCCCTGGCCTGGCCTGGCCCATGCCTGGCCTGCCACTGCCCTGCCCTGGCCCTGCCTGGCCTGGCCCTGGCCTGGCCTGGCCCTGGCCCCTGGCCCTGGCCCTGGCCTGGCCCTGGGCCTGGCCCTGGCCTGGCCTGGCCTGGCCCTGGCCTGGCCTGGCCTGCCTGGCCTGGCCTGGCCCTGGCCTGGCCTGGCCTGTGGCCTGGCCTGGCTGTGGCCTGGCCTAGGCCTGGCCTGGCCCCTGGCCTGGCCTGGCCCTGGCCTGGCCTGGCCTGGCCTGGCCTCTGGCCTGGCCTGGCCTGGCCTGGCCTGGCCCTGGCCTGGCCTGGCCTGATCTAGGCCTGGCCTGGCCTGGCCTGGCCTGGCCTGGCCCTGGCCTGGCCTGGCCTGGCCCTGGCCTGGCCTGGCCTGGCCTGGCCCTGGCCTGGCCTGGCCTGGCCCTGGCCTGGCCTGGCCTGGGCCTGGCCTGGCCCTGCCCCTGGCCTGGCCCTGGCCTGGCCTGGCCTGGCCCTGGCCTGGCCCTGGCCTGCCTGGCCTGCCCTGGCCTGCCTGGCCTGGCCTGGCCCTGGCCTGGCCTGGCCTGGCCTGGCCCTGGCCTGGCCTGGCCTGGCCCTGGCCTGGCCTGGCCTGGGCCTGGCCCCTGGCCTGCCTAGGCCTGGCCTGGCCTGGCCTGGCCTGGCCTGGCCTGGCCTGGCCTGGCCTGGCCTTGGCCTGGCCTGGCCTGGCCCCTGGCCTGGCCCTGGCCTGGCCTGGGCCTGGCCTGGCCTGGCCTGGCTGGCACCTGCCTGGCTCTGGCCCTGCCTGGCCTGGCCTGGCCCTGGCCTGGCCTGCCCTGGCCCTGGCCCTGGCCTGGCCTGGGCCTGGCCTGGCCCTGGCCTGGCCTGGCCTGGCCTGGCCTGGCCTGGCCTGGGCCTGGCCTGGCCTGGCCTGGCCTCTGGCCTGGCCTGGCCTGGCCTGGCCTGGCCTGGCCTGGCCTGGCCCTGGCCTGGCCCTGGCCTGGCCTGGGCCTGGCCTGCCCTGGCCTGGCCTGGCCCTGGGCCTGGCCTGGCCTGGACCTGGCCTCTGGCCTGGCCTCAGCCCTGGCCTGGCCTGGCCTGCCTCCTGGCCTGGGCCTGGCCTGGGCCTGGCCTGGCCTGCCCCCAGGCCTGGCCCTGGCCTGGCCTGGCCTGGCCTGGCCTGGCCTGGCCCTGGCCTGGCCTGGCCTGGCCCTGGCCTGGCCTGGCCTGAGCCTGGCCTGGCCCTAGGCCTGGCCCTGGCCTGGCCTGGCCTGGCCTGGCCCTGGCCTGGCCTGGCCTGGCCCCTGGCCTGGCCTGGCTGGCCCTGCCTTGGCCTGGCCTGGCCTGGCCTGGCCTGGCCCTGGCCCTGGCCTGGCCCTGGCCCTGGCCTGGCTGGCCCAGCCCTGGCCTGGCCTGGCCTGGCCTGGCCTGGCCTGGCCTGGCCTGGCCTGGCCTGGCCTGGCCCTGGCCTGGCCTGGCCCTGGCCTGGCCTGGCCCAGCCCTGGCCCTGGCCCTGGCCCTGGCCCTGGCCTGGCCTGGCCTGGCCTGGCCTGGCCTGGGCCTGGCCTGGCCTGGCCTGGCCTGGCCCTGGCCTGGCCTGGCCTGGCCTGGCCTGGCCTGGCCTGGCCTGGGCCTGGCCTCTGGCCTGGCCCCTGGCCTGGCCTGGCCAGGCCTGGGCCTGGCCTGGCCTGGCCTGGCCTGGCCTGGCCTGGCCTGGCCTGGCCTGGCTGCCCTGGCCTGGCCCTGGCCCTGGCCTGGCCTAGCCCTGGCCTGGCCTTGGCACTGGCCTGGCCCTGGCCTGGCCTGGCTCTGGCCTGGCCTGGCCCTGGCCCTGCCTTGGCCTGGCCCTGGCCTGGCCTGGCCCTGGCCTGGCCTGGGCCTGGCCTGGCCTGGCTGGCCTGGCCCTGGCCTGGCCTGGCCTGGCCCTGGCCTGAGGCCTGGCCTGGCCTGGCCTGGCCTGGCCTGGCCTGGCCTGGCCTGGCCTGGCCCTGGCCTGGCCTGGCCTGGCCTGGCCTGGCCTGGCCTGGCCTGGCCTGGCCTGGCCTGGCCTGTGGCCCTGGCCCTGGCCTGGCCCTGGCCTGGCCTGGCCTGGCCTGGCCTGGCCTGGCCTGGCCTGGCCTGGCCTGGCCTGAACCTGGCCTGGCCTGGCCTGGCCCTGGCCTGGCCGCTGCCCTGCCCTGCTCTGGCCCCTGGCCTGGCCTGGCCTGGCCCTGGCCTGGCCTGCCCTGGCCTGGCCTGGCCTGGCCTGGCCTGGCCTGGCACTGGCCTGGCCTGGCCTGGCCTGGCCCTGGCCTGGCCTGGCCTGGCCTGGCCTGGCCTGTCCTGGCCTGGCCTAAGCCTCCTGCACTCCCTGGCCTGGCCTGGCCTGGCCTGGCCTGGCCTGGCCCCCAAGCCCCTGCCCTGGCCTGGCCTGGCCCTGGCCCTGGCCTGGCCTGGCCTAGCCTGCCCTGGCCTGGCCTGGCCTGGCTGGGCCTGGCCTCTGGCCTGGCCTGGGACTGGCCCTGGCCTGGCCTGGCCTGGCCCTGGCCTGGCCCTGGCCTGGCCTGGCCTGAGCCCTGGCCTCAGCCTGGCCCTGCCTGGCCTGGCCTGGCCTGGCCTGGCCTGGCCTGGCCTGCCCTGCCTGGCCTGGGCCTGGCCTGGGCCTGGCCTGGCCTGCTGGCCCTGGCCTGGCCTGGCCTGGCCTGGCCCTGGCCTGGCCTGGCCTGGCCTGGCCTGGCCTGGCCTGGCCTGGCCTGGCCTGGCCTGGCCTGGCCCCTGGCCTGGCCTGGCCTGCCTGGCCTGGCCTGGCCTGGCCTGGCCTGGCCTGGCCTGGCCTGGGCCCTGGCCCTGGCCTGGCCTGGCCTGGCCTGGCCTGGCCTGGCCTGGCCTGGCCTGGCCTGGCCTGGCCTGGCCTCAGGCCTGGCCTGGCCTGGCCTGGCCTGGCCTGGCCCTGGCCTGGCCTGGCCTGGCCTGGCCTGTTCTGGCCCTGGCCTGACCTGGCCTGGCCTGGCCTGGCCTGGCCTTCTCCTGGGCCTGGCCTGGCCTGGCCTGGCCTGGCCTTCCTGGCCTGGCCTGGCCTGGCCTGGCCTGGCCTCTGGCCTAGGCCTGGCCTGGCCTGGCCTGGCCTGCCTGCCCTGGCCTGCCCCTGCCCTGCCCTGGCCTGGCCTGGCCCTGGCCTGGCCTGGCCTGGCCTGGCCCTGACCCTGGCCCTGGCCTGGCCTGGCCTGGCCTGGCCTGGCCCTGTCCCCAGCCCATGCCCTGCCCTGGCCTGGCCTGGCCTGTGGCCTGGCCTGGCCTGGCCTGGCCTGGCCTGGCCTGGCCTGGCCTGGCCTCAGCCTGGCCCTGGCCTGGCCCTGCCCAGGCCCTGGCCTGGCCTGGCTGGCCTGGCCTGGCCTGGCCTGCCTGGCCTCTTTGGCCCTGGCCCTGGCCTGGCCTGGCCTGGCCTGGCCTGGCCTGGCCTGGCCTGGCCTGGACCTGGCCCTGGCCTGGCCTGGCCTGGCCTAACCTGGCCCTGGCCTGGCCTGGCCTGGCCTGGCCTGACCTGCCTGGCCCCTGCCCTGGCCTGGCCCTGGCCTGGCCTGGCCTGGCCTGGCCCAGGCCTGGCCTGGCCTGGCCTGGCCTGGCCTGGCCTGGCCTGGCCTGGGCCTGGCCTGGCCTGGCCTGGCCTAAGCCTGGCCTGGCCTGGCCTGGCCTGGCCTGGCCTGGCCCTGGCCTGGCCTGGCCCTTGCCCTGGCCCTGGCCTGGCCTGGCCTGGCCCTGGCCCTGGCCTGGCCTGGCCTGGCCTGGCCCTGACCTGGCCCTGGCCCCTGGCCTGGCCTGGCCTGGCCCCTGGCTGGCCTGGCCTGGCCTGGCCCTGGCCTGGCCTGGCCTGGCCTGGCCTGGCCCTGGCCTGGCCCTGGCCTGGCCTGGCCCCTGCCCTGCCCTGGCCTGGCCTGGGCCTGGCCCTGGCCTGGCCTGGCCTGGCCTGGCCTGGCCTGGGCCTGGCCTGGCCTGGCCTGGCCCTGGCCCTGGCCTGCCTCCCTGGCCTGGCCTGGCCTGGCCTGGGCCTGGCCTGGCTGGCCCTGGCCTGGCCTGGCCCCTGGCCTGGCCCTGGCCCTGGCCTGGCCATGGCCTGGCCCTGGCCTGGCCTGGCCTGTTCTGGCCTGGCCCTGGCCCCTGGCCTGGCCCTGGCCTGGCCTGGCCTGGCCTGTTCTGGCCTGGCCTGGCCTGGCCTGGCCTGGCCTGGCCTGGCCCATCCTGGCCTGGCCTGGCCTGGCCTGTGCCTGCCTGGCCCTGGCCCTGGCCTGGCCTGGCCTGGCCCTGGCCTTGCCCTGGCCTGGCCTGGCCTGGCCCTGGCCTGGCCCTGGCCTGGCCTGGCCTGCCCTGGCCTGGCCTAGGCCTGGCCCCTGGCCCTGGCCTGGCCTGGCCTGGCCCTGCCCCTGGCTCCTGGCCCTGCCCCTGGCCTGGCCCTGGCCTGGCCCTGCCTGGCCTGGCCTGGCCTGGCCTGGCCCTGGCCTGGCCTGGCCCCTGCCCTGCCCTGCCCTGGCCCTGTGCCCTGGCCTGGCCTGGCCTGGCCTGGCCCTGGCCCTGGCCTGGCCTCAGCTGGAGCCTGGCCTGGCCCTGGCCTGGCCTGTCCTGGCCTGGCCTAGGCCTGGCCTAACCTGGCCTGGCCCTGGCCTGAGCCCTGCCCTGGCCTGGCCCTGGCCTGGCCTGGCCTGGCCTTGGCCTGGCACTGGCCTGGCCTGGCCTGGCCTGGCCTGGCCCTGGCCTGGCCCTGGCCCTGGCCTGGCCTGGCCTGGCTGGCCTGGCCTGGCCTGGCCCTGAGCTGGCCTGGCCTGGCCCACCCGGCCTGGCCTGCCCTGGCCTGGCCCTGGCCCTGGCCCTGGCCTGGCCTGGCCTGGCCTGGCCTGGCCTGGCCTGGCACTGGCCCTGGCCTGGCCTGGCCTGGCCTGGCCTGGCCTGGCCTGGCCTGGCCTGGCCTGGCCTGGCCTGGCCCTAGCCTGCCCTGGCCTGGCCTGGCCTGGCCTGGCCTGGCCTGGCCTGGCCTGATTCTCTGGCCTGGCCCTGGCCTGGCCTGGCCAGGCCTGGCTCTGGCCTGGCCTGGGCCTGGCCCTGGCCTGGCCTGCCCCTGGCCTGGCCTGGCCTGGCCTGGCCTGGCCCTGGCCCTGGCCTGGCCTGGCTGGGCCCTGGCCTGGCCTGGCCCTGGCCTGGCCTGGCCTGGCCTGGCCTGGCCTGAGCCTGGCCTGGCCTGGCCCTAGCCTGGCCTGGCCTGGCCCTAGGCCTGGCCTCTTCCTGCCCTGGCCCTAACCTGGCCTGGCCCTGGCCTAAGCCTGGCCTGGCCCTGGCCTGGCCTGGCCTGGCCTGGCCTGGCCTGGCCTGGCCCCTGGCCTAAGCCTAGCCCCTGCCTGGCCTGGCCCTGGCCTGGCTGCCTCAGGCCCTGGCCTGGCCCTGGCCCTGGCCTTAGCCCTGGCCTGGCCTGGCCCTAGCCTGGCCTGGCCTGGCCTAGGCCTGGCCTCAGCTGCCCTGCCACCTAACCTGGCCTGGCCTAACCTGGCACTGGCCTGGCCTGACCTGGCCTAGCCTGGCCTGGCCCTGGCCTGGCCTAGCTGTCTGGCCTGGCCCTAGCCTAACCTGGCCTGGCCTGGCCTGGCCTGGCCCCAGCCTGGCCTGGCTGCCCTGCCCTGGCCCTGGCCTGGCCTGGCCTGGATATGGCCTGGCCTGGCCTGGCCTGTCAGCCTGGCCCTGCCCTGGCCTGGCCTGGCCCTGGCCTGGGCCTGGCCTGGCCTGGCCCTGGCCTGGCCTCTGGCCTGGCCCTGGCCTGGCCCTGGCCTGGCCTGGCCTGGCCTGGCCTGGCCTGGCCTGGCCTAGGCCAAGGCCTCTCCTGGCCTGGCCTGGCCTGGCCCTGGCCTGGCCTAGGCCTGGCCCTGGCCTGGCCTGGCCTGGCCTGGCCTGGCCTGCCTGGCCCTGGCCTGGCCCTGGCCTGGCCTGGCCCCTGGCCTGCCCTGGCCTGGCCTGCCCCTGGCCTGGCCTGGCCTGGCCCTGGCCCTGTGGCCTGGCCCTTGCCCTGGCCCCTGGCCTGGCCTGGCCTGGGCCTGGCCTGGCCTGGCCCTGGCCTGGCCTAACCTTGGCCTGGCCTGGCCTGGCCCTGACACCTGGCCTGGCCTAGCCTGGCCTGGCCTAAGCCCTGGCCTGGCCTGGGCTGGCCTGGCCTAGCCTAACCCTAACCCTTACCTGACCTGGCCTGGCCTAACCCTGGCCTGGCCTGGCCCCTGGCCCTAACCTGGCCTCCGCCTGGCCTAGCCATGGCCTGGCCTGGCCTGTGCTGGCCTGGCCTGGCCTGGCCTGGCCTGGCCTGGCCCTGGCCTCTAGCCTGGCCTGGCCTGGCCTAACCCTGTCCTGGCCTGGCCTGGCCTGGCCCTGCCTGGCCTGGCCTGGCCCTGGCCTGGCCCTGGCCTGGCCTGGCCCTGGCCTGGCCTGGCCTGGCCTAGGCCTGGCCCTGGCCTGGCCTGGCCTGGCCTGCCCCTGGCCTGGCCTGGCCCATGGCCTGGCCTAGCCTGGCCTGGCCTGGCCTGGCCTGGCCTGGCCTGGCCTGCTAGGCTGTGGCATGGCCTGGCCTGGCCTGGCCCTGGCCTGGCCTGGCCTGGCCTCGGCCCTGGCCCTGGCCCTGGCCTGGGCCTGGCCTGGCCTGGCCATGTCCTGGGCCTGGGCTCTGGCCCTGGCCTGGCACTGGCCCTGGCCTGGCCCCCCTGACCTGGCCCTGGCCTGGCCTGGCCTGGCCCCTGGCCTGGCCTGGGCCTGGCCTGGCCCTGGCCTGGCCTGGCCCTGGCCTGGCCTGACCTGGCCTGGCCCTGGCCCTGGCCTGGCCTGGCCTGGCCTGGCCTGGGCTTGGCCCTGGCCTGGCCCTGGCCTGAGCCCTGGCCTGGCCTGGCCTGGCCTGACCTGGCCTGGCCTGGCCTCCAGCCCTGGCCTGGGCCTGGCCTGGCCTGGCCTGGCCTGGCCTGCCTGGCCTGGCCTGGCCTGGCCTGGCCTGGCCTGGCCCTGCCCTGGCCTGGCCTGGCCTGGCCCTGGCCTGGCCCCTGGCCTGGCCTGGCCTGGCCTGGCCTGGCCCTGGCCTGGCCTGGCCTGGCCCTGGCCTGGCCTGGCCCTGGCCTGGCCTGGCCTGGCCTGGCCTGGCCTGGCCTGGCCTGGCCTGACCCTGGCCTGGCCTGGCCTGGCCTGGCCTGGCCTGGCCTGGCCTGACAGGCCTGGCCTGGCCACCTGGCCAGGCCCTGGCCTGGCCCTGCCTGCCCTGGCCTGGGCCTGGCCTGGCCTGGCCCAGGCCTAAGGCCTGGCCTGGCCTGGCCTGGCCCCAGGCCTGGCCTAGCCTGGCCTGGCCCTGGCCCCTGGCCTGGCCCCTGGCCTGGCCTGGCCCTAGCCTGGCCTGGCCTGGCCCTCAGCCTGGCCCTGGCCTTGGCCTGGCCTGGCCTGGCCCTGGCCCCTGGCCTGGGCCTGGCCTGGCCTGGCCCTGGCCTGGCCTGGCCTGGCCTGGCCTGGCCCTGGCCTGGCCTGGCCTGGCCCTGGCCTGGCCTGGCCTGAGCCTGGCCTGAGGCCTGGCCTGGCCTGGCCTGGCCTGGCTTGGCCTGGCCTGGCCCTGGCCCTGGCCTGGCCTGGCCTGGCCCAGGCCCTGGCCTGGGCCTGGCCTGGCCTGGCCTGGCCCTGCCCTGGCCTGGCCTGGCCTGGCCTGGCCTGGCCTGGCCTGGCCTGAGGCCTGGCCTGGCCTGGCCCTGGCCTGGCCAGGCCCTGGCCTGGCCCTGGCCTGGCCACTGGCCTGGCCTGGCCTGGCCTGACCTGGCCTGGCCCTTGCCCTGGCCTGGCTGGCCTGGCCCTGGCCCTGGCCTGGCCTGGCCTGGCCTGGCCTGGCCTGGCCCTGGCCTGGCCTGGCCTGGCACTGGCCTGGCCCTGGCCTGGCCTGGCCTGGCCTGACTGGCCTGGCCTCTTGGCCTGGCCCTGGCCTGGCCCTGGCCTGGCCTGGCCTGGCCTGGCCTGGCCTGGCCTGGCCTGGCCTGGCCTGGCCTGGCCTGGCCTGGCCTGGCCTGGCCCTGGCCTGGCCTGGCCTGGCCTGGACCCTGGCCTGGCCTGGCCTGGCCTGGGCCTGGGCCTGGCCTGGCCTGGCCCTGGCCTGGCCTGGCCTGGCCTGGCCCTGGCCTGGCCCTGCCCTGGCCCTGGCCTGGCCTGGCCTGGCCTGCTCTGGCCTGGCCCTGGCCTGGCCCTGACCTGGCCCCTGGCCTGGCCCTGGACCCCTGGCCTGGCCCTGGCCTGGCCCCTGGCCTGGCCTGGCCCTGGCCCTGGCCTGGCCTGGCCTGGCCTGTCTCACTGGCCTGGGCCTGACCTGGCCTGGCCCTAACTGGCCTGGCCTGGCCCTGGCCTGGCCTGGCCTGGCCTGGCCTGGCCTGGCCTGGCCTGGCCCCTAAACTGGCCTGGCCCTGGCCTTAGCCTAACCCTAGCCTAACCTAGCCTAGCCTGAGCCTGGCCTAACCCCTGTGTCCTGGCTGCCCTAACCTGGCCCTGGCCTAGCCTTCCCATCCCTGGCCTGACCCTGGCCCCCAGCCTGGCCCTGACCAAGCCCTGGCCTAACCCAGCCTAATCCAGGCCTAACCCCAGGCCCAGTCCCAGCCTGGCCTCGGCCTCAGCCTGGACCCTGGCCTTGGCCCCTGGCCTGGCCTGGCCTGGCCTGGCCTGGCCTGGCCTCCTGGCCTGGCCTGGCCTGGCCTGGCCTAACCTGGCCTGGCCTGGCCTGGCCTGGCCTGGCCTGTCCTGGCCTGACCCTGAGCTGGCCTGGCCCTGGCCTGGCCCCCTGGCCTGGGCCCTGGCCCTGGCCCTGGCCTGGCCTGGCCTGGCCTGGCCTGGCCTGGCCTGGCCCTGGCCTGGCCTGGCCCTGGCCCTGGCCTGGCCTGGCCTGGCCTGGCCCTGGCCCTGCCTGCCCTGGCCTGACCTGGCCCCTGGCCTGGCCTGGCCTCGCCTGGCCTGGCCTGACCTGGGCCTGCCTGGCCTGGCCTGGCCCTGCATGGCCTGGCCTGGCCTGGCCTGGCCCTGGCACCTGGCCTGGCCTGGCCTGGCCTGGCCTGGCCTGGCCCTGGGCCTGGCCTGGCCTGGCCTGGCCTGGCCTGGCCTGGCCTGGCCTAACTGGCCTGGCCTGGCCTGGGACTGGCCTGGCCTGGCTCATCCTGGCCTGGCCCTAACCTGGCCTGGCCTAACCCTGGCCCTAACCTGCTGGCCTGGCCTAACTCCCTGGCCTGCCTACCTACCCTGGCCTGGCCCTGGCCTGGCCCTGGCCTGGCCTGGCCCTAGCCTAGGCCTGGCCCTGGCCTGGCCTAGCCCTGGCCTGGCCTGGCCTGGCCTGGCCATAACCTGCCCTGCCCTGGCCTGACCCTGACCCTGGCCTGGCCTGCATCCCCAGGCCTGGCCTGGCCTGGCCCTGACCTGAGCCTGGCCTGGCCTGGCCCCTAGCCTGGCCCTGGCCCTGGCCCTGGCCTGGCCCTCCTGGCCTGGCCCAGCCTGGCCCTGGCCTGCCTCCCTGGCCTGGCCTGGCCTCGGCCTAGGCCTGGCCCCAGCCTTGGCCTGGCCTGGCCCTGGCCCTGCCTGGCCCCTGGCCTGGCCTGGCCCCTGGCCTGGCCTGGCCCTGGCCTAGCTGGCCTGGCCCTGGCCTGGCCTGGCCTGGCCTGGCCTGGCCTGGCCCTGCCCTAGGCCTGGCCTGGCCTAGGCCCTGGCCTGGCCTGGCCTGGGCCTGGCCCTGGCCTGGCCTCACCCTGGCCTGACTGGCCCTGGCCTGGCCTGGCCCTGGCCTGGCCTGGCCCTGGCCTGGCCCTGGCCTGGCCTGAGCCTGGCCTGGCCTGGGCCTGGCCCTGGCCTGGCCTGGCCTGGCCCTGGCCTGGCCTTGGCCTAACCTGGCCTGGCCTGGCCCCAGGCCTGGCCCTGGCCTGGCCTGGACCTGGCCTGGCCCTGGCCCTGGCCTGGCCTGGCCCTGGCCTGGCCTGGCCCTGGCCTGGCCTGGCCTAGGCCTGGCCTAACCTGGCCCTGGCCTGGCCTGGCCTGGCCTGGCCTGACCTAGCCTGGCCTGGCCTATTCTGGCCTGGCCTGGCCCAGGCCCAACCTGGCCCAGGCCCCAGGCCTAGCCTGGCCCCAGGCCTAGGCCTGGCCTGGCTGGCCTGGCCTGGCCCTGGCCCAGGCCTGGCCTGCCTGCCTAAGCCCAGCCTGGCCCAGGCCTGGCCTGGCCCCTGCCCCTGCCCAGCCCTAGCCTGGCCTCAGCCCTCAGCCCCAGCCTGGCCTGGCCCCTGGCCTGGCCCTGGCCTGGCCTGGCCTGGCCTGCCTGGCCTAGGCCTAGCCTGGCCTGGCCCTGGCCTGAGCCTGGCCTGGCCTGGCCTGGCCTAGGCCTAACCCTAGCCTGGCCCTGGCCTGCCCTGCCTGGCCTGCCTGACCTGGCCTGGCCTGGCCTGGCCTGGCCTGGCCTGGCCTGGCCTGGCCTGGCCTGGCCTGGCCTGGCCTGGCCTGGCCTGGCCTGGCCTGGCCTGGCCTGCCTGGCCTGGCTGGCCTGGCCTGGCCTGACCTGCCTGGCCTGGCCCCTGGCCTGGCCTGGCCTGGCCTGGCCTGGCCTGGCCTGACCTGCCCTGCCCCCTGGCCTGCCTGGCCCTGGCCTGCCTGGCCTGGCCTGGCCCTGGCCTGGCCTGGCCTGGCCCCTGGCCTGGCCTGGCCTGGCCCTGGCCTGGCCTGGCCTGGGCCTGGCCTGGCCCTGGCCTGGCCTGGCCCTGGCCTGGCCTGGCCTCTCTTGGCCTGGGCCTGGCCTGGCCTGGCCTGGCCCTGGCCTGGCCTGGCCCTGGCCTGGCCCTGACCTGGCCTGGCCTGCACTGGCCTGGCCTGGGCCTGGCCTGGCCTGCCTGGCCTGGGCCTGGCCTGGCCTGGGCCTGGCCTGGCCTGGCCTGACCTGGCCTGGCCTGGCCTGGGCCCAGGCCTGGCCTGGCCTGGCCTGGCCTGGCCAGGCCCTGGCCTGGCCTGGCCCTGGCCTGGCCTGGCACCTGGCCTGGCCTGTCCTGGCCTGGCCTGGCCCTGGCCCTGGCCCTGGCCTGGCCTGGCCTGGCCTGGCCTGGCCTGGCCTGGCCTGGCCTGGCCTGGCCCTGGCCTGGCCTGGCCCTGGCCTGGCCCTGGCCTGGCCCTGGCCTGGCCTGGCCTGGCCTGGCCTGGCCTGGCCTGGCCTGGCCTGGCCTGGCCTGGCCTGGCCTGGCCTGGCCTGGCCTGGCCTGGCCTGGCCCTGGCCTGGCCTCTGTTCCTGGCCTGGGCCTGGCCTGGCCTGGCCTGGCCTGGCCTGGCCTGGCCTGGCCTGGCCTGGCCTGGCCCAGGCCTGGCCCTGGCCTGGCCTGGCCCTGGCCCCAGCCTGGCCTGGCCTGGCTGGCCTGGCCTGGCCCCCAGCCTGGCCTGGCCTGGCCTGGGCCTGGCCTGGCCTGGGCCTGGCCTGGCCTGGGCCTGGCCTGGCCTGGCCTGGCCCAGCCCTGCCTGGCCCCCTGCCTGGCCTGGCCTGGCCCCTGGCCTGGCTCTGGCCTGGCCTGGCCTGGCCTGGCCTGGCCTGGCCCTGGCCTGGGCCTGGCCTGGCCTGGCCTGGCCTGGCCCTGGCCTGGCCTGGCCCTGGCCCTGGCCTGGCCTTGGCCTGGCACTGTCCTGGCCTGGCCTGGCCTGGCCTGGCCCTCACCCTGGCCTGGCCTGGCTCTGGCCTGGCCATGGCACTGGCCCTGGCCTGGCCTGGCCTGGCCTGGCCTGGCCCTGGCCTGGCCTGGCATTGGCCCTGGCCTGGCCTGTCCTGGCCTGGCCATGGCCTGGCACTGGCCTGGCCCTAACCACAGGCCCTGGCCTGGCTGTGACCTGCGCTGGCCTGGCCTGACCCCAGGCTGAGCCCCGCCTGGCCTGGCCTGGCCCTAGCCCCGCCTCCTGGCCTAGCCTGGCCTGACCTAGGCCCAGCCCCTGGCCAGCCTCCTGGCCTGGCCCCAGCCCGCCTGGCCTCAGCCTCGCCCTTAGCCCCAGCCCCGCCTTGGCCTGGCCTGGCCTGGCCTGGCCCTGGCCTGGCCCTGGCCTGGCCTGGCCCTGGCCTGGCCCTGGCCTAGCACTGCCTGGCCTGCCCTGGCCTGGCCTGGCCTGGCCTGGGCCCTGGCCCTGGCCTGGCCTGGCCTGGCCCTGGCCTGGCCTGGCCCTGGCCTGGCCCTGGCCTGGCCTGGCCTGGCCCTGGCCTGGCCTGGCCTGGCCTGGCCTAACCCTGGCCTGGCCCCTGGCCTGGCCTGGCCTGGCCTGGCCTGGCCCTGGCCCTGGCCTGGCCTGGCCTGGCCTGGCCCTGGCCTGGCCTGGCCTGGCACCCTGGCCTGGCCTGGCCTGGCCCCTGGCCTGGCCTGGCCTGGCCTGGCCTGGCACTGGCCTGGCCTCAACTGGCCTGGCCCTGGCCCTGGCCTGGCCCTGGCCTGGCCTGGCCTGACACTGGCCCTGGCCTAGCCCTGCCCCAGCCTGGCCCCTGGCCCAGTCCTGGCCTGGCCTGGCCTGGCCTGGGCCTGGCCATGACCCCCAGCCTGGCCTGGCCTGACCTGGCCCTGCCTGGCCTGGCCCCAGCCTGGCCTCAGCCTGGCCTAGGCCCCATGCCTCTGGCCTGGCCTGGCCTGGCCTGGCCTGGCCTGGCCTGGCCTGGCCTGGCCCCTGGCCTGGCCTGGCCTGGCCTGGCCTGGCCTGGCCTGGCCTGGCCTGGCCTGGCCCTGGCCTGGCCTGGCCTGGCCTGGCCCTGGCCTGGCCTGGCCTGGCCCTGGCCTGGCCTGGCCTGGCCTGGCCTGGCCTGGCCTGGCTGGCCTGGGCCTGGCCTGGCCTGGCCTGGCCTGGCCTGGGCCTGGCCTGGGCCTGGCCTGGCCTGGCCCTGGCCTGGCCTGGCCTGGCCTGGCCTGGGCCTGGCCTGGCCCTGGCCTGGCCTGGCCTGGCCTGGCCTGCCCTGGCCTGGCCCTGCCCTGGCCTGGCCTGGCCCTGGCCTGGCCTGGCCTGGCCCTGGCCTGGCCTGGCCTGGCCTGGCCTGGCCTGGCCTGGCCTGCCTGGCCTGGCCTGGCCCCTGGCCTGGCCTGGCCCCTGGCCTGGCCTGGCCTGGCCTGGCCCTGGCCTAGGCCTGGCCTGGCCTGGCCTGGCCTGGCCTGGCCTGGCCTGGCCTAGGCCTGACCTGGCCTGGCCTGGCCTGGCCTGGCCTGATCCTGGCCTGGCCTGGCCTGGCCTGCCTGCCTGGCCTGGCCCTGGCCTGGCCTGGCCTGGCCTGGCCCTGGCCTGGCCTGGCCTGGGCCTGCCCTGGCCTGGCCTGGCCTGGCCTGGCCTGGCCTGGCCTGGCCCTGGCCTGGCCTGGCCTGGCCTGACCTGGCCTGGCCTGGCCTGGCCCTGGCCTGGCCTGGCCCTGGCCTGGCCTGGCCTGGCCTGGCCTGGCCTGGCCTGGCCTGGCCTGGCCTGGCCTGGCCTGGCCTGGCCTGGCCTGGCCTGGCCTGGGCCTGGCCCCAGGCCTGGCCTGGCCTGGCCTGTGACCCTGGCCCTGGCCCTGGCCTGGCCTGGCCTGGCCTGGCCTGGCCTGGCCTGGCCCCTGCCCCCTAGCCCTGGCCTGGCCCACCTGGCCTGGCCTGGCCTGGCCCTGGCCCTGAGCCCTGGCCTGGCCCCTGGCCCTGGCCTGGCCCTGCCTCTGCCTGGCCTGGCCTGGCCTGGCCTGGCCTGGCCTGGCCTGGCCTGGCCTGGCCTGGCCTGGCCCTGACCTGGCCTGACCTGGCCTGGCCCTGACCTGGCCTGGCCTGGCCTGCTGGCCTGGCCTGGCCTGGCCTGCCCTGGCCTGGCCCTGGCCCTGGCCTGGCCTGGCCCTGGCCCTGGCCCTGGCCTGACCTGGCCCTGGCCCCTGGCCTGGCCTGGCCCTGGCCTGGCCTGGCCTGGCCTGGCCTGGCCTGGCCTGGCCTGGGCCTGGCCCTGGCCTGGCCTAAGCCTGGCCCTGGCCTGGGCCTGGCCTGGCCTGGCCCCTGGCCTGGCCTGGCCCCTGGCCTGGCCTGGCCTGGCCTGGCCTGGCCTGGCCTGGCCTGACCTGGCCTGGCCTGGCTCTTGGCCTGGCCTGGCCTGGCCTGGCCTGACCCTAGCCTGGGCCTGGCCTGGCCTGGCCTGGCCTGGCCTGGCCTGGCCTGGCCTGGCCTGGCCTGGCCCTGGCCTGGCCTGGCCTGACCTGGCCTGGCCTGGCCTGGGCCTGGCCCTGGCCTGAGGCCTGGCCTGGCCTGGCCTGGCCTGGCCTGGCCCTGGCCTGGCCCTGGCCTGGCCTGGCCCTGGCCTGGCCCTGGCCTGTGGCCTGGCCTGGCCCTGGCCTGGCCTGACCTGGCCTGGCCTGGCCCTGGCCTGGCCTGGCCCTGGCCTGCCTGGCCTGGCCTGGCCTGGCCTGGCCCCTGGCCTGGCCTGGCCTGGCCTGGCCTGGCCTGGCCTGGCCTGGCCTGGCCTGGCCTGGCCTGGCCTGGGCTGGCCTGGCCTGGCCTGGCCTGGCCTGGCCTGGCCTGGCCTGGCCTGGCCTGGCCTGGCCTGGCCTGGCCTGGCCTGGCCCTGGCCTGCCCCTGGCCTGGCCCTGGCCTGGCCTGGCCTGGCCTGGCCTGGCCTGGCCTCTGGCCCTGAGCCCTGGCCTGGCCTGGCCTGGCCTGGGCCTGGCCTGGCCCTGGCCTGGCCTGGCCTGGCCTCTGGCCTGGCCTGGCCTGGCCTGGCCCTGACCCTGCCCTGGCCTGGCCTGGCCTGGCCTGGCCTGAGCCCTGGCCTGGCCCTGGCCTGGCCTGGCCCTGCCTGGCCCTGCCCTGGCCTGGCCTGGCCTGGCCTGGCCTGGCCTGGCCTGGCCTGGCCTGGCCTGGCCTGGCCTGCCCTGGCCTGGCCTGGCCTGGCCTGGCCTGGCCTGGCCCTGGCCTGGCCTGGCCTGGCCCTGGCCCTGGCCTGGCCTGGCCTGGCCTGGGCCTGGCCTAGGCCTGGCCTGGCCTGGCCTGCCTGCCCTGGCCTGGCCTGCCCTGGCCCTGGCCTGGCCCTGGCCTGGCCTGGCCCTGGCCTGGCCTGGCCTGGCCTGGCCTGGCCCTGGCCTGGCCTGGCCTGGCCTGGCCTGGCCTGGCCTGGCCTGGCCTGGCCTGGCCTGGCCTGGCCTCCTGGCCTGGCCTGGCCTGGCCTGGCCTGGCCTGGCCTGGCCTGGCCTGGCCCTGGCCTGGCCCTGGCCCTGGCCTGGCCTGGCCTGGCCTGGCCTGGCCTGGCCTGGCCTGGCCTGGCCTGGCCTGGCCTGGCCACTGAGCCTGGCCTGGCCTGGCCTGGCCTGGCCTGGCCTGGCCCTGGCCTGGCCTGGCCCTGCCCCAGGCCTGGCCTGGCCTGGCCTGGCCTGGGCTGGCCCTGGCCTGGCCTGGCCTGGCCTGGCCTGGCCTGGCCTGGCCTGGGCCTGGCCTGGCCTGGCCTGGCCTGGCCTGGCCTGGCCTGGCCTGGCCTGAAACCTGGCCCTGGCCTGGCCTGGCCTGGCCTGGACCTGGCCTGGCCTGGCCTGCCTGGCCTGGCCCTGGCCTGGCCTGGCCTGGCCGGCCTGGCCTGGCCTGGCCTAGGCCTGGCCTGGCCTGGCCTGGCACTGGCCTAGCCTGGCCCAGCCCTGGCCTGGCCACTGGCCCTGGCCCTGGCCTGGCCTGGCCCCAGCCTGGCCTGGCCTGGCCTGACCCCTGGCCTGGCCTGGCCTGGCCTGGCCTGGCCTGGCACTGGCTCTGGCCTGGCCCCAGGCCTGGCCCCAGCCCCAGGCCTGGCCTGGCCTGAGCCTGGCCTGGCCTAAGCCTGGCCTGGCCTGACCTGGACCTGGCCTGGCCCTGGCCTGGCCCTGGCCTGGACTGGCCTGGCCTGACCTCAGGCCTGGCCCCTGGCCCTGCCTGGCCTGGCCTGGCCTGGCCTGGCCTGGCCTGGCCTGGCCTGGCCTGGCCTGGCCCTGGCCTGGCCTGGCCTGGCCCTGGCCTGGCCTGGCCTGGCCCTGCCCTGGCCTGGCCTGGCCTGGCCCTGGCCTGGCCTGGCCTGGCCTGGCCCTGGCCTGGCCCTGGCCTGGCCCTGGCCTGGCCTGGCCCTGGCCTGGCCTGGCTGAAGGCCTGGCCCCAGGCCTGGCCCTGGCCCTGGCCTAGGCCCCTGGCCTGACCTGGCCTGGCCTGGCCTGGCCCTGGCCTGGCCTGGCCTGGCCTGGCCTGGCCTGGCCCCTGGCCTGAGCCTGGCCTGGCCTGGCCTGGCCTGGCCTGGCCTGGCCTGGCCTGGCCTGGGCCTGGCCTGGCCTGGCCTGGCCTGGCCTGGCCTGCCTGGCCTGGCCTGGCCTGGCCTGGCCTCCTGGCCTGGCTCAGGCCTGGCCTGGCCCTGGCCTGGCCTGGCCTGGCCTGGCCTGACCTGGCCCTGGCCTGGCCTGGCCCTGGCCTGGCCCCAGCCTGGCCTGGCCCCCAGCCCTGGCCTGGCCTGGCCTCAGCCTGGCCTGGCCTGGCCTGGCCTGGCCTGGCCTGGCCCTGGCCTGGCCTGGCCCTGGCCTGGCCTGGCCTGGCCTGGCCTGGCCTCAGGCCTGGCCTGGCCTGGCCTGGCCTGGCCCTGGCCTGGCCTGGCCTGGCCTGGCCTGGCCTGGCCTGGCCTGGCCTGGCCTGGCCTGGCCTGGCCCTGGCCTAGGCCTGGCCTGGCCTGGCCCTAACCTGGCCTGGCCTGGCCTGGCCCTGGCCTGGGCCTGGCCTGGCCCCTGGCCTGGCCTGGCCTGGCCTGGCCTGGCCTGGCCTGGCCTGGCCTGGCCAGGCCCTGGCCTGGCCTGACCTGGCCCCTGGCCTCGCCCTGGCCCTGGCCTGGCCTGGCCTGGCCTGGCCTGGGCCTGGCCTGGCCTGGCCTGGCCCTGGCCTGGGCCTGGCCTGGCCCTGGCCTGGCCCTGGCCTGGCCTGGCCTGGCCTGGCCTGTCCTGGCCTGGCCTGGCCTGGCCTGGCCCTGGCCTGGCCTGGCCTGGCCTGCCTGGCCTGGCCTGGCCTGGCCTGGCCTGGCCTGGCCTGGCCCTGGCCTGAGCCTCCCTGGCACTGCCTGGCCTGGCCTGGCCTGGCCTGGCCTGGCCCTGGCCTCCTGGCCTGGCCTGGCCTGGCCTGGCCCTGGCCTGGCCTCTGGCCTGGCCTGGCCTGGCCTGGCCTGGCCTGGCCTGGCCCAGGCCTGGCCTGGCCTGGCCTGGCCTGGCCTGGCCCTGGCCTGACCTGGCTGGCCTGGCCTGGACCTGGCCCTGCAGCCTGGCCCAGGCCTGGCCTTGGCCTGGCCTGGCCCTGGCCTGGCCTGGCCTGGCCTGGCCCCTCCTGGCCTGGCCTGGCCTGGCCTGGCCTCTGGCCCAGGCCTGGCCCTGGCCTGGCCTGGCCTGGCCTGGCCTGGTCCCAGCCTGGCCTGGCCTGACCCAGGCCATGGCCCTGGCCTGGCCTGGCCCCAGTTGGCCCTGGCCATAGCCTGGCCTGGCCTGGCCTGACCTGGCCTGCCTGGCCTGGCCTGCCTGACCAGGCCCAGGCCTGGCCCTAGCTGTGGCCTGGCCCTGGCCTGGCCTGGCCTGGCCTGGCCTGGCCCTAGCCTGGCCCAGGCCTGGCCTGGCCTGGCCTGGCCTGGCCTGGCTCTGGCCTGGCCTGGCCTGGCCTGGCCTGGCCAGTCCTGGCCTGGCCTGGCCTGGCCTAACTCCTGGCCTGCCTGGCCTGGCCCTGGCCTGGCCCTGGCCTGGCCTGGCCTGGCCTAACCCTAGCCTGGCCTGGCCTGGCCTGGCCAGGCCTGGCCTGGCCTGGCCTGGCCCTGGCCTGGCCCTGCCTGGCCTGGCCTGGCCTGGCCTGGCCTGGCCTGACCTGCCTGACCTGGCCTGGCCTGGCCTGGCCCTGGCCTGGCCTAGGCCTGCCCCTGGCCCTGGCTCCCCTGGCCTGGCCTGGCCTGGCCTGGCCTGTGACCAGCCTGGCCTGGCCCTTGCCCCCAGGCTGGCCTGGCCCCAGGCCTGACCCTGGCCTGGCCTGGCCTGGCCCTCCTTGGCCTGGCTGGCCCTGGCCTGGCCCTGGCCCAGGCCTGGCCTGGCCCTGGCCTGGCCTGCTGGCCCTGGCCTGGCCTGGCCTCAGCCCTGGCCCCAGGCCTGGCCTGGCCCTGGCCCTGGCCTGGGCCTGGCCTGGCCTGGCCTGGGCCTGGCCTGGCCTGGCCTGGCCTGGCCTGGCCTGGCCTGGCCTGGCCTGGCCTGGCCTGGCCTGGCCCTGGCCTGGCCTGGGCCTGGCCCTGGCCTGGCCCCTGGCCTGGCCTGGCCTGGCCCTGGCCTGGCCTGACCTGGCCTGGCCCTGGCCTGGCCCTGGCCTGGCCTGGCCTGGCCTGGCCTGGCCTGGCCTGGCCTGGCCTGGCCTGGCCCCTGGCCTGGCCCTGGCCTGTCCTGGCCTGGCCTAACACTGGCCTGGCCTGCCTAGCCTGGCCTGGCCTGGCCTGGCCTAACCTGGCCTACTGGCCTGCCCTGGCCTGGCCTGGCCTGGCCTGGACCTGGCCTGGCCTGACCTGGCCTGGCCTGACCTGGCCTGGCCTGGCCTGGCCACCTGCCCTGGCCTGCCCCTGGCCTGGCCCTGGCCCTAGTCTCCTGGCCCTAGCCTGGCCTGGCCTCACCGTCCCCTGACCTGGCCCTGGCCTGGCCTCCTGGCCCCTGCCCTGGCCCTGGCCCTGGCCTGGCCCCTGCCCTGGCCTAGGCCCTGGCCCTAACCTGGCCTATCCCTGGCCTAGCCTAGCCCTGGCCCTGGCCTAGCCTAGCCTGCCCTAACCCTGCCCTGGCCTGGCCCTGGCCTGGCCTAGCTAGCCTGGCCCTGGCCTGGCCTGGACCTGGCCCCTGGCCTGGACCTGAGCCTGGCCTGGCCTGGCCTGGCCTGGCCTGGCCCCCTGGCCTGGCCTGCACTGGCCTGGCCTGGCCTGGCCTGGCCTGGCCTGGCCCTGGCCTGCCTGGCCTGGCCTGGCCTGGCCTGGCCTGGCCTGGCCTGGCCCTGCCTGGCCTGGGCCTGGCCTGCCCCTGGCCCTAAGCCTGGCCCTGGCCTGGCCTGGCCTGGCCTGCCCTGGCCCTGACCTGGCCTGGCCTGGCCCAGGCCCTGGCCTGGCCTGGCCTGGCCTGGCCTGGCCTGGCCCCCTGCCTGGCCTGGCCTGGCCTGGCCTGGCCTGGGCCTGGCCTGGCCTGACCCTGGCCTGGCCTGGCCTGGCCTGGCCCTGGCCTGGCCCTGGCCTGGCCTGGCCTGGCCTGGCCTGGCCTAGCCTGGCCCTGGCCTGCCTGGCCTGGCCTGGCCTGGACCTGGCCTGGGCCTGGCCTGGCCTGGCCCTGGCCTAGGCCTGCCCTGACCTGGCCTCTCTTGCCCTGAGCCTAGGCCTGGCCTGGCCTAGGCCTGGCCTGGCCTGGCCTGGCCCAGGCCCTGGCCCCTGGCCTGGCCCTGGCCTGGCCCAGGCCTGGAGCTGGCCTGGCCTGGCCTGCCAGCACCTCGGACCTGGCCTGTGGCCTGGCCTGGCCGGACCTGGCCCTTCCTGGCCTGGGCCTGGCTGACCCTGGCCTGGCCTGGCCTGGCCTGGCCCAGGCCTGGCCTGGCCTGGCCTGGCCTGGCCTGGCCTGGCCTGGCCTGGCCTGGCCTGGGCCTGGCCTGGCCTGGCCTGGCCTGGCCTGGCCTGGCCAGGCCCTGGCCTGGCCTGGCCTGGCCTGGCCTGGCCTGGGCTCTGGCCTGGCCTGAGCCTGGCCTGGCCTGGCCTGGCCTGGCCTGGGCCTGGCCTGGCCCTGGCCTGGCCTGCCTGGCCCTGGCCCAGGCCTGGCCTGGCCTGGCCTGGCCAGGCCCTGGCCTGGCCTGGCCTGGGCCTGGCCTGGCCTGGCCTGACACTGAGCCTGGCCTGGCCTGGCCTGGCCTGGCCCTGGCCCCAGGCCCTGGCCTGGCCTGGCCTGCCCTGGCCTGGCCTGGCCTGGCCTGGCCTGGCCTGGCCTGGCCTAACGGCCTGGCCTGCCCTGGCCTGGCCTTTCCTAGCCTGGCCCCAAGCCTGGCCTGGCCTGGCCTCTGGCCTGGCCTGGCCTGGGCCTGGCCTGTCATGGCCTAGGCCTGGCCCTGGCCCTCACCCTGGCCTGGCCTAGCCTAGCCTCTGGCCTAGCACTAGCCTAGGCCTGGCCCTGCCTGGCCCAGCCTGGCCTGGCACTGGCCCTGGCCTGGCCTGGCCTGGCTCTGACCTAGCAGCCTGGCCTGGCCTGGCTAGCCCCCTGGCCTGCCTAGCCTGGCCTGGCAGCCTGACCTAGCCCCAGCCCCAGGCTATCAGCCCCAGTCCTGGCCTAACCTTGCCTAGCCTGGCCCTGGCCCTGGCCTAAGCCCAGCCTAGGCCCAGCCTGGCCCCAGCCCCAAGCCCAGCCCTGGCCCAGCACTGGCCTCGGCCTCAGCCCTGGCAGCCCCCAGCCTTGGCCTGGCCCTGACCTGGCCTGGCCCTGGCCTGGCCTGGCCTGGCCCTGGCCTAACCTGGCCCTGCCCTGGCCTAACACTGGCCTGGCCTGGCCCTGGCCTGGCCTGGCCTGGCCTGGCCTGGCCTGGCCCTGGCCTGGCTGGCCTGGCCTGGCCTGGCCTGGCCTGGCCTGGCCTGGCCTGGCCTGGCCTGGCCTGGCCCTGGCCCCTGGCCTGGCCTGGCCTGAGGCCTGGCCTGGCCCTGGCCTGGCCTGGCCTGGCCTAGGCCTGGCCTGGCCTGGCCCTGGCCTGGCCAGCACTGGCCTGGCCCTGGCCTGGCCCTGGCCTGGACCTGGCCTGGCCTGGCCTGGCCTGACCTGGCCCTGAGCCTAACCTGGCCTGGCCTGGCACTGGCCTAGCCTGGCCTGGCCTGGCCTGGCCTGGCCTGGCCTGGCCTGGCCTGGCCTGGCCTGGCCCCAGTGCTGGCCTGGCCTGGCCTGGCCTGGCCTGGCCTGGCCTGGCCTGGCCCCAGCCCTGCTGGCCTGGCCTGGCCTGGCCTGGCCTGGGCCTGGCCTGGCCCTGGCCCCTGGCCTGGCCTAACACCCTACCTGGCCTAACCTGGCCCCAGCCTGGCCTGACCTGGCCTAGGCCTGGCCTGGCCCTCAGCCTGGCCTAACTTGCCTGTCTGGCCTAACCCAGCTGCCCTGGCCCTCACCCTGGCCTGGCCTGGCCTGGCACTAAACCTGGCCTGGCCTGGCCTGGCCTGGCCTGGGCCTGGCCCTGGCCTGGCCCAGTCCTGGCCTGGCACTGGCCTGGTCCTGGCCTGGCCCTGGCCCAGGCCTCTTGCCTGTGCCTGGCCTGGCCTCTGCCCTAGCCTCTGTGGCCTCACCTGGCCCTGGCCCCAGGCTTCAGCCCCAGGCCTGGCCTACTGGCCTGGCCCCAGCCTGGCCTAACTGGCCTGACCTAAGCCCAGCCCTAATCCTGGCCTAGCCTGGCCCAGGCCCCAACCCTGGCCTCAGCCTCAGCCTGGCCTGGCCTGGCCTGCCTTGGCCTGGCCTGGCCATGGCCTAGCCTGGCCTGGCCCTGGCCTGGCCTGGCCTGGCCTGGCCTGGCCTGGCCCTGGCCTGAGGCCCTGGCCTGGCCCTGGCCTGGCCTGGCCCTGGCCTGGCCTGGCCTGACACTAAGCCTGGCCTGGCCTGGCCTGGCCCTGCCTGACCCAGGCCTGGCCTGGCCTGGCCTGGCCTGGCCTGGCCCTGGCCTGGCCTGGCCTGGCCTGGCCTGGCCTGGCCTGGCCTGGCCTGGCCTGGCCTGGCCTGGCCCTGGCCTGGCCTGGCCTGGCCTGGCCTGGCCTGGCCTGGCCTGGCCTGGCCTGGCCTGGCCCTGGCCTGCCTACCTGGCCCTGGCCTGACCCTAGCCCTGGCCTGGCCTGGCCTGGCCTGGCCTGACCTAGGCCTGGCCCTGGCCTGGCCTGGCCCTGGCCTGGCCTGGCCTGGCCTGGCCTGGCCTGGCTGGCCTGGCCTGGCCCTGGCCTGGCCCCTGGCCTGGCCTGGCCTGGCTGGCCTGGCCCCAGCCTGGCCTGGCCTGGCCTGGCCTGGCCTGGCCTGGCCTAGCCTGGCCTGGCCTGCACCTGGCCTGGCCTGGCCTGGCCGGACCTGGCCTGGCCTGGCTCTGGCCCTGGCCTGCCTGGCCTGGCCTGGCCTGGCTCTGCCTGGCCTAGCCTGGCCTGGCCTAAGCCTGGCCTGGCCTGACCTGGCCCTGCCCTGGCCTAGGCCTAACTGGCAGCCCTGGCCTAACCTCAGCCTAGCCTAGCCTAACCTGGCCTGGCCCTGACCCTGGCCTGCCCTGGCTCTGGCCTAGGCCCTGGCCTAAACCTGGCCTGGCCTGGCCTAACCTGGCCCTGGCCTGGCCTGGCACTGGCCTGGCCTAGGCCCTGGCCCTGGCCTGGCCTGGCCTGAGCCTGGCCTGACTGCCTGGCCTAGCCTAGCCCTGGCCTGGCCTGGCCCCCTGGCCTGGCCCTGGCCCCTGGCCTGGCCTGGCCCTGGCCTGGCCTGGCCTGGCCTGGCCTGGGCCTGGCCTGGCCCTGGCCTGGCCCTGCCCTTGGCCTGGCACCTGGCCTGGCCCTGGCCTGGCCTGGCCTGGCCTGGCCTAGCCTGGCCTGGGCCTGGCCTGGCCTGGGCCTGGCCTGGCCTGGCCTGGCCCTGGCCTAAACCCTGGCCTGGCCTGGCCCTGGCCTGGCCTGGCCTGGCCTGGCCTCCTGGCCCTGGCCTGGCCTGGCCTGGCCTGGCCAGGCCTGGCCTGGCCTGGCCCTAGCCTGGCCTGGCCTGGCCTGCCTGGCCTGGCCTGGGCTGGCCAGGGCCAGGCCTGGCCTGGCCTGGCCTGGCCTGGCCTGGCCTGGCCTGGCCCTGGCCTGGCCTGGCCTGGCCTGGCCCTGGCCTGGCCTGGCCTGGCCTGGCCCTGGCCTGGCCTGGCCTGGCCTGGCCTGGCCTGGCCTGGCCTGGCCTGGCCTGGCCCTGGCCTGGCCTGGCCTGCCTGGCCTGGCCCTGCCTGGCCTGGCCTGGCCTGGCCCTGGCCTGGCCTGGCCTGGCCTAGCCCTGGCCTGGCCTGGCCTGGCCTGGCCTGCCTGGCCTGGCCTGGCCTGGCCTGGCCTGGCCTGGCCTCAGCCTGGCCTGGCCTCTGCCCTGGCCTAGCCTGCCTCTGGCCTCACCCTGGCCTGGCCCCTGGCCCTGGCCTGGCTAGCCCTGGCCCTGGCCTGACCTGGCCTGGCCTGGCCTGGCCCAGCCTGGCCTGGCACTGGCCCTGGCCTCCTGGCCCTGGCCCTGGCCTGGCCTGGCCCTGGCCTGGCACTGGCCTGGCCCTAGCCTAACCCAGCCCTAGCCTGACTGTGACCTGGCCTGGCCTGGCCCCAGCCCCAGGCCAGCCCTGACCTGGCCTGGGCCTAGCCCTGGCCCTGGCCTGGCCTGGCCCCTGCCTGGCCTGGCCCAGACCAGGCCTGGCCCTGGCCCAGGCCCTGGCCCTGGCCTCAGCCTCAGCCCTGGCCCCAGGCCTGGCCTAGCCTGGCCTGGCCTGACCTGGCCCTGCCTAACTGGCCCTGGCCCTGGCCTGGCCTGGCCTGGGCTGGCCCTGCCCTGGCCCTGGCCTAGGCCTGGCCCTGGCCTGGGCCTGGCCCTGGCCCTGGCCCCTGGCCTGGCCTGGCCTGGCCTGGCCTGGCCTGGCCTGGCACTGGCCCTGGCCTCAGCTTGGCCTGGCCTGGCCTGGCCTGGCCGGGCCTGGCCATGGCCTGGCTTGACCTGGCCTGACCCTAGGCCTGGCCTGGCCTGGCCTGGCCTGGCCTGGCCTGGCCCCAGGCCTGGCCCTGGCCTGGCCCTGGCCTAGGCCTGGACTGGCCCTGGCCTGGCCTGGCCTGGCCTGGCCTGGCCTGGCCTGGCCTGGCCTAAAGTGGCCTGGCCTGGCCTGGCCTGGCCTGGCCTGGCCTGGCCCTGGCCTGGCCTGGCCTAGGCCTGGCCTGGCCCTGGCCCTAGGCCCTGGCCTGGCCTGGCCTGGCCTGGCCTACCCAGACCTAGGCCTGGCCCTAGGCCTAGGCCTGGCCTAGGCCTGGCCTGGCCTGGCCTGGGCCTGGCCTGGCCCTGGCCTGGCCCTGGCCTGGCCTGGCCTGGCCTGGCCTGGCCTGCTGGCCCTGGCCTGAGCTGGCCTAGGCCTGGCCTGGCCTGGCCAGACCTAGCCTGGCCTGGCCTGGCCTGGCCTGGCCTAGGCCTGGCCCTGGCCTCCTGGCCTAGCTGGCCTGGCCTGGCCCTGGCCTAAGGCCTGGGCCTGGCCTGGCCTGGACCTGGCCTGGCCTGGCCTGACCTAAGGCCTGGCCTGGCCTGGGCCTGGCCTGGCCTGGCCCTGGCCTGGCCTGGCCTGGCCTGGCCCTGGCCTGGCCTGGCCTGGCCTGGCCTGGCCTGGCCTGGCCCTGGCCTGGCCTGGCCTGGCCTGGCCTGGCCTGGCCTGGCCCTGGCCTGGCCTGGCCCTGGCCTGGCACCAGGCCCTGGCCTGGCCTGGCCTGGCCCTGGCCTGGCCTGGCCTGGCCCTGGCCTGGCCCCTGGCCTGGAGTGGCCTGGCCTGGCCCTGACACAGGCCTGGCCTAGGCCTGGCCTGGCCCTGGCCTCTGGCCTGGCCCTGCCTGGCCTGGCCTGGCCTGACCCTGGCCTGGCCTGGCCTGGCCTGGCCTGACCTGGCCTGGCCTGGCCTGGGCCTGGCCTGGCCCTGGCCTGGCCTGGCCTGGCCTAACCTAACCTGGCCTGGCCCTGGCTAACCTGTCCCCTGGCCTGGCCTTGCCTAGCCTGGCCCCTGGACCTGGCCTGGCCTGGCCCTAACCTCACCTGGCCTGGCCTAACCTGCCTGGCCTGGCCCTGGCCTGGCCCTAACACTGGCCTGGCCTGGCCCTGGCCTGGCCCGGCCTGGCCTGGCCTGGCCTGGCCTGACCACTGGCCTAACCTGGCCCTGCCTCAGGCCTGGCCTGGCCTGGTCCCCAGCCTGGCCTGCCACTCCTGGCCTGGGCCTGGCCTGGCCTGGCCTGGCCTGGCCTGGCCCTGGCCCTCGCCTGGCCTGGCCTGGCTAGGCCTGGCCTGGCCTGCCTAAGCCTGACCTGGACCTGGCCTGGCCTGGCCCTGGCCTGGCCTGGCCTGGCCTGGCCTGGCCTGGCCCTGGCCTGGCTAGCCTGGCCTGACCTCTGGCCTGAGCCTGGCCTGGCCTGGCCCTGGCCCTGGCCTGGCCCTGGCCTGGCCTGGCCTGGCCTGGCCTGGCCCTGGCAGGCCTGGCCTGGCCCTGGCCTGCCTGCCCTGGCCTGACTGGCCTGGCCCTGGCCCTGGCCCTGGCCTGGCCTGGCCTGGCCCTGGCCTGGCCTGGCCCTGGCCTGGCCTGGCCTGGCCTGGCCTGGCCTGGCCTGGCCCTGGCCTTCTGAAGCCTGGCCTGGCCTGGCCTGGCCTGGCCTGGCCTGGCCTGGCCCCTGGCCTGGCCTGGCCTGGCCCTGGCCTGGCCCTGGCCTAGGCCTGGCCTGGCCTGGCCTGGCCTGCCTGGCCCTGGACCCTGGCCTGGCCTGGCCCCTGGCCTGAGCCTGGCCTGGCCTGGCCCAGGCCTGGCCTGCCTGGCCTGGCCTAGCCCTGACCTGCTAGCCTGGCCTGGCCTGGCCCTGGCCTGGCCTGGCCTGACCTCAGGCCTCTGGCCTGGCCTGGCTTGGCCCTGCCTGGCCTGGCCTGGCCTGCCTGGCCTGGCCTGGCCCCTGACCTGGCCTGGCCTGGCCCTGGCCTGGCCTGGCCTGGCCTGGCCCAGGCCCTGGCCTGGGCCTGGCCCCTGGCCCTGGCCTGGCCTGGCCCTGGCCTGGCCCTGGCCTGGCCTGGCCTGTCCTAGGCCTGGCCTGGCCCTGCCACACCACCCTGGCCTGGCCCTGGCCTGGCCTGGCCTGGCCTGGCCTGGCCTGGCCTCCTGGCCTGGCCTGGCCCTGGCCTGGCCTGGGCCCTGGCCTGACCTGGCCCTGGCCTGGCCTGACCTGGCCCCTGGCCTGGCCTGGCCTGGCCTGGCCTGGCCTGCCCTAAACCTGGCCTAACCCTGGCCTGGCCTGGCCTGGCCTGGCCTGACCTGGCCTGGGCCTGGCCTGGCCTGGCCTGGGCCTGGCCTGGCCCTGGCCTAACCTGGCCCTGGCCTGGCCCTGCCTGGCCCTGGCCTGGCCTGGCCTGGCCCTGGCCCTGGCCTGGCCTGGGCTGAGCCTCTGGCCTGACCTGTCCTGGCCTGGCCTGGCCTGGCCCTGGCCCTGGCCTGGCCTGGCCCTGGCCTAAGCCTGGCCCTGGCCTGGCCCTGCCCACCTTGCCTGGCCTGGCCTGGCCCTGGCCCCTGGCCTGGCCTGGCCTAGGCCTGCCTGGCCTGGCCTGCTGACTGGCCTGGCCTGGACCCTGGCCTGGCCTGGCCCTGGCCTGGCCCTGGCCTGGCCCTGGCCTGGCCTAGGCCTGGCCTGGCCTGGCCTGGCCTAGGCCTGGCCTGGCCTGGCCTGGCCCTAACCTGGCCTGGCCTGGCCTGGCCTGGCCTGGCCCTGGCCTGGCCTGGCCCTGGCCCTGACCCTGGCCTGGCCTGACCCTGGCCTAGCCTGGCCTGGCCTAGCCTGGCCTGGCCTGGCCTGGCCTGACCTGGCCTGGCCCTGGCCTGGCCCCAGCCCTGGCCTGGCCTAGGCCTGCCAGCCTGGCCTAACCCTGGCCTGGCCTAGCCTGGCCTGGCCTGGCCTGGCCCCTGGCCTCAGCCCTGGCCTGGCCTGGCCTGACCCTGGCCCTGGCCTGGCCTAGGCCTGGCACCCCCTGGCCTGCCTAGGCCTGGCCCTAGCCTGGCCTGGCCTGGCCTAGGCCTGGCCTGGCCCTAACCCTGGCCTAGCCCAGCCCTGGCCTGGCCTGGCCCCTGGCCTGGCACTGGCCTGGCCTAACCCTGGCCTGGCCTGGCCTGGCCTGGCCTCTGCCTGGCCTGACCTCTAGGCCTGGCCTGGCCTGGCCTGGCCCTGACCTGGCCCTGGCCTGGCCTGCCTGGCCTGGCCTGAGCTGGCCTGGCCTGGGCCTGGCCTGGCCCTGGCCTGGCCCTGGCCTGGCCTGGCCTGGCCTGGCCTGGCCCCTGGCCTGGCCTGGCCTGGCCCTGGCTCTGGCCTGGCCTGGCCTGGCCTGGCCTGGCCTGGCCTGGCCTGACCACTGGCCTGGCCTGGCCCCTGGCCTGGCTGGCCTGACCTGGCCCTGGCCTGGCCTGGCCTGGCCTGGCCTGGCCCTGGCCTGGCCTGGCCTGGCCCTGGCCCTGGCCTGGCCCCTAGGCCCTGGCCTGGCCTGGCCTGGCCCCTGGCCTGGCCTGGCCCTGGCCTGGCCTGGCCTGGCCTGGCCTGGGCCTGGCCCTGGCCTGGCCTGGCCTGAGCCTGGCCTGGCCTGGCCCTGGCCCTGACCTGGCCTGGCCTGGCCCTGGCCCTGGCCCTGGCCTGTCCTGGCCTGGCCTGGCCTGGCCTGGCACCAGGCCCCTGGCCCTGGCCCTGGCCTGGCCTGGCCCTAGCCTAGCCTGACCTGGCCTGGCCTGGGCCTGGCCTGACCTGGCCTGGCCTGGCCTGGCCCTGGCCTGGCCTGGCCTGGCCTGGCCCTAGCCTGGCCCTGGCCTGGCCCTGACCCCTGGCCTGCCTGGCCTAACCCCAGCCTGGCCCTACCTGGCCTGACCTGGCCCTGGCCTGGCCTGGCCTGGACCCTGGCCTGGCCTGGCCTGGCCTAGGCCTAGTCCTGACCTGACCCTGGCCTGGCCTGACCCCCTGACCTGGCCCTGGCCTAAACTGGCCTGGCCTCTGGCCTGGCCTGGCCAGGCCTAGCCTGGCCCCTGGCCCTGGCCTGGCCTGGCCTGGCCTGGCCCTCCTCCTGGCCTGCCTGGCCTGGCCTGACCTGGCCTGGCCCTGACCTGGCCTGCCTGTCTGACCTGGCCCTGGCCTGGCCCTGCCCTGGCCTGGCCTGGCCTGGCCCTGGCCTGGCCTGGGCCTGGCCTGGCCTGGCCCTGGCCTGGCCTGGCCTGGCCTGGCTTCCTGGCCTGGCCTGACCTGGCCTGGCCTGACCTGGCCTGGCCTGCCCTGGCCTGCTGCCCTGGCCTGGCCTGCCCTGGCCTGGCCCTGGCCTGGCCCTGGCCCTGGCCTGGCCTGGCCCTGGCCTGGCCCTGGCCTGGCCCTGGCCTGGCCTGGCCTGGCCTGGCCCTGGCCTGGCCTGGCCTGGCCTGGCCTGGCCCTGGCCCTGGCCTGGCCTGGCCCTCTGGCCTGGCCCTGGCCTGGCCTGGCCTGACTGGCCCTGGCCTGGCCTGGCTGGCCTGTCCCCTGCCCTAGCCTGGCCTGGCCTGGCCTGGCCTGAGCCTGACTCCTGGCCCTGCCTGGCCTGGCCTGGCCTGGCACTGGCCTGGCCTGGCCTGGCCTGGCCGGCCTAGCCGCACTGGCCTAAGCCTGGCCCTAGCCTAACCCAGCCCTGGCCTGGCCTGACGCCTAGCCTAACCCCTGCCCCAGCCTGAGCCCCAGTCCTGGCCTAGGCCGGCCCTGGCCCCAGCCCTGGCCTGGCTCCAGCCCCTAGCCCGCCTGGCTCCCAGCCTGGCCCATCAGGCCCAGCCTGGCCTGGCCTAGGCCTAGCCTGGCCTTGGCCCTGGCCTGGCCTGGCCCTGGCCTGGCCTGGCCTGGCCTGGCCTGGCCTGGCTGGCCTAGGCCTGGCACTGGCCTGGCCCTGGCCTGGCCTAGCCTGGCCTGGCCTAACCCTGGCCCTGGCCCTGGCCTGGCCTGGCCTGGCCTGGCCTGGCCCTGGCCTGGCCTGGCCTGGCCTGGCCTGGCCTGGCCTGGCCCTGGCCTGGGCCCTGGCCCTGGCCCCGGCCTGGCCCTGGCCTGGCCCCTGGCCTAGCCTAGACCTGGCCTGGCCCTGGAGCCTGGCCTGCTGGCCTGGCCCTAGGCCTGGCCTGGCCTGGCCCTGGCCTGGCCTGGCCTAGGCCTGGCCTGGCACTGGCCTAACCTGGCCCCTGGCCCTAGCCCTGGCCTGGCCTGGCCCTGACCTAAGCCTGGCCTGCCTGGCCCTGGCCTGGCCTGGCCTGAAGCCTGGCCTGGCCTGGCCTGGCCTGGCCTGGCCTGGCCTGGACCTGGCCTGGCCCTGGCCTGGCCTGGACCCTGGCCTGGCCTGGCCTGTGGCCTGGCCTTGGCCCTGGCCTGGCCTGGCCTGGCTCTGGCCTCACTGGCCTGGCCTGGCCCAGGCCTGGCCCAGCCTGGCCTGGCCTGGCCCCAGGCCCTGGCCTGGCCTGGCCCCAGCCTCCTGGCCTGGCCTGGCCCTAGGCCTGGCCTGGCCTCAGGCCTGGCCCCAGCCTGGCCTGGCCTGGCCTGGCCCAGGCCTGACCCTGGCCTGGCTCCTGGCCTGGCCCTTGGCCTGGCCTGGCCTGGCCTGGCCTGGCCTGGCCCTGGCCTGGCCTGGCCTGAGGCCTAGGCCTGGCCTGGCCTGGCCTGGCCTGGCCTGGCCTGGCCCTGGGCCTGGCCTGGCCTGACCTGGCCTGGCCTGACCCTGGCCTGGCCTGGCCCTGGCCTGGCCTGGCCTGGCCCTGGCCTGGCCCTGGCCTGGCCTGGGCCTGGCCTGGCCTGGCCTGGCCTGGCCTGGCCTGGCCTGGCCTGGGCCCTGAGCCTGGCCTGGCCTGGCCTGGCCTGGCCTGGCCCTGCCTGCCTGGCCTGGCCCTGGCCTGGCCCTGGCCTGGCCTGGCCTGGCCTGGCTAGGCCTGGCACTGGCCTGCGGCCCTGGCCTCAGCCTGGCCTGGCCCTGGCCCTGGCCTGGCCTGGCCTCTGCCTGGCCTGGCCTGGGCCTGGCCTGGCCTGGCCTGGCCTGGCCCTAAGCCTCACCCTGGCCCTGGCCTGGCCTGGCCTGGCCTGGCCTGGCCTGGCCTGGCCTGGCCTGACCTGGCCCAGGCCTGGCTAGGCCTGGCCCTGGCCTGGCCTGGCCCTGGCCTGGGCCACTGGCCTGGCCTAGCCTAGGCCCCTGGCCTGGCCTGGCCTGGCCTAACTGGCCTGGCCCAACCTGGCCCTGGCCCTGGCCTGGACTGGCCTGGCCTGGCCTGGCCCTGGCCTGGCCTGGCCTGGCTCTGGCCTAGCCTGCCTGGCCCTGGCCTAGCCCCAGCCCTGGCCCCAGCCTGGCCTGGCCTCCAGCCTGGCCTAGGCCTGGCCTTGGCCTGGCCTGGCCTGGCCTGGCCTGGCCTGGCCATGGCCTGGCCTGGCCTGGCCTGGGCCCTGGCCTGGCCCTGGCCTGGCCCCTGGCCTGGCCTGGCCTGGCCTGGCCTGGCCTGACCTGACCCGCCTGGCCTGACCCCTGGCCTGGCCTGGCCCTGGCCTGGGCCTGGCCCTGGCCTGGCCTGGCCTGGGCCTGGCCTGGCCTGGCCTCGGCCTGGCCTGGCCTAGCCCTGGCCTGGCCTGGCCCCAGGCCTGGCCTGGCCTGGCCCTGGCCTGGCCTGGCCTGGCCTGGCCCTGGCCCTGGCCTGGCCTGGCCTGGCCCCAGCCCTGGCCTAGCCTGGCCTGGCCTGGCCCTGGCCTGGCCTGGCCCTGGCCTGGCCTGGCCTGGCCTAGGCCTAACCCTAACCTAACCTAGCCCCTAACCCTAACCCTAACCCTAACCTAACCACCCTAACCCTAACCCTAACCCAAACCCTAACCTGAACCCGAATACTAACCCTCACCCGGACCCTGAGAGAGTAACAGGCAGGAAAGCCAGGGGTCTCCAAACGGAGGAAAGAACCTGCAAGTGTCAGACATTTTATCTCTCTTAAGGGCAGGAGGATACAAAACTAGCGATACTTTTTCCTTCTCTATACAAATTTAAAATGAGGTTTCTCTTAAAATTCTGTGTTGCTATAATGACACCTAGTTTCACTTAAAGTTAACCATTGCCTTTTTCTTATGGAAATGTTTATCTTAAGCTATGCTAATGTACTATGTATTTGTCCCAAGCTCTGTCTTCAAGTCAGTTCCGCCTTTTGGGCTCAGATCAACCTGATAAACCAATATGTTATACTCCGATATTGTTCCTCTAATCTATGTAAATGAAACTATTTGTATGGTGATCTGCCCTTCTTCAAGATTCCTGTTAATCATTTTATGGCCCAAGATAAACCATTTAGACCCAAAGTTATCCCAAAATACATCTTATGGGTGAGGGGCCTGGTGCCATTCTAAGTTTTGAGACATTCCTTTCTTTCATTAACAAACTGCTGATGACTATATAACATCCAGCTGAAGACTAGCAGGGGGTACTCTTTCTACCCCCTTCTGATGCCTATGTCAGAAGCTTTCTCTATCTCCTTTATACTTTAATAAAACTTTGTTGCACAAAAGCTCTGAGCGATCCAGCCTGGTCTCTGTCCCCGGATTGAATTCTTCTCCTCTGGGGCCAAAAATCCGGGCGTCGTGATTCAACAACAACCTTTCAACCCTAATGCTAACCCGAACCCTAACCCGAACCCTAACCCTAACCCTAACCCTAACGATAACCCCTAACACTAACCTAAACCCTATCTCTATCCCTAACCTTAACCTAACCCTAACCTACCCCTAACCCTAACCCTAACCCTAACCCACCCCTAATCCTAACCTAACCCTAACCCACCCCTAACCTAACCCTAACCTAACCCACCCCTAACCCTAACCTAACCCAAACCCTAACCGGAACCGAATACTAACCCTAACCCGAACCCTGAGAGAGTAACAGGCAGGAAGGCCAGGGGTCTCCAAACGGAGGAAATAACCTGCAAGTGTCAGACATTTTATCTCTCTTAAGCGGCAGGAGGATACAAAACTAGCGATACTTTTTCCTTCTCTATACAAATTTAAAGGAGGTTTCTCTTAAAATTCTGTGTTGCTATAATGACACCTAGTTTCACTTAAAGTTAACCATTGCCTTTTTCTTATGGAAATGTTTATCTTAAGCTATGCTAATGTACTATGTATTTGTCCCAAGCTCTGTCTTCAAGTCAGTTCCGCCTTTTGGGCTCAGATCAACCTGATAAACCAATATGTTATACTCCGATATTGTTCCTCTAATCTATGTAAATGAAACTATTTGTATGGTGATCTGCCCTTCTTCAAGATTCATGTTAATCATTTTATGGCCCAAGATAAACCATTTAGAGCCAAAGTTATCCCAAAATACATCTTATGGGTGAGGGGCCTGGTGCCATTCTAAGTTTTGAGACATTCCTTTCTTTCATTAACAAACTGCTGATGACTATATAACATCCAGCTGAAGACTAGCAAGGGGTACTCTTTCTACCCCCTTCTGATGCCTATGTCAGAAGCTTTCTCTATCTCCTTTATACTTTAATAAAACTTTGTTACACAAAAGCTCTGAGCGATCCAGCCTGGTCTCTGTCCCTGGATTGAATTCTTCTCCTCCGGGGCCAAGAATCCCGGCGTCGTGATTCAACAACAACCTTTCATCTTGGGGGCTCGTCCGGGATCCTTGAGGACAAGGTAAGGATGCTTAGAGCTCTAGTTCTTTGTTCTCTTAGCGAACACGTTTTCTGCTGTGCTTTACTAACTCTACGGTGTGCTTGTGTAAATGAATGACATGCCCTGCGCAAAGCAAGTGAGGAGCCCTGCTCTGCGGTTCCATGGTGATCTCATGCGGCTTATGGCAAAAACCTGTCGGGGGTTTCTACCAACCTGCCAAGGCCAAGAGGCACCCAAGATCTCCTTTGGGAACTGACCAGAAATGGGCAAAGCATGTGGACCGAACTCTCCTTTCTCAGTCAAACTTTTCGGTCTCTTTGACCATCTCATAACTCCTTGGGAATTAGAAGTACTAATCTAATCTATCAGGTCATACACTTTCAAGGGACTTGTGATCTATACTGTTACTGTGTACTGTGGCAAACTTGGATTGGTAGTCAAGAAAACGCCTAGCCTCGCTAGGAATAAAAAGTTTGGAAGCTAGATGGAGCTTTAGCCCAAGAACATCTCTGAGGTTAAAGGTTACTCAGATTGGGGCTGCAATGGGTTTTTTCTTTGGTAACACTGGCTCTTAGTGGACTAGAGGAGGCTCTCATACTGGTGTGGTGATGCTTGAAAAGAACATCTCAGCTTTATGCTCATATCGGTCTTATTGTGGTCAGGAATATACTCAGGGTCATGCACAGGCACTCAGGTGACGAATGTTTCCCCCAGTGGTCTTAGCTTGGGAGGCATTCCGGAAGGTTACTCTGATTGCACCCAGGGGGCATCAGAGGCAAGCAAGGTTAAAGGTGAAGAGCTGGACATCAGGTAGAGATGCTATCAGGTCTACCCCTGGTACATCCCCACCCCGTCTCGGTGGTAGAACCGGGAGGGTCGAGACGGCGCCTGCGTCGGTAAGGGACAGACTAAGTCCGACCAGGAAGGAAAAGCTTTTGGTGTAAAGTATGTCTACACCCCCATCTAGAGCAGGGAGGGACGCCTCTGGTAGAAAAATGGCGCTGGTCGCTTTTTTTTCTCTCTTACAGATGGGAGCTAACAATTCCAGCCTCACTCCTTTGAACTGTATCCTGAAAAACTGGGATAGATTCGATCCCCAGGGCTTAAAGAAGACACACCTGGTCTTCCTATGCGATACTGCATGGCCACGGTATCCATTAGAGGACGGCAAACGGTGGCCGGTTAGAGGGTCTCTTAAGTATAATACTCTTTTACAATTAGACCGGTTCTATAAAAAACAAGAAAAATGGGTAAAAGTAGCATATGTGTTGCCCTTTTTCTCTCTGCAAAATATGCCAGACTTATGTCCTAAGGGTATAGATTTGGGCGTAAAACCTTCAGCTCCCTCCTGTTCTCCTACTTTGCCCCCGTACCCGGGGCTCCAAGCTGAGCTAACTGAAAGCCAGAAAACCTCCCTCAGAATGACAGCTTTGGTCTCAGTGGAAATCCAAACTGAGATTCAAGCCGCTTTGGTCTCAATAAAAACCCAAACTGAGATTCAAACCGCTTTGGTCTCAATAAAAACCCAAACTGAGATTCAAACCGTTTTGGTCCATGCCTCTGTTTTTATGAATATGGAGCCCTCCCTTTCTCTCCCTCTAGTTGAACAAAATGTAAATTCTAGAGTATGGGCTGATGGAAAATCTGTGGGTCGAGCGCAAAATGCTATTCCTGTAGTTGTCAAGCTCAAAGACCCACACTTATTTCCACATAAGAAACAATATCCTCTGAAACCTGAGGTTAAAGAAGGGTTAAAACCCATCATTGAAAATTTAAAGGAACAAGGATTATTAATTCCCTGTAACAGTCCTTGCAACACTCCTATTTTGGGTATAAAGAAATCAAATGGTAAATGGAGACTAGTTCAAGATTTACGTATAATAAATGAGGCTGTAATTCCTTTACACCCCGTGGTGCCTAATCCTTATACTCTATTGTCTGAAATTCCTGAACGAGCCAAATATTTCTCAGTAATTCATTTAAAAGATGCCTTCTATTCAGTGCCTTTGGCGGAAGAAAGTCAATTTCTATTTGCCTTTGAAGACCCTACGCAGCCAGCTTCTCAGTTAACCTGGACAGTTTTACCCCAGGGATTTCGTGACAGTCCTCACTTATTTGGACAAAGTTTGTCACGAGATCTACAAAACTTTAATAGCTCTGAAGCGGTGGTGTTACAATATGTAGACGATATTTTGCTCTGTGCAGAGACAGAGAAAGCTTGTTCATGAGCCTCAGAAGATTTCTTAAACTTTCTGGCAGGCTGTGGTTACAAGGCATCAAGAGAAAAGGCTCAGCTTTGTCAACAATCAGTTAGATATCTGGGTCTAATTATATCCAGAAGGGACTAGGGCCATAGGCCCTGAGAGAATTAAGCCTATACTAAATCATCCCCTACCTATGACTTTAAGACAATTGAGAGGATTTTTGGGAATCACAGGTTACTGTCGCATTTGGATTCCAGGTTATGGAGAACTTGCCAGGCCTTTATATAAACTTATAGCTGAAACTCAGCAGGCCCAGACTGACAAACTGGTTTGGTCTCCAGAAACTCAAAAGGCTTTTAAGGTTCTTCAGACTGCTCTTCTGCAAGCTCCTGTCTGAGCTTGCCCACAGGGTCAGACTTTAATTTGTTTGTCACTGAAAGGAAAGGCATGGCCTTGGGAGTCTTGACACAACCCCGAGGGCCTCACCAGCAACCTATTGCTTATCTAAGCAGAGAATTAGATGTGGTTTCACGTGGGTGGCCCCACTGCCTAAGAGTAATTGGGGCAGCGGCTTTATTAGCACCTAAAGCTTTAAAAATAATCAATGGACGAAACCTTACTGTACTGACTTCTCATGATGTGAGTGGAATCTTAAATTCTAAGGTTAATATTTAGATGACAGACAGTAGGCTTCTTAAATATCAGTCATTGTTGTTAAAAGGACCAGTAACTAAGCTTAAAGTTTGTGGAAATTTAAATCCTGCCACTTTCCTTCCTGAAAAGGAAAATGAAACACCTGATCATGATTGTTCTCAATTCCTAACTTTAAACTATGCAGCTCAGGAAGATCTAATGGATACCCCATTGGACAATCCCGACCTGGAAATATTTACAGATGGCAGTTTTTTGGTCAGGATGGAAAGCGTAAAGCAGGTTATGCCGTGGTGACTGCTGAAGAGGTTTTGGAAGCAAAATCTCTCCCCCAGGGAACCAGTGCTCAGTTAGCAGAGCTTGTGGCTCTGACTCGAGCTCTAGAGTTAAGCAAAGGACAGCGGGTGAATATCTACACGGATTCTAAGTATGCTTATTTGACTTTGCATGCTCATGCTGCAATATGGAAAGAAAGACAGTTTAAAACAGCAACAGGTGAACCTATTAAGCATTTCAGAGAGATCGAGAGACTTTTAACTGCTATATACTGTCCTAAAGATAGCTGTTATGCATTGCAAAGGGCACAGCAGGGATGGGAGTAAAGTAGCTGAAGGTAATCAGCTGGCTGACTGTCAAGCCAGAAAAGCGGCACTTTATGAAACCCCTTCACTGCAGACGCCTTTGATCTGGACAGGTCCTGTGGAACAGGAAAAACCACAATATACTGAGGAAGAATTAGAAAGATATGAAAAAGAGGAGCACAGATTGCTGATAAAGGATGGTTACAGTCTGAGGATGGACTATTAATAATTCCTGAAAATGCTCAATGGAAAATTCTTAAGGGTTTACATCAGAGTTTTCATTTGGGTGCAGAGAGTACTTATCAAATGGCTTCTCGTTTGTTTGAAGGTAAAAATGTAATAAAAACTTTAAAAAATATTATCAAGAGGTGTGAGGTTTGTCAAAAAAATAACCCAAAGACTGAAAAGCTTGCAAAATCTGGATTACAAAGAAGTGGGAAATATCCTGGAGAGGACTGGGAAATTGATTTTACTCATATGCCAAAAGCTAATGGATATTCTTGCTTACAAGTTTGGGTGGATACTTTTACTGGATGGATTGAGGCTTTTCCCTGTCGTAGTGAACAGGCTAAGGAGGTTATAAAGATTTTAATCCATGAAATTATCCCCAGGTTTGGGCTGCCACGGAGCCTTCAGAGTGACAATGGCTCCGCCTTTAAAGCTGCTGTAACTCAGGGGGTGTCTAAAGCTCTAGAAATAAAATATCACTTACACTGTTCCTGGAGACCCCAATCCTCAGGGAAGGTTAAAAGGCTAATGACATTATCAAAAGACATCTGCGCAAATTAACTCAAGAGACGCAGGACAATTGGATTAAAGTCCTACCTATAGCTTTAATGAGGGCTCGAACTGCCCCCAGAAAGGAGGGACTGTCCCCCTTTGAATGTGTTTATGGAAGGCCTTTCTTACACGCACAGACATTGTTATAGACCCTGAAGCCTTGGAATTAACTAGTTATGTAACTCAGCTCTCAGCTTTTCAACAGGCATTAACAGAACTCCGGGAGATGACTCCAGACCCTGCCTCTGAGTCAAGCAAGCCTCTATTTGAGCCAGGAACTGAGGTCCTCATAAAAACTTTGGGATCTGGGGGCCCATCCCTGGAGCCCCTCTGGGAAGGCCCTTACCAGGTTATTCTTTCTTCTCCCACAGCTGTCAAAGTGCCAGGAATTGATTCCTGGATACATCACACTCGAGTTAAGAGGTGGCACCCTGACCAACTCTAAGTGACATCTTTTTATGTCTTTACTTTCTATGCTCTGACTTTGTACTTTTCAGATGGGCCTGATAACCTGTGTGAGCTTACTTCTGCTGACTCCAAAGTCCTGAGTCTGCCGTTTGATCCTCAAGACAATGCCTTCCTGTCCTGGGCTCACTCCTACGCTGAATTCCACAATCGTTCTAACTGCTGGGTCTGTGGAGCACTCCCCTCTTCATCAGTGGAAGGCTTCCCATGGTGGACATCTCCACTTCAAGGAGAAGACTTTCTCCAAGTGTGTAAATACCTTCGACAACAATCACATGCGATGCCTCTTCTTCATTTGATGACATCTACCAACCCTAAAATGGACTGGTGCAACACTTTGTACCTTAACTATGGACATAATGTGACTTTTAATTTTGATTATACATTGTCTCGGTTCAATGATTACTTTGTTACACATAAGGCAAATAGGTCTAGATCTAATGGGTTCTTACCTGATGTTTATCAAATATGGGATGAAGTTATGTGGCTAACTCCTGAAAAGGGACGTTTAATATCTACTGCCCCTATATGCTGGGAACAAACAGAGCCATCCCCAAAAGTTAGCCAACAACTTAATTACAATGATTGGAAACAATTGGGATTTTTGCCTCAAGAAATGTGCAACATGATCATTTCCGTGTTTTCCAACCCCAGTTCAGGTTCTCCTTTTGTGTGGCCAGGCACTAATTGGGACTGGATATCTCCAGTCACGCTGGCTTGCTCCGAATGGGACTTATTGGATATGTGGCTCTTACCTGTGGGCATGGCTTCCCCCTGGTTGGATAGGGAGATGCACTCTGGGTCTAGCCTTTACTCATGGCTTTATATTTTCAGAGCTCCCAGAAAAGCCTGCTAATTTACCCCACCTTAAAACTCGGTGGGCAAGGTCTGTATTTCACTGGTATGATTATTTGGCTGCAGCCTTTGTTCCCTCTTTGGGAACTACAGATGTTATGCTACGAGTGGATGCTTTGACTAATTTCACTCAACAGGCATTACAAGATTCTCAAAAGGCTACTTCAGCTCTTAATGCTGAACAAGCACAAATTAAAAGGTGGTTTTACAAAACAGATTGGCTATAGATATTCTGACGGCTGCGCAAGGAGGAACTTGTGCCATTATTCATACTCAATGCTGTACATATATACCTGATATGAGCACGAATGTTACTCATTTTACTAAACACATGAACAAGACGATTGAGGCCATGGATACTCCGGAAGCCTCAATTGCCTCACTTTGGAAAAAGTTAACTAGTTCCCCATGGTGGACAACTATCTTAACAACAATAATTCTGATTGTTTTGTTTTTGCTATTTGCTCCCTGTGTCTGTAACTGTATAACTGGATTTGTTTCTAGCCGCATGAAAGCTTTCAAGATACAAATGGTTGCTCAAACTCCTGATACTGCTACAGCTGCCTCCAACTACTATTTGGGGCCCCTGGATCAGATATCCTCAATATGAGGATTAGGAGAATATGTTGCCTCCCCAATTTAGGGACAACACCCCTTCTCAGCTCGGAAGCAGTTACAGAACAAAAACGACGCCCTTTTTCCCTAGGCAACATAATTCTCCTAAAAGAGAAGGGGGAATGAGAGGGTAACAGGCAGGAAGGCCAGGGGTCTCCAAACGGAGGAAATAGCCTGCAAGTGTCAGACATTTTATCTCTCTTAAGCAGCAGGAGGAAACAAAACTAGCGATACTTTTTCCTTCTCTATACAAATTTAAAAGGAGGTTTCTCTTAAAATTCTGTGTTGCTATAATGACACCTAGTTTCACTTAAAGTTAACCATTGCCTTTTTCTTATGGAAATGTTTATCTTAAGCTATGCTAATGTACTATGTATTTGTCCCAAGCTCTGTCTTCAAGTCAGTTCCGCCTTTTGGGCTCAGATCAACCTGATAAACCAATATGTTATACTCCGATATTGTTCCTCTAATCTATGTAAATGAAACTATTTGTATGGTGATCTGCCCTTCTTCAAGATTCAAGTTAATCATTTTATGGCCCAAGATAAACCATTTAGAGCCAAAGTTATCCCAAAATACATCTTATGGGTGAGGGGCCTGGTGCCATTCTAAGTTTTGAGACATTCCTTTCTTTCATTAACAAACTGCTGATGACTATATAACATCCAGCTGAAGACTAGCAGGGGGTACTCTTTCTACCCCCTTCTGATGCCTATGTCAGAAGCTTTCTCTATCTCCTTTATACTTTAATAAAACTTTGTTGCACAAAAGCTCTGAGCGATCCAGCCTGGTCTCTGTCCCCGGATTGAATTCTTCTCCTCTGGGGCCAAAAATCCGGGCGTCGTGATTCAACAACAACCTTTCAACCCTAATGCTAACCCGAACCCTAACCCTAACCCTAATCCTAACAGTAACCTAAACTAACCTAACACGGACCCTAACCTAACCTAACCACCCTAACCTAACCCTAACCTAACACGAAATCTAACCCTAAACTAACCCTAACACGAACTCTAACCCTAACCCTAACTCTAACCCTAAACTAACCCTAACACGAACCCTAACGCTAACTGTAAACCAACACTAACCCTAACCCCAACCCCAACGCTAACTTCAACCCCAATCCTAACCCTAACTCTAACCCCAAGCCTCACCCTAACCCCAAACCCAAACCTAAACACAACCACAATCCCAACCGTAACCCCAACCCCAGTCCCAACCCTAATCTCAACCTCAACCCAACCCCCAACCCCAACCGTGGCCCTAAACCTAACCCTAATGCTAAAGCCCTTACCCTATTCCTAACACTAACCCTAACCCCTAACCCTAAACCTAACGTTAACCCTAACGCTAATGGTAACCCTAACGCTAAACCTAACAATTACTCTGATCCTGACCCTGACCCTGACCCTAAACCTAAAACTAACCCTAACAGTAACCCTAACCTAACAGTAACCCTAACCCTAACGCTAACGCTAAACACTAACACTAACACTAACCCTAACCCTAAACCAAACCCTAACCCTAAACCTAACCTTTACCTTAACTCTAACCCCTAACACTAAAAAACCCTAACCCTAAACCTTTTCTAACCCTAAACCTAAGAGTAATGCTAACCCTAACACTAACCCTAACCCTAAACCAAACCCTAATCCTAATTCTATCCCTAAACCAAACCCTAAACCTAAGCCTAACCCTAACACTAACACTAACCCCTAACCCTAACCATAATCCAAAACCTCTTCTTACCTAAACCTAAGAGTAACGCTAACCATAGACCTAACCTAACCCTAAACCTAAACCAAATCCTTAACATAACCCTAACCCCAATACTAACCCTAACTCTAAGCCCTATCCCTAACCCTAACCCTAAACCTCTTGTAATCCTAAACCTAAGAGTAACGCTAACCCTAAACCTAACCCTAACCCTAACCTTAAACCAAACCCTAAACCTAAGCAAAACCCTAACCCTAAACCAAACCCTAAAAATAACCCTAACACTATCCCTAACCAACACCCCTAACCCTAACCCTATCCCTAACCCTAACGTGAACCCTAAACCTCTTCTACCCTAAACCTAAGTGTAACGCTAACCCTAACCCTAACCCCTAACCCTAAACCCTAACTCTAACCCTAACCCCTAACCCTAACCCTAAACCTAAGAGTAACACTTACCCTAATCCTAACCCTAACCTTAACCCTAAACCAAACCCTAACCTTAACTCTAACCACTAACCCTAACCCTAACCCTAAAACTCTTCTAACTCTAAACCTAAGAGTAACGCTAACCCTAACCCTAACCCTAATCCTAACCCCTAACCCTGACCTTAACCCTCTACCCCAAAACCTAACCCTAAACCTAACAATAAACCTAATAGTAATGCTAACCTTAACCCTAAACCTAACCCCAACACCAACCCTACACTAACCCTAACCCTAGCCCTAGGCCTAACTCTAACCCTAACCCTAACTATAACCCTAACACATATCCTAAGCCTAAACTCTTTCCTTAACCTTAACTACAAAACCTAACCCTAACCCTAACCTAACCCTAACCATAACTCCTAACACTAACCTAACCCCTAACCCCTAACCCCTAATCCTAACACTAACCCTAACCCCTAACCCTAACCTAACCCTAACCCTAACCCTAACCCTAACCCTAAACCTAACCTGAATCCTAACCCTAACCCTAATCCTAACATTAACCCTAAACTAACCCTAACACGAACCCTAACCCTAATCCTAATCCTAACACTAACCCTAAACTAGCCCTAACACGAACCCTAACCCTAACTGTAACCCAACAGTAACCCTAACACCAACCCCAACGCTAACTTCAACCCCAATCCTAACCCCTAACTCTAACCCCCACCCTCACCCTAACCCCAAACCCAAACCTAAACCCAACCACAATCCCAACCCTAACCCCAACCCCAATCCCAACCCTAACCTCAACCTCAACCCAACCCCAACCCCAATCTTAGCCCTAAACCTAACCCTAACGCTAAATCCCAAACCTATTCCTAACACTAACCCCTAACCCCTAAACCTAAACCTAACGCTAACCCTAACGCTAATGATAACCCTAATGCTAACCCTAAAAATTCTCCTGACCCTGACCCTGACCCTGACCCTAAACCTAAACCTAACCCTAACAGTAACCCTAACCCTAATGCTAACCCTAAATACTAACACTAACCCTAAGCCTAAACCAAACCCTAACCCTAAAACTAACCCTTACCTTAACCCTAACCCCTAATCCTAACCCTAACCCTAAACCTTTTCTAACCCTAAACCTAAGAGTAACGCTAACCCTAACACTAACCCTAACCCTAAACCAAACCCTAACCTAATCCTAACCCTAAACTAAACCCTAACCCTAAGCCTAACCCTAACACTAACCCTAACCCCTAACCCTAACCGTAACCCTAAACCTCTTCTTACCCTAAACCTAAGAGTAACGCTAACCCTAAACCTAACCCTAACCCCAACCCCTAACCCTAAACCTAAACCTCTTCTAACCCTATACCTAAGAGTAACGCTAACCCTAAACCTAACCCTAACCCTAAACCAAACCCTAATACTAACCCTAACACTATCCCTAATCAACACCCCTAACCCTAACCCTATAACTAACCCTAACCCAAACTTTAAACCTCTTCTAACACTATACCTAAGAGTAACGCTAACCCTAACCCTAACACTAACCCTAAACCATACCCTACACCTAACCCTAACCCCTAACCCTAACCCCTAATTCTAACCCTAACCCTAACCCTAAACCTAAGTGTAACACTTACCCCCTAACCCTAACCCTAACCTTAACCCTAAACCAAACCCTAACCCTAACCCTTAACCCTAACCCTAAATCACTTCTAACCATAAAACCAAGAGTAACGCTAACCCTAACTCTAAAACTAAGCCTATTCCCAACCCTAACCCTAACCCCTACCCCAACGCTGACCCTAACACTAATCCTAACCCCTAACCCTAACCCTAACCCTAACACTAATCCTAACCCCTAACCCTAACCCTAACCCTAAACCCTCAACCTAACCCTAATCCTAACAATAAACCTAATAGTAATGCTAACCTTAATCCTAAACCTAACCCCAACACCAACCCTACCCTAAGCCTACTCTAAACCTAACCTCAGCCCTAGGCCCTAACTCTAACCCTATCCCTAACTATAACCCTAACACATATCCTAAGCCTAAACTCTTTCCCTAACCCTAACCCCAAAACCTAACCCTAATCCTAACCCTCATCCCTAACCCTAACCTTAACTCTAACACTATCCTTAACCCTAACCCTAACACTAACCCCTCACCCTATCCCTACACTTAACTCTAACCCTAAACATAACACTAAACACTAACCCTAACCCTAGCCCTAACCCTAGCCAATCCCTAGCGCTAGCGCTAGCCCTTGTCCTAACCTATACCTAGCCTGAACCATAAACTTAACACTAACGCTAAACTAACCCTAACACCAACCCTAACCCTAACTGTAACCCAACACTAACTCTAACCCCAACCCCAAGGCTAATTTCAACCCCAATCCTAACCCTAAACTTACCCTAACCCCAACGCTAACCCTAACCCCAACCCCAACCCTAAACCCAACCACAATCCCAACACTAACGCCAACCCAAGTCCCAACACTAACCTCAAACTCAACCCTAACCCGAACCCCCAACCTTAACCCTAACCCTAACCCAATCGATAACTCCTAACACTAACCCCTAACCCTAACCCGTAACCCTAATCCTAACACTAACCCTAACCCCTAAACCTAACCCTAACCCTAACACTAACCCACCCTAACCCTAAACCTAACCCTAACCCACCCCTAACTCTAACCCCTAACCCTAACCCTGACCCTAACCCTAACCCTAACCCTAACTCCTAACCCTAAACCTAACCCTAACCCCAACACGAACCCTAACCCTAACCCTAACCCTAACAATAACCCTAAACTAACCCTAACACGAACCCTAAACCTAACCCTAACACTAACTCTAAACTAACCCTAACACGAACCCTAACCCTAACCCTAACTGTAACCCAACAGTAACCCTAACCCCAACCCCAACGCTAACTACCCAACCCCAATCCTAACCCTAACTCTAACCCCAATCCTCACCCCAAACCCCAAACCCAACCACAATCCCAACCCCTAACCCCAACCCCAATCCCAAACCTAACCTCAACCTCAACCCAACCCCAAACCCAACGTTAGCCCTAAACCTAACCCTAACGCTAACCCTAACCCTAACCCTAACACTAACCCTAACCCCTAACCCTAAACCTAACGCTAACCCTAACGCTAATGGTAACCCTAACGCTAACCCTAACATTACCCTGACCCTGACTCTAAAACCTAAACCTAACCCTAACACTAACCCTAAACCTAACGCTAACCCTAAACACTAACACTAACTCTAACCCTAAACCAAACCCTAACCCAAAACCTAACCCTTACCTTAACCCTAACCCAAACCCTAACCCTAACCCTAAACCTTATCTAACACTAAACCTAAGAGTAATGCTACCCACCCTAAACCTAACCCTAACCCTAACCCTAAACCGAAACCTCTTAGACCCTAACCCTAACTGTACCCTAACCCTAACCCTAACCCTAGCCTTAGCACTAGCACTAGCCCTAGGCCTTAACCTATCCCTCGGCCTAACCCTAACCCTATTCTTACCCTAACCCTAACCCTAAACCCTAACCCCTAACCCTAACCCCAACCACAGACCTAACCCTAACCGTAACCCTAACCCTAAACCTAAACCCTAACCCTAACCCTAACCCCAACCCTAACACTTACCCTAATCCTAATCCTAACCCTAATCATAACCCTAAAACTAACCCTAACCCTAACCCTAATCCTAACCTAGGCCTAACACTAACCCTAAATTCTAACCTAACACTAACCTTAACCCAAACCCTAACCCTAACCCTAATTCCAACACATACCCCTACCTCTACACCTTCCCTTACCCTTAACCCCAACCCTAAACCTGGCCCCTAATCCTGACACGAACCTTAATCCTAACACTAAATCCTAACACTATCCCTAAGCTAACCTAACCTAATAAACTAACCCTAACCTTAACTATATTCTAACGATAACCCTAAACCTAAACCTCTTCTACACTCAACATAACAGTAACCCTAACCCTAACCCTAAACCTAAGCCCAAACCCAGCCCTAACCCTAACTCTAATCCTAAACCTAACCCTAACCCTAACACTAAAGCCTAACCCTTACACTAACCCTAGCCCTAGCCCCAGCCCTAGCCCTAGCCCCTAGACTAGCCCTAGCCTTATTCCTAAACCTAGCACCTAACCCTAACCCAACTAACCCTAACCCTAAACCTAACCACAACCCATAACCGTACCCTAATCCTAACACTAACCCTAACCCTAACCCTAATCTTAACCGCTAACCACTACCTTAATCCTAACCTAACACCAGACCTAAACCCAAACCTAACCCTAACCCTAAACCCTAACCGTAACCTAACCCAAACCCTAACCCTAACCCAAACCCCAACACATACCACTAACCCTAACTCTAACCTAAACCCTAAACCCTAACCCTAACCCTAACCCTAAGCCTAACCCCTAACTCTAACCCTAAATCATAACCCTAAACCGAAACCCTTGAACCCTAACCCTAAGCCTAATGCGGACCCCAACCCTAACCCTAACCCTAACCATCCCCTAACCCTAACCCTATCCCTAACCCTATTCTAACCCCAACCCTAAACTGAAACTACTTCCTAACCCTAACCCCTAACCGAACCCTAACCACTAACCCTAAACTTAGCCCTAACCGTAGCTCTAACCCTAACCCTAGTCCTATCACTAACCCCAAAACCTGTACCTTCCCTAACCATAAACCTAACCCTAACCCTAACCCTAACATCTACCCTAACACATACACCTACCCCTAACCCTAACCCAAACCCTAACCCCAACCCTAATGCTAACTGCCACAAACCATTACCCTAAACCTAACCCTAAACCTAACCCTAACCCAAACCCCTAACCCATACTCCTATCACTAACCCCACCCCTAACCCTAACCCTGAACCAAACCCTAACCCTAAAACTACCCTAATCTAATCCCAACCCCAACCCTAACCCTAACCGTACCCTAACCCTAACCCTAACCTTAACCCTAACCCTAACACTAACCCTAACCCTAAACCCTAACCTCTTTTGAACCTACCACTACCCCTACCATAACCCTAACCCTAACCCTAACCCTAACCCTATCCCTAACCCTAGCCTTAGCACTAGCACTAGCCCTAGGCCTTACCCTATCCCTCGGCCTAACCCTAACCCTATTCTTAACCCTAACCATAAACCCTAAACCCTAACCCTAACCCTAACCCTTACCCTAACCCCAACCACAACCCTAACCCTAACTGTACACTAAACCTAAACCTAAACCCTAACCCTAACCCTAACCTAACCCTAACACTAACCCTAAATTCTAACCTTAACACTAACCTTAACCCAATCCTAACCCTAACCCTAACTTTAACCAAAACCCCTACCCCTACCCCATCCCCTAAACCCTAACCCTAACCTAAACCTGGCCCCTAATCGTGACACAAACCTTAATCCTAACACTAAACCCTAACTCTATCCCTAACCTAACCCTAACCCTAATAAACTAAACTTAACCCTAACTTTATTCTAATGCTAATCCTAAACCTAAACCTCTTCTACACTCAACCTAACAGTAACGCTATCCCTAACCCTAACCCTAACACCAAACCCAACCCTAACCTTAACGCTAACCCTAAACCCTAACCGTAACCCTAAACCTAAAGCTTAACCATTACACTAAACCTAGCTTGAGCCCTAGCCCTAGCCCTAGACCTAGGACTAGCCCTAGTCTTATTCCTAAACCTAGCCCTGAACCTAACCCAACTTAACCCTAACCCTAAACCTAACCACAACCCATAACCCTACCCTTATCCTAACACTAACCCTAACCCTAACCCTAATCTTAACAACTAACCCCTACCTTAACCCTAATCCTAACACTAAACTTAAACCCTAACCCTAACCCCAACCCTAAACCCTAACCATAACCCTAACCCAACCCTAACCCTAACCCTAATCCAAACCCCAACACATACCGCTACCCCTACCCCTAACCCTAAACCCGAAACCTAACCCTAACCCTAACCCTAAGCCTAACCCCTAACCCTAACCCTAAATCATACCATAAACCTAAACCTCTTCTAACCCTAAACCTAAGAGTAATGCTAACCCTAACCCTAACCCTAACCCCAACCGCAATCCCAACCATAATTCTAACCGTACCCTAACTCTAACCCTATCCCTAACCCTATTCTAACCCTAATCCTAAACCGAAAAGTCTTCTAACCCTAACCCTAACCGTACTCTGACCCTAACCCTAAACCTAACCCTAAACCTAAATCTATCCCTAACCCCAACCCCATCCCTAAACTTGTACCTACCCTAACCATAAACCTAACCCTAACCCTAACCCTAACACCTACACTTACCCATACCCCCACACCTAAACCTAACCCAACCCTAACCATAACCCTAATGCTAACTGTAACACTAACCATTACCCTAAATCTAACCCTAACCCTATCCCTAACCCTAACCCTAACCCTAACCATAACGCAACCTTAACCCTAACCCTAAGCCTAACACCTAACCCTAACCCTAAACCTTACCCTAAACTGAAACCTCTTCTAACTCTAACCCTAAGAGTAATGCTAACCCTAACACTAACCCTAACCCCAACCCCAACCCCAACCCTATCCCTAACCATACCGTAACCCCAAATCCTATCCCTAACCCCAACCCCAACCCTTAATCTATACCTACCCTAACCATAAACCTAACCGTGGTCCTAACCCTAACCCTAACACCTACCCTTACCCATACCTCTAAACTTAACCCTAACCCAACCCTATCCCTAACCCAAACGCTAACCGTAACACTAACCATTACACTAAATTTAACCCTAAACCTAACCCTAACCCAAACCCAACCCATACTCCTACCACTAACACCACCCCTAACCCTAACCCCTAACCCTAACCCTGAACCAAACCCTAACCCTAAACCCTAAACCTAACCCTAACCCCAACCCCAACCCTACTTCTAACCGTAACCTAACCCTAACCCTAACCTTAATCCTAACACTATTCTAACCCTAACCCTAAACCGAAACCTCTTCTGACAGTAACCCTAACTGTACCCTAACCCTAACCCTAACTTTAACCCTAATCCTATCCCTAACCCAACCTCAACCCTACCCCTAACCATACCCTAACCCTAACCCTAACCCTAGCTTTAGCACTAGCACTAGCCCTAGCCTAACCCTATCCCTCGGCCTAACTCTAACCCTATTCTTAACCCTAACCCTAAAACCTAAATCTTAATTCTAACTCTCACCCTAACCTGACCCTCACCCTAACCCTAACCCAAACCCCAACACATACAGCTACCCCTACCCCTACCCCTAAACCCCTAAACCTGACCCATACCCTAACCATAAACCCTAACCCTAACCCTAACCCTAAACCTTAAACCATAACCCTAACACTAACCCTAACCCAAATCTAACCCTAACCCTAACCCTATCCCTTACACTAACTCTGTCACTAAACCCTAAACACTAATACTAATCCTAACCCTGAACACTAACACTAACTCTAATCCTTACACAACAATAAAACTAACCATAACCCTAACTCCAACCCATTCCCCTACCCCTACCCCTACCCCGAACCCTAACCATAACTGTAACCCTAACCTAACACTAACCCTAACCTTAACACTAAACCTAACACTAACCCTAAACCCTACCTAAGCCTAAACCTAACCCTAACCCGTAACTCAAACCCTAACCCTAAGCCTAACCCTAACTCTAACCCTAAACATAACCGTAAACCTAACACTATCCCTAACCCTAACTCATCTAAACCTACTCATTACCCCTAACCCTATCCCTACACCTAACCCTAACTCTAACCCTAACCGTAAACCCTAACCACAACCCAAACCCTAACCATAACCCTAAATATAAGACCTAACCCTAACCCTAATGCTAACTCTAAAACCTAACACTAACCTAACCCTAAACCCTACCCCTACCCTTAACCCTAACCCTAAATGATACATTCTAACCTAAAACTAACCCTAACCCTAACACAACCCTAACCTAACCCTAACCCCAACCCATACACCTGCCCTTACCCCTACCCCTACACATAGCCTAACCCCTACCCTAACCCTAACCCTAACACTAACCTAACACTAACCCTAAACCTAACCCTAAGCCTAACCCTAAGCCTAACCCTTTTCCTAAACCCTAATACCTAACCTAACCCCAACACTAAACAGAGACCCCTAACCCTAACCATAAACCAAACCTAATCCTAACCCTAACCCCTAACCCTACATTAACACTAACCCCAACCCCAACACTAACCCTAACCGTGCCCTAACTCTAACCTAACCCTAAACCTATTCTAACCCCAACCCTAAACCTAAACCTCTCTTCTAACCTAACCCTAACACTAACCCTAACACTAGCACTAACCCTATCCCTAACCCTAAAACCTAACCCTTACCCTAACCCTAACCCTAACATCACTCTAACCTTAACCTAAACCCTAACCCTAAAACTAACCCTAAACCAATCCTAAACCTAAACCTAAGTCCAACCCATACACTTACCCCTACACCTATCCCGTAACCTAACCCTAACCCATTTCCTAAACCGTAATCCTAACCTAACCCTAACCCTAAACACTAACCTAAACCTTAACCATAACACAAAACTAACCCTAACCCTAACCCTAAGCCTAAACCTAACCGTAACCCTAACCCTAAACACTAACCCTAACCCTATTCCTAAACCTAATCCCTAACCTAAACCTAACCCAAAACACTAACCCTAATATTATGGTTGGGGTTGGGTTAGGGTTAGGATTAGGTTTCAAGGTTTTAGATAGGGTTGGGGTTAGTGTTTAGGGTTAGTGTTGTGGTTAGGGGTTTTAGGCTTAGGGTTAGGGGTTAGGCCAGGGTTAGTGTTAGTGTTGGGGTTTGGGTTAGAGTTTAGGTTTAGCTTTAGGGTTAGGGTTAGGGTTAGTGTTAGTGTTAGAGTTAGGGGTTAGTGTTAGGGTTGGGGTAAGGGTTAACGTTAGGGTTAGGGTTAGGGTTAGAGTTAGGGTTAGGGTTAGAGTTAGGTTACAGTTACGGTACACTTGGGGTTAGGGATCGGGTTGGGGTTAGGGGTTAGGGTTATGGGTTAGGGTTAGGTATGGGTTATGGTAAGGGTTAGGATAAGTGTTTACGGTTAGGGTTAGGGTTAAGGTTATGGATTAGGGTTTAGGGATAGGGTTAGGGTTAGGGTTAGAATTAAGGGTAGGGGTTAGGGTTAGGGAATGCTTTAGGGTTAGTGTTAGAGAGTTAGGGTTAGGGTTCGGGCTAGGGTTATTGTTAGGGTTGTGTTAGGGTTAGGGATAGGGATAGGGTTAGGGGTAAGTGTGGGTTTGGGGTTAGGGTTAGACGAGTTATGGTTAGAGTTAGGGTTACGGTTAGGGTTATGGTTAGGGTTTAGGGTTAGGGTTAGGGATAGGGTTAGTGTTAGGGTTAGGGATAGAGTTAGTGCTAGTGTTAGGGTTAGTGTTAGGGTTAGGGTTAGAAGAGGTTTGGGTTTGGGGTTAGGGTTAGAATAGGGTTAGGGTTAGGTTAGAATTAGGGTGCGGTTAGGGTTAGTGTTGGGGTTGGGGTTAGTGTTAGTGTTAGGGTTAGGGGTTAGGGTTAGGATTAGGTTTGGTTTATTGTTAGGAATAAGGTTTCTGTTTAGTGTTGGGGTTAGGGATAGGTATTAGGATTTAGGGAAACGGTTAGATTTAGGGTTAGGCTTAGGGTTAGGGTTAGCGTTAGTGTTAGGTTTAGCCTTAGGGTTAGGGTTGGGGTTTGGTTAGGGTTAGGTGTAGGGGTAGGGGTAAGGGTAGGTGTATGGGTTGGGGTTAGGGTTAGGGTTAGGGTTGTGTTAGGGTTAGGGTTAGTTTTAGGGTTAGGGTTTATCATTTAGGGTTAGGGTTAAGGGTAGAGGGGGTTTAGGGTTAGGTTAGGGTTAGGTTTTAGAGTTAGGGTTGGGGGTAGGGTTAGGTTTTAGAGTTAGGGTTATGGTTAGGGTTTGGGTTGTGGTTGGGTTTACGGTTAGGGTTAGGTTTAGGTTTAAGGTAGGTTTAGGTTTAGGGTTGGGGTTGGGTTAGGGATAGGATTAGGGTTAGCGTTACTGTTAGGGTTAGGGTTAGAAGAGGTTTTAGGTTAAGGTTAGGTTTAGAATACGGTTCGGTTTAGATTTAGGTTTCAGTAAGGGTAAGGTTAGGGTTAGGGTTGGGGTTGGGGTTAGGATTAGGATTAGGTTTAGGGTTAGGGTTAGTGTTAGGGTTAGTGTTAGGGTTTGCGTTAGGATTTGGTTAGGGTTAGGGGTAGGGGTTAGGGTAGGGGTAAGTTTGCGGTTAGGGTTAGGGTTTGGGTTAGGGTTGGGTTGAGGTTAGGGTTAGGGTTAGTTTTAGGGTTAGGGTTTAGGGTTTAGGGTTAGGGTTAAGGGTAGGGGTAGGGTTAGGCCTAAGGATAGGGTTAGACCTAGGGCTACTGCTAGGGCTATGGCTAGGGAAGGCTACAGTTTGGGTGAGAATTATTGTTTAGGGTTAGGCTTAGGATTAGGTTTTAGAGTTAGAGTTAGTGTTAGGGTTATGGTTTAGGGTTATGGTTAGGGATAGGGTTTGTGTTAATGTTAGGTTTTGTGTTAGGGTTGGGGTTAGGGATAGGGTTAAGATTAGGTTTAGGGTTAGTGTTACAGTTAGGGTTAGTGTTAGGGTTAGCGTTAGGGTTAGAGTTAGGGTTTTCTTAGGGTTAGGGTTAGGGGTAGGTGTAAGGGTAGGTGTATGGGTTGTGTTTGGGGTTAGGTTTTGGGTTAGGGTTGGGTTAGGTTTGGCTTAGGGTTAAGGTTAGTTTTAGGATTAGAGTGTAGGGTTTGGGGTTAGGGTTAAGGGTAGGGGTAGGGTTAGATCTAAGGATAGGGTTGGGCCAAGGGCTAGTGATAGGGGTAGGGCTAGGGCTAGACTAGGTTTAGGATTAGGGTTAGGGTTTAGGTTTAGGGTTAGGGTTAGTTTTTAGATTTAGGGATAGGGTAAGTGTTAGTGTTACTGTTAGGGTTGGGGTTCGGTTTATGAATAGGTTTACGTTTAGGCTTAGTGTAGGTTTAGGTTTAGGGTTGGAGTTCGGGTTAGAGATAGGATTAGGATTAGCATTACTGCTAGGGTTAGGGTTAGAAGAGGTTTGGGGTTAGGGTTAGGGTTAGAAGAGGCTTAGGTTTAGGGTTAGGTTAGAGTTAGGGTATGGTTAGGATTAGGGTTGGGGTTGGGGTTAGGGTTAGGGTTAACGTTAGGGGTTAGGGTTAGGTTTAGTGTTAGGTTTGGTTATAGTTAAGGTTAGGGTTAGTGTTTAGGGTTAGGGTCAGGTTTAGGTACGAGGGTTTAGTGTTAGGGTTAGGGTTAGGATTAGTGTTAGGATTAGGGGTAGCTTTAGGGTTAGGCGTAGGTTTAGGGTTAGGGTTATATGATTTAGGGTTACTTTTGGGTTAGGGTTAGGGGTAGGGATAGGGTTAGGCGTAGGGGTAGGTTTAGGGTTAGGGTTAGACGAGTTAGGGTTAGGGTTAGTGTTAGGGATAGGGTTAGGGTTACAGTTAGGGTTAGGGTTAGAGTTACGTTTAGGGTTAGGGTTAGGGTTAGGGTTTAGGGTTAGGGTCAGGGTTAGGGATTCGGGTTTAGAGATAGGATTAGTGTTAGGGTTAGGGGTTAGGGGTCAGGGGTTGGGGTGGGGGTATGTGTTGGAGTTAGATTTAGGGTTAGGATTGGGTTAGGGTTAGTGTTAGGGTTAGGGTTATTGTTAGGTTGGGGTTAGGGTTAGAATTAGTGTTAGCGTTAGTGTTAGGGTTAGAGTTTAGGGTTAGGGTTAGGGTTAGGGTTAGTGTTTAGTGTTAGGGTTAGGGTCATATTTAGTGTTAGTGTTGGGGTTATGGCTAGGGTTGAGGTTAGGTTTAGGTTTAGGGTAGGTTTAGGTTTAGGGTTGGGGTTGGAGTTAGGGATAGAATTAGGGTTAGCATTACTGTTAGGGTTAGTATTCGAAGCGGTTTAGGTTTAGGGTTAGGGTTAAGATTAGATGTAGGGTTAGGTGTTGTGGTTAGGGTTAGGGTTAGGGTTGGGTTAGGGTTAGGGGTAGGGATAGGATTAGAGGTAGGGGTAGGTTTAAGGTTAGGTTTAGACGAATTAGTGTTGGGGTTAGGGTTAGGGATAGTGTTAGGGTTACGGTAGGTTTAGGGTTAGGGTTAGGGTTTAGGGTTAGTGTTAGGGTTAGGGTTTAAGGTTAGTGTTAAGGTTTGCCTTAGGGGTAGGGGTTATGGTTAGGGTTAGGGTTAGGTTAGGGTTTAGGGTTAGGGTTCGGTGTATGGGTAGGGGTAGGGGAATGGGTTGGAGTTAGGATTATGGTTAGGTTTAGGGTCTGTTAAGGATTAGGGTTAGGGTTAGTGTTTAGGGTTAGGGTTAGTGTTAGTGTTAGAGTTTAGGGTTTAGTGATAGAGTTAGGGTAAGGGATAAGTTAGGGTTAGTGTTAGGATTAGGGTTGGGTTAGGGTTAAGGGTAGGGGTTGGGTAGGGGTTGATGTTTTATTTAGTGTTAGGTTTAGAGTTAGCTTTGGGTTAGGTTTGGGGTTAGTGTTTAGGCTTAGGGTAAGGGTTAGGTTTAGGGCTAGGGCTAGGGCTGGGGCTTGGGCTTGGGTTGGGGTTAGTGTAAGGGTTTGGGTTAGTGTAAGGGTTAGAGTTAGGGTTAGGGCTAGGGTTAGGAATAGGGCTAGGGCTAGTCCTAGGGCTGGGGCTGGGGCTGGGTCTCTGGCTATGGTTAGTTTAAGGGTTAGGGTTTAGGGTTAGTGTTGGGGTTAGGGTTTAGGGTTAGGGTTGGGTTTGGTGTTAGGGTTAAAGTTAGGGTTAGGGTTAGCGTTACTGTTAGGTTGAGTGTAGAAGAGGTTTGGGTTTAGGGTTAGCGTTAGAATAAAGTTAGGGTTAGGTTTAAGGTATTAGGGTAAGGGTTAGGTTAGGGATAGGGTTAGGGTTAGGGTTTAGTGTTAGGTTTAGGGTTAGTGTTAGGATTAGGGGCTAGGGTTAGGTTTAGGGGTTAGGAGTAGGGGTATGGGTAGGGGTATGGGTTGGAGTTAGGGTTAGGGTTAGGATTGGGTTAAGGTTAGTGAAAGGGTTAGAATTTAGGGTTAGTATTAGGGTTACATTAGGGATAGGATTAGTTTTAGAGTTAGGGTTAAGGTTAGAGTTTAGGGTTAGGGTTAGGGTTATGGTTTAGGGTTAGGGTTAGGGTGAGGGGTTAGGGTTAGGTTTAGGGTTTGGGTTTAGGGTTATTGTTAGGGTTAGTGTTAATGTTAGGGTTAAGCTTAAAGTTGGGGTGAGGCTTGGGTTTAGGGTTAGGTTTAGGGTTAGGGTAGGTTTAGGTTTAAGATTGGGGTTGGGGTTAGGGATAGGATAAGGGTTAGGGTTAGGGTTAGGGTTAGGGGTACGGTTAGGGTTAGGGTTAGAAGAGGTTTCGGTTTAGGGTTAGGGTTAGAATAGGGATAGGGTTAGGGTTATGGTTAGGGTACGGTTAGAGTTACTGTAGGGTTTGGGATTAGGGTTTGGGTTAGGGTTAGGGTTAGTCTTAGGGTTAGAGTTTAGGGTTTAGCGTTAGGGTTAAAGGTAGGATTAGGGTTAGGCCTAAGGAAAGGGTTGGGCCTAGGGCTAGTGCTTGGGGTAAGGCTAGGGCTAGGCTAGGGTTGGGTTTAGGGTTAGGGTTTAGGGTTAGGGTTAGGTTTTTGAGTTAGAGTTAGGGTTAGGGTTAGGGTTAGGGTTAGGTTTTGCGTTAGTGTTAGGGTTAGGGTTAGGGTTTGGTTAGGGTTAGGTGTGAGGCGTAGGAGTAAGGGTAGGGGTATGGGTTGCGGTTAGGATTAGGGTTTGGGTTAGGGTTCGGTTAGGGTTAGGGTTTGTTTTAGGGTTAGCGTTTAGGGTTTAGGGTTAAGGTCAAATGTATTGTTGAGTTAGGCCTAAGGATAGGGTTAGGGCTAAGGCTAGTGCTAGGGGGCTTAGGGCTAGGGTTAGGTTTAGGTTTAGGGTTCGTTGGGTTAGGGATAGGGCGTACGTTAGAGTTAGGGTTAGGGGTAGGGTTAGGGTTAGGTTGGTTAGGGGTTAGGGTTTGGGTGTTAGGGTGTTAGTGTTAAGGTTAGGGCTTAGAGTTTATGGTTAGGGTTAGGGTTACATAGGCTTAGGCGGTAGGTTTGACGGGGTTAGGGTTGGGTTCGGTTTGGGGTTGGGGTTAGGGGGGATAGGGTTAGGGGTAGGGGTAGGTTGTTAGGGTTAGAAAGTTAGGGTTTGGGATAGGGTTTAGGTTTAGGGTTAGGGTTAGAGTTAGGGTTAGGGTTAGGGTTAGGTTAGGGTTAGTTAGGGTTAGGTTTAGGGTTAGGGTTAGGGTTGGCTGTGTTAGGGTTGGGGTTAGGGGTTGGGTTGTGGGGTGGGTGGGTGGGGTTGGGTCGGTTGGTTTGGGTTTGTGGTTTGGGTTAGGGTTAGTGTTTAGGGTTAGGGTTAACGTTAGGTTGTTTAGTGATAGAGTTAGTATAGGGATAGAGTTAGGGTTAGGGTTAGAGTTGGGATAGCATTAGGTTTAAGGTTTAAGGTTTAGCGATGGGTTAGGGTTAGGGTTTAGTGTCAGGGTTTTGGTCAGGGTTAGGGTTAGGGGTTTGGGGTTAGGGGGTAGGGTTAGGTGTAGGGGTATGTGTTGGGGTTTGGGTTAGGGTAAGGTTAGGGTTGGGTTAGCATTAGGGTTAGGGTTCAATGTTAGGGTTATGTTTAGGTTTATGGTTATGGTTATGGATTGGGTTAGGGCTAGGGAGAGGGTTAGGTCTAGGGATAGTGCCAGCGATAGGGCTAAGGCTAGGGCTAGGGTTAGTGTTAGGGTTAGGGTTCAGATTTAGGGTTATGATTAGTTTTAGGGTTAGGTAGGGTTAGGTTTAGAGTTGGGTTACGGATAGGGTTAAGGTTTAAGGTTTAGGGTTAGGGTTAGGGTTTAGGGTTAGGATTTGGGTCAAGCTTATGGTTAGGGGTTAGTGTTAGTGATAGTGTTAGAGGTAGGGGTATGTGTTGGGGTTTGTGTTAGGGTTAGGGTTAGGGTTGGGTTAGGGTTAGGGTTAGTGTTAGGGTTCAGGATTTAGGGAGAGGGTTAGGGTTAGGTTTAGGGCTAGGGAGAGCTTTAGGGCTAGTGCTAGTGCTAAGGCTAAGGCTAGGGCTAGGGCTCGGATTACTGTAAGGGTTAGGGTTCAGGGTTAGGGTTATGGTTAGGTTTAGGGTTAGGGAGGGTTAGGGATTATGGTTTAAGGATAGGGTTAGGGGTTAGGTTTAGGGTTATGATTAGGTTTGGGTTATGGCTAGGGTTAGGGTTAGTGTTTAGGGTTAGGGTTAGGGTTAGGGAATAGGGTTTAGGGATAGGGTTAAGGTTAGATTTAGGAGATAGGGGTAGGGGTAGGGGTACGGGTATGTGTTAGAGTTAGGGTTAGGGTTAATGTTAGGGTTAGGGTTTAGGGTTAGGTTAGGGTTAGGGTTAGTGTTAGGGTTAGCGTTAGGCTTAGGGTTAGGGTTTGGTTAGGGCTAGGTGTAGGGGTAGGGGTAAGGGTAAGGGTTTGGGTTGGGGTTAGGTTTAGGGTTAGGGTTAGGGTTGGTTTAGGGTTAGGGTTAGTTTTAGGGTTAGGGTTTAGGGTTAAGGGTTAGTATTAAGGGTAGGGGTAGGGTTAGGCCTAAGGATAGGGTTAGGCACAGGGCTAGTGCTAGTGCTAGGGCTAGGGATAAGGCTAAGGCTAGGGTTAGGGTTAGAGTTAGGGTTAGGGTTTAGGGTTTAGGGTTAGGGTTAGCGTTAGGGTTTAGGGTTGGGTTTTGGGATAGGGATAGGATTAGGGTTAGCGTTACTGTTAGGGTTAGGGTTAGAAGAGGTTTAGGTTTAGGGTTAGGGCTAAAATAGGGTTAGGGTTAGGGTTAGGTTAGAGTTAAGGTACGGTTAGGGTTAGTGTTGGGATTGGGGTTAGGGTTAGGGTTAGGGTTAGGTGCTAGGGTTAGGGTTAGCTTTGGGTTATGGTTAGGGTTAGGGTTAGTGTCTAAGGTTAGGGTTAGGGTTTAGGGATAGGGTTAGGGTTAGGGGTTAGGGGTTAGGGTAGGGGTATGGGTTGGAGTTAGGGTTAGGGTTAAGATTGGGTTAGGGTTAGTGTTAGGGTTAGGGTTTAGGGTTAGGGTTATTTTTAGGCTAGTGTTAGGGTTAGGGTTAGTGTTAGGGTTAGGGTTAGGGTAGGATTAGGGTTTTGGTTAGGGTTGGGTTAGGGTTAGGGTATTTTTAGGGTTAGGATTTGGGGTTTAGGGTTAGGGTTAAGGGTAGGGGTGAGTTGGCCCAGGATGGCTTGGCCTGGGACTAATGTTGTGCTTGGCTGGGTTGGGTCGGGTTGGGTTGGGGTAGGCTGGGTGGGGTTGGTTGGGTTGTGTTGGTTGGGTTGTGTTAGGGTTGGGTTAGGGGGATTGGGTTTGGTTGGGTTGGGTTGGGTAGGGTTTTTTAGGGTTAGGATTTGGGGTTTAGGGTTAGGGTTAAGGGTAGGGGTAGAGTTAGGCCTAAGGATAGGCTTAGGCCTGGGACTAATGTTAGTGCTATGGCTAGGGCTGGGTTAGGGTCAGGGTTAGGGTTAGGGTTTAGGGTTAGGGTTAGGGTTTAGGGTTAAGGTTAGTGATAGGGTTAGTGTTAGTGTTAGGGTTAGTGTTAGGGTTGGGGTTAGGGTTAGCGTTAGGATTAGGTTTAGGGTTAGTGTTAGGGTTAGGGTTAGTGTTAGGGTTAGCGTTAGTGTTAGGATTAGGGTTTGGTTAGGGTTAGGGGTAGGGGTAGGGGTAAGTGTAGTCTTATGGGTTGCGGATTTGGGTTAGGTTTTGGATTAGGTTTGGGTTAGGGTTAGGGTTAGTTTTAGGGTTAGAGTTTAGGGTTTAGGGTTAGGGTTAAGGTTAGGGGTAGGGTTAGACCTAAAGATAGGGTTAGGCCTATGGCGAATGCTAGGGGTAAGGCTAGGGTTAGACTAGGGTTAGGGTTAGGGTTTAGGGTTAAGATTAGGGTTAGATTTTAGAGTTAGGGTTAGGGTTAGGTTTAGTGTTAGTGTTAGGGTTGCTGTTAGGTTTACGGTTAGGGTTATGTTTTGGCTTAGGATAGGTTTAGGTTTAGGGTTGGGGTTGGGGTTAGGGATAGGATTAGGGTTAGCGTTACTGTTGGGATTACGGTTAGAAGAGGTTTAGGTTTAGGGTTATGGTTAGAATAGGGTTTGCGTTAGAGTTAGGTTATAGTTAGGATATGATTAGGGTTAGGGTTGGGGTTGGGGTTAGGGTTAGAGTTAAGGTTAGGGGTTAGGGTTAGGTTTAGTGTTAGGTTTTCGTTATGGTTAGGGTTAGGGTTAGTGTTTAGGGTTAGTGTTAGGGTTAGGGATTAGGGTTCGGGTTAGGGTTAGGGTTTAGGGTTAGGGTTTGAGTTGTGTTAGGGTTAAGATTTAAGGTTTATGGTTATGGTTAGGATTAGGGCTTATGGTTAGGGTTTGGCTCAGTGTTAGGGTTAGGGGTTAGGGGTAGGGGTACGGTTAGGGGTAGTTAGGGTTAGGGTTGGGTTAGGGTTAAGGTTACGGTTAAGGTTCAGGGTATAGGGATAGGGTTAGGATTATTGTTAGGCCTAGGGAGAGGGAAAGGATTAGGGTTAGGGTTAGACTTGGGTTAGGTTTTGGGTTAAGTTTTAAGATTTAGGGTTAGGGGTAGGGGTAGGTGTAGGGGTATCTGTTGGGGTTTGGGTTAGGGTTAGGATTGGGTTAAGGTTAGTGAAAGGGTTAGAATTTAGCCCTAGCATTAACCCTAACCCTAACCCTAACCCAACCCTAACCGTAATCATAACCCTAACATCAATCCCTAACCCTACCCTTAACCCTAACCCTAACCCTTTCCCAAAACCCTGATCCTTAACCCTCAATCTGACCCTAAACACTAACCGTAACCCTAACCCTAACACTAACCATAACCCTAAACCTAACTCCTAACCCTAACTCAAAACCTAACACTGAACCCTAACACTAACCCTAACTCTAACTCTAACTGTAACCATAACCCTAATCCTAACACTAACCTCTAACCCTAACCGTAACCCTAACCCTAACCCTAACACTAACTGGTCTAAACCTAAACATAACGCAACCCTACCTCTCTCCCCACCCTTAACCCTAAAACTAACCCAAACCTACCCCTACACCTAACCCTAACCTAAGCCTAACCCATCCCTACCCCTACCCTTAACGTTAACCTGAAAACTCACCCAACCCTAACCCTAACCCTAGCCCTAGCCCAAGCCCTAACCCTAGCCCTAGCCCTAGATCTAACCCTAGCACTAGCCCTAACCCTAACCCTAACCATAATGCTAAACTCTAAACCCTAACCCTAACCCTAACCCAAACCAACCACAACCTCTAACCCAACCCTTAAAATTAACACTAACCCTAAACGTAGGCCTAGCCCTAGCCCTAGCCCTAGCATTAACCCTAACCCTAACCATAACCGACCCTAAACCTAACCCTAACACTTTCCAAAACCCTATCTCTAAACCAGAACTCTAACCCTAACCCTGAACACTAACCCGAGCCCTAAGATTAACCGAAACCTGACCCTAACCCTAACGCTAAACCTAACCCTAACCCTAAACCGAACCCTAAACCTAATCTTAACCTTAACCCTAACCCTAACCCTAATCCTAACCATAAACCTAACACTAACCCTACCCTAACCCTAACACTAAACCTAAAGCTAACACTAACCAAAACACCTAATCCTACCCTTAACCCTAACCTTAGCCTTAACTTTAACCAAATCTAACCCTAACACTAACCCTAACCCCTAAACCTAACCCTAAACCTAACGCTAATCCTAACGCTAACGCTAACCCTACCGCTAACCCTAACCATAAACCCGGACACTGACCTTGACCCCAACCCTAACCCTAACACTAAGCCTAACCCTAACACTAACCCTAAACCCTAACCCTAACCCTAAATCCTAACCCTAACCCTAAACCAAACCCTAACCCTAACCCCTAACCCTAACCCTAAACCTAACCCTAAAACTCTTCTAACCCTAAAACTAAGAGTAACGCTAACCCTAACCCTAAACCTAACCCTAAACCATACACTAACCCTAACCCTAAACCTAACCCCTAATCCTAACCCTAACCCTAACACCTAACCCTAAACCTAACCATAATCCTAACCCTAAACCAACCGTAACCCTAACCCTAACCCTAACCAATGCATAAATCTAACCCTACCCCTACCCCAACCCCTAACCTTAACCCTAACTTAACCCTACCCCTACCTCTAATGCTAACACTAAAACTCACCCAATCCTAACCCTAACCCTAGTCCTAGTCCAGCCCTAACCATAGCCCTAGCACTAGACCTAACCTTAAACCTAACTCTAAACCCTGACTCTGACTCTGACCCTGACCCTGACCCTGACCCTGAACCTAACCTAACCCAAACCCAAACCTAACCCTAATGCTAAACACTAACACTAACACTAACCCTAACACTAACTCTAAACCCTAACCCTAACCCTAAACCCTAACCCTAACACCTAACACCTAAACCTATCCCTAACCCTAACACCAACCCTAAACCTAACACCAACCCCAACGCTAACACTAACCCCAACCCTAACCCTAACCCTATCACCAAACCTAAACCTAACTCTATCCCTAACCCTAACCCTAACCCCACCCCAACCCTATCCCCCACCCAATCCCAAAACTAACCCCAACCCCTAACCCTAACCCTAACTCTAAACCTAACCTTAACCCGTAATCCTAACCCTAACACTATCCTTAACCCCTAATCCTAACCCTAAACCTAACCCTAATGCTAACGCTAACACTAATGCTAATCCTAATGCTAACCCTAAACCTAAACCATGACCCTGACCCTGATCCTGACCCTAACCCTAACTCTAACCCTAACACTAACCCTAACCCTAACGCTAAACCTAAACCCTTAACCTAACCCTAAGTCTAACCCCAACCAAAACCCCTAACTGTAACCATAACCCTAACCCTAAACCTTAAAATCTTCTAACCCTAAACCTAAGAGTATCGCTAACCCTAATCCTAACCCTAACCCTAAACCTAACCCCTAATCCTAACCCTAACCCCAAAAACTATCCCTAACCCAACCCTAACCCTAACTCTAACCATAACCCACACATACTTTTAACCCTACCCTTACCCCTATCCCTAACCCTAAACCTAACCCAACCCTACCCCTAACCTTAACCCTAACCCTAACCCTAACCTAACCGTAAAAAAACTCACCCAACCCAAACCCTAATCCTAGCCCTAGCCCAGCCCTAACACTAGTCCTAGCCCTAGTCCTAGACCTAACCTTAACACTAAACCTACCCTAACCTTAAAGCTATCACTAACCCTAACCCCAACCCCAACCCTAACCCTAACCCCAAACCTAACCCCAACCACAACACTAAACCTAACTTAACCCTAACCCCTAACCCTGACCCTAACCAAGAATCCTAACCCTGACCCTGAACCCTAACCCTAACCCTAACCCCAACCCCAATCCCAACCCTACCCCCAACCCCAAACCTAACCCTACCCCAACCATAACCTTAACCCTAACCCTAACCCAAACATT
>CAKJTW010000232.1:147500-214192 GCA_917880005.1 Nanger dama | reverse complement strand
CACTAACCCTAACCCTAACCCTAACCCACAAACCTAACCTAACCACCCTAACCTCAAACACTAACCCCAACCCTAAACCCAACCCCAACCCTAACCTAACCCTAACCTCAAACACTACCCTAACCCTAATCCTAACCCCTAACCTAACCCTAACGCCAACCTAACCCCAACCTAAACCCAAACCCCAACCTAACCCCACCCACTAACCCTAACATAACGCTAACACATAACCCTAAAAGCCTAACCTAAAAACCTAACCAATAACTCTAACCCCTAACACTAAACATAACTCTAACACTAACCCTAACACCTGACCTGAATGTGCAATCTAACCTAATCCCTGACCTGACTCTGACCTGACTCTGACCCTGACCTGACACACACCCCCCCTAACCCTAACCCTAACTAACACCTACAACTGCTAAACACAACCATAACCCCCTAAACGAACCTAAGCCTTCAACCTAAAGCCAAAAACTTACCAAAAAAACCTAACCCCACACCAACCCCTAACCCTAACACCCAACCTAACACTAACCCTAACCCTTAACCCTAACACTAACCTAACACTAACCTGAACCCCTAACCCCTAACGCTAGCAGAAACCGGGACCTTAGCCCGAATGCTAACTCTATTAATTTTAAACTTAACCTAAAACCTTGGCCCTGACTCTTACCCTGACTCTGACCCTGACAACCCTAAATCCTAACAGTAACCCTAACCTAAACCCTTCACAACCTAACCCTAGCCCTAAGCCTAGAACAAGCACTAACCTAAATCTAAACCAAGCCCTAACCTAAACTTAACCCTTACCCCAGCCACAATCCCAAACTAACCCCAACCCTAACCCTAACCCTAACCCTAACCTCAAACCCAACCATGGCAGACCCCCCACTAACCCCAACCACAATCCCAATCTACTTAACCACAACCACAACCCCTAACACCTAATTCTAACCTAACCATATAACCCCCTAACCTAACACTAACCTAACACTAACCTAACCTAAAACCTTCCAACCCTAACCTAACCTAAGCCTAACACCAACCCCAACCTAACGCTAACCGTAGTGACGCTAACTCAGCTAACTGGGCAAAACCCACTAACCCTAACCTAACTCTAACCTAAACCGCTTGTAACCCTAAACCTACGAAGTAACCTAACCTAAATCAGAGCCTAACCTAGCAAACCTAACCTAACACACCAACCTAACCTAACCTAACTCCTGAAGCTAACTCTAACCTTAACCTAACTCTAAGCCTTACCGCCAACCACAATGCCAATGCTAACCCCAGCCTCGGGTTGGATTGTTAGTTTTAGATTTGGGGTTAGGGTTAAGGTTTGGTTGTGGTTAGGGTTAGGGTTTAGGGTTAGGATTTGGGTCACGGTTTGGGGTTAGGGTTTGGTTATGGGTAGTGTTAGAGTTAGGGGTATGTGTTGGGGTTTGTGTTGGGGTTAGGGTTAGGGTTGGGTTGGGGTCAGGGTTGGGTTGGGGTTCAGGGTTGGGGATAGGGTTGGGGTTAGGGTTTAGGGCTAGGGTAGGTTGGGGCTAAGGCTAGGGCTAGGCTAGGGCTAGTGCTAGGGTTAATAGAGCTGGGGGTTAGGTGGTTAGTGTTAGGTTTAGGGTTAGGTTGGGTGGGTAGGGTTAGGGTTTGGGGTAGGGTTAGGGATTAGGGTTTGGGTTAGGGGTTGGGGGTTAGGGTAGGGAGGGTTAGGGTTATGGTTAGGGTTGGGGTTATGGTTGGGGTTAGGGTTAGTGTTTAGGGTGGGTTAGGATTAGGGATGAGGGTTTAGGGATAGGGTTGTTTAGGTTGTGGGGTTAGGGGTTAGGGGTAGGGGTATGTGTTGGAGGTAGGATTGGGTTAGGGGTTGGGGTTAGTGTTAGGGTTAGGGTTTAAGTTTGCGGGTTATGGTTAGGTTTGGGTTAGGGTTAGGGTTAGGGTTAGTGTTAGGGTTAGGGGTTGGGGTTTGGGGTTAGGGTTAGTGTTTAGGGTTAGGGTCAGGGTTACGGTTAGAGTTGTGGGTTGGGGGTAGGGGTACAGTTAGGGGAATGGGTTGAAGTTAGTGTTAGGGTTAGGGTTTGTTTATGGTTAGGGTTAGGGTTAGGGTTGGGGGTTAGGTTTAGGGTTGGTTTTAGGGTTAGGGTTAAGGTTAGGGTTAGGAGTTAGGGTTTAGCATTAGTGTTGGGGTTAGGGTTAGGGTTGGTGTTAGGGTTAGGGTTGGGGTTGGGGTTAGGGTTAGGGTTGGGTTTAGGGGTTAGTGTTGGGGTTAGGGTTAGGGTCAGGGTTAGGGTTGGGATTTAGGGTTATTTTAGGTTTAGGGTTATGGTTGGGGTTAGTGTTGGTTTTTAGGGTTTAGGATTAGTGTTGGTGTTGGAGTTGGGACTAGGGATAGGGTTGGGGCTGGGTTTGGGGGTTAATGTTGGGGTTAATATTCAGGTTGGGGTTAGGTTTAGTTTGGTGTTGGGTTGGGGTTAGTGTTACTCTTAGGGTTTGGGTTAGGATTAAAGTTAGGGTTGGGGTTTAGGGTTGGTATTGGGTTTGGGGTTGGGGTTAAGATTGGGGTAAGGGCTAGAGCTAGGTTTGGGGTTGGGTTTAGGGTTGGGAATAGGGCTGGGGTTAGGAAAAGGGCTGGGACTAGTCCTGGGGCTCTGGCTGGGGTTAGTTTGGGGGTTGGGGTTTGGGCGTAGGGGTTGGGGTTGGGGTTGGGGTTGGTTTGGTGTTGGGGTTGGTGTTGGGTTTAGCGTTACTGTTAGGTGAGTGTAGAAGAGGTTTAAGTTTAGGGTTAGCATTAGAATAAAGTTAGGGTTAGCTTTAGGGTATTAGGGTTGGGTTTGGGTTGGGGATAGGGTTAGGGTTGGGGTTTAGTGTTGGGTTTAGGGTTAGTGTTGGGATTAGGGGCTAGGGTTGGGGTTGGGTTTGGGGGTTAGGAGAAGGGGTATGGGTAGTGGTATGGGTTAGGGAGTTAGGTTTAGGGTTGGGATTGGGTTAGGTTGGTGAAAGGGTAGGAATTTAAAGATAGTATTAGGTTAGGGTTAGGTTTAGGGGTTAGGGTTAGGGTTTGGGTTTGGGGTTAGGGTTAGGGTTAGGGTTTAGGGTTTGGGTTAGGGTTTAGGTTTAGGGTGAGGGGTACAGTTATGTTTGGGTTAGGGTTAAGGGTTAGGGTTAGTGTTATGGTTAGGGTTAGTGTTATTTTTAGGGTTAGGGTTAAAGTTGGGGTTAGATTTATGGTTGGGGTTGGGTTAGGGGTTAGGGTAGGTTTGGGTTTAAGATTGGGGTTGGGGTTAGGGATAGGATAAAGGTTAAGTTTAGGGTTGGGGTTAGAGTATGGTTGGGGTCAGGGTTAGTAGAGGTTTCGGTTTAGGGTTGGGGTTAGAATAGGTAGGGTTAGGGTTATGGTTGGGGTACAGTTAGAGTTATTGTGGGGGTTGGGGTTGGGGTTTGGGTTGGGGTTAGGGTTAGTCATGGGGTTAGGGTTTAGGGTTTAGAGTTAGGGTTAAGGGTAGGAGTAGGGTTAGGCCTAAGGAAAGGGTTAGGCCTAGGGTTAGTGCTTGTGGTAGGGATAGGTTAGTCTAGGGTTAGGGTTAGTGTTAGGGTTTAGGATTAGGGTTAGGTTTTGAGTTAGTGTTGGGGTTCGGGTTAGTGTTGGGTGTTAGGGTTGGGGTTAGAGTTAGGGTTAGGATTAGGGTTAGCATTAGGGTTGGGGTTAGTGTTAGGGTTAGTGTTGGGGTTTGGATAGGGTTAGGGGTAGGGGTACGAATATGGGTAGGGGTATGGGTTGTGGTTAGGATTAGGGTTTGGGTTAGGGTTGGGTTAGGGTTAGGGTTTGTTTTAGGGTTAGCATTTAGTGTTTAGGGTTGGGGTTAAATGTAGGGTTGAGTTAGGCCTAAGGATAAGGTTAGGGCTAGGGCTAGTGCTAGGGGTAGGGCTAGGGCTAGGTCAGGGGTTAGGGTTGGGGTTGGGGTTTGGGGTTAGGGTTGGTGTTAGATTTTGGGGTTGGGGTTAGGGTTAGGGTTAGTGTTGGTGTTAAGGTTGAGCTTAGATTTACGGTTAGGGATAGGTTGAGGTTTAGGGTAGGCTTAGGTTTGGGGTTGGGGTTGGCGTTAGGGATAGGCTAGGGTTAGCATTACTGTTAGGGTTAGGGTTAGAAGAGATTTGGGTTTGGGGTTAGGGTTAGAATAGTGTTGGGGTTGGGGTTGGGTTAGGGTTAGGGTATGTTAAGGGTTAGGGTTGGGGTTGGGGTTGGGGTTAGGGGTTAGGGTTAGGGGTTAGTGTTAGGTTTGGATTGAAGTTAGGGTTAGGGTTCGTGTTTGGGGTTAGGGTTAGGGTTAGGGATTAGGGTTTAGTGATAGGGTTAGGGTTAGGGTTAGTCATAGGATTAGTGGTAGGGTTAGGGTTGGACGAGTTAGGGTTAGGGTTGAGGTTAGGTTTAGGGTTGGGTTAGGGTTAGGGGTATGGATAGGGTTAGAGGTAGGGGTAGGTTTAGGGTTAGGTTTAGACAGTGAGGGTTTGGGATAGGGTTAGGGATAGGGTTAGGGTTACAGTTAGGGTTAGGGTTAGAGTTATGGTTAGGGATAGGGTTAGGGTTAGGGTTAAGGTTAGGGTTAGTTTTAGGGTTAGGTTTTAGGGTTATGGTTAAGGCTTGTGTTAGCATTAGGGGTTAGGGGTTATGTTGGGGGTTATGGTTAGGGTTAGGGGTAGGGGTAGGGGAATGGGTTGGGGTTAGGGTTACGGTTGGGGTTGGGGTTACGGTTAGTTTTAAGATTTGGAAGGATTTGGGTTGGGGTTAGTGTTTAGCGTTAGGGTTAGCCTTGGGGTTTAGGGTTTAGTGATAGAGATAGGTAAGGGATAGGGTTAGGGTTAGGGTTAGAGTTGGGATAGCATTAGGTTTAAGGTTTAAGGTTTAGGGTTAGGGTTAGGTTAGGTTGGGGTTTAGGGTTAGGGTTTTGGTCAGTGTTAGTGTTAGGGGTTAGGGTCAGGGGTAGGGTTAGATGTGGCGGTATGTGTCGGGGTTTGGGTTTGGGTTATGGTTAGGGTTGGGTTAGGGTTAGTGTTAGGGTTCACGTTTATGGTTATGGTTAGGTTTATGGTTATGGTTATGGTTTGGGTTGGGGCTAGGGAGAGGGTTGGGTCTGGGGCTAGGGAGAGGGTTGGTTCTGGGGCTGGGGCTGGGGCTGGGGCTAGGGTTAGTGTTGGAGTTAGGGTTCAGGTTTGGGGTTGGGGTTCAGGTTTAGGTTTATGGTTAGTTTTAGGGTTACGATAGGTTTGGGTTTAGAGTTGGGTTACGGTTAGGGTTAAGGTTTAGGTTTGGGGTTAGGGTTGGGGTTTAGGGTTAGGATTTGGGTCACGGTTGGGGTTAGGGGTTTGTGTTATGGGTAGTGTTAGAGGTAGGGGTATGTGTTGGGGTTTGTGTTGGGGTTAGGGTTAGGGTTGTGTTAGGGTCAGGGTTGGGGTTGGGGTTCAGGATTTAGGGATAGGGTTAGGGTTAGGTTTGGGGCTAGGGAGAGCGTTGGGGCTAAGGCTAGTGCTAAGGCTAAGTCTGAGGGCTAGGGCTGGGGTTACTGTAGGGTTGGGTTTCAGGGTTGGGGTTGGGTTTGGGGTTGGGGTAGGGTTAGGGATTAGGGTTTGGGGATAGGGTTAGGGTTGGGGTTAGGGGTTAAGGTTAGGGGTTATGATTAGGTTTGGGTTATGGTTAGGGTTAGGGTTAGTGTTTAGGGTAGGGTTAGGATTAGGGATGAGGGTTTAGGGATAGGGTTAGGGTTGGGTTTAGGGGATAGGGGTAGGGGTAGGGGTATGTGTTGGAGTTAGGATTGGGTTAGGGTTAGGGTTAGTGTTGGGGTTAGGGTTTAGGATTAGGGTTAGGGTTAGGTTGGGGTTAGGGTTAGTGTTAGTGTTAGGGTTAGGGTAGGGTTTAGGGTTAGGGTTAGTGTTTAGGGTTAGGGTTAGTGTTAGGGTTAGTGTTAATGTTAAGATTAGTGTTAGGGTTGGGGTTAGGGTTAGGGTTAGGGTTAGGATTAGTGTTAGGTTTAGCGTTAGGCTTAGGGTTAGGGTTTGGTCAGGGTTAGGAGTAGGTGGGGGTAATGGTAGGGGTTTAGTTTGGGGTTAGGGTTAGGGTTAGGGTTAGGGTTGGGTTGGGGTTGGGGTTAGTTTGAGGGTTGGGGTTTAGTGTTTAGGGTTAGCATTAAGGGTAGGGGTAGGGTTGGGCCTAAAGATAGGGTTAGGTCCCGGGGTTGGTGCTGGGCTGGGGCTGGGGCTTGGGCTTGGGCTGGGGCTAAGGCTGGGGCTAGGGTTAGAGTTGGGTTGGGGTTTGGGGTTGGGGTTAGCGTTGGGTTTTGGGGTTGGGTTTTGGGATAGGGATAGGATTAGGGTTAGCGTTACTGTTAGGGTTACGGTTAGAAGAGTTTAGGTTTAGGGTTAGGGTTAGAATAGGGTTGGGGTTAGGGTTAGGTTAGGGGTTAAGGTACGGTTAGGGTTAGTGTTGGGGTTGGGGTTAGGGTTAGGGTTATAGGCTAAGGTGAGGGTTATGTTTGTGGTATTATTAGGGTTAGGCTTAGTGTTTAAGGTTAGGGTTAGGGTTAGGGATAGTGTTTAGGATAGGGTTAGGGTTGGGGTTAGGGGGTTAGGCATAGGGGTATGGGTTGGAGTTAGGGTTAGAGTTGGGATTGGGTTACGGTTAGTGTTAGGGTTGGGGTTTAGGGTTAGGGTTATTGTTAGGTTAGTGTTAGGGTTAGGGTTAGGGTTTTGGTTTGGGTTACGGTTATGGTTTAGGGTTAGGGTTAGGGATAGGGTTAGTGTTAGTGTTAGAGTTACCGTTACGATTGGGTTAGGGTTAGGGTTAGGATAGGTTTAGGGGTAGGGTTAGGGATTGGGTTAGTATTGGGTTTAGTGTTGGGGTTAGGGTTAGGGTTTGGTAAGGGGTAGGGGTAGGGGTAAGGTCAGGGGTATGAGTTGGGGTTAGGATTAGGGTTTGGGTTAGGGTTGGGTTAGGGTTACGATTAGTATTTGGGGTTGGGGTTATGTTTAGGGTTAGGGTTACCTTTAGTGTTGGGTTTTAGGGATTAGCCTTAGGGTTAGAGTTAGGGTTTAGGGTTAGTGTTAGGGATAGGTTTAGGGCTAGTGTTAAGGTTAGGGTTAGGGGTAGGGTTATGTGTAGAAGTAGGGTTAGCAGTAGGGGAAGGGGTATGGCTGGGGGTTGGGGTTAGTGTTGGGGTCTGGGGATATGGAGGGTGGTTTAGAGCTAAGGATGGTGCTAGGGCTAGGGTTAGGGTCAAGGTTAGGGTTAAGTTTGGGGTTAGGTTTAGGGGTAGGGTTAGGACATGTGGTTGGCATTAGGGTTGCGGTTATGGTTGGATTAGGGTTATGTTTGGGGTTAGGGTGTGGAGTTTAGGGTTAAGGTTACTATTAGCATTAGGGTTTGGGGTTAGGGTTGGGTTTGGGTTTAGGATTTGGGGTTGGGTTGGGGTTAGGGTAATGTGTGGGGTTAGGGTGTAGGGTTTGGGGTTAGGGTTAGTGTTGGGGTTAGGCTTTATGGTTACGGTTGGCGTTAGGGGTTTGGGTTGGGGTTGGGGTTAGGTGGTGTTAGGTTTAGGGTTGGGGTTGGGGTTAGTGTTAGGTTGGGGTTAGGTTTAGGGTTAGGGTATGTTTGGGGTTGGGGTTGGGGTTGGGGTTAGGGTTAGGGTTAGTGTTACTGTTAGGGTTAGGGTTAGAGAGTTTAAATTTAAGGTTGGGGTTAGAATAGCATTAGGGTTAAGGTTAGGGTAGGGTTAGGGTTAGAGTTGGGGTTTGGGTTAGGGTTAGGGTTATGGTTAGCTTTACTGATAGGGTTAGGGTTAGAAAATGTTTGGGTTTGGGGTTAGGGTTAGAATAGGGTTAGGGTTAGGTTTAGGGTTTGGTTTAGGGTTGGGGTTAGGGTTTAGGGTTAGCGTTAGGGTTGGGGTTAGTGTTGGGGTTGGGGTCAGGGTCATGGTCTGGGTTTAGGGTTAGGGTTAGTGTTAGTGTTAGCATTAGCGTTAGGGTTAGCGTTGGGTTTAGGGGTTAGGTTTGGGGTTAGGGGTTGGGGTTAGTGTTAGGGTTGGGGTTACGGGTTAGGGTTAGGGTTAGTGTTAGTGGCTAAGGTTATGGATAGTGTTAGGGTTAGGGTTGGGGTTGGGGTTAGGGTTTAGTTTGGGGTTAGGGTTGTGACTGGGGTTAGGGATAGGGTTGGGATTGTGGTTAGGTTTAGGGTTGGGGTTGGGATTAGGGTTAGGGTTAGGGGTTAGGTTTGGGGTTAGGGTTAGGGTTGGTGTTGGGGTTAGGGTTAGTGTTGGGTTAGTGTTAGGGTTAGGGTTGGTGTTAGGGTTAGGTTTAGGGTTAGGGTTAGGGAAAGAGTTTAGACTTTGGATATGTGTTAGGGTTAAACTCAAGGTTAAGTTTAGAATTATGCCTTGGACTAGGATTAGGGTTAGGGTAGGGTTAGGGTAGGGTTGGCATTGGGGGTAGGTTTGGGGTTAAGGTTAGCATTACTACTAGGTTTATTGTTGGGTTTGGGGTTAGGGTTGGGGTTTGGGGTTGGGGTTAAGGTTCGGGGTTGGGATTAGGGTTGGGGTTAGGGTTGGGGTAGGGGTTAGGGTTAAGGTTGGGGTTAGGATTAGGGTTGGGGTTGGGGTTAGGGTTGGGGTTAGCATTACTCTTGGGTTTGGGGTTAGAAGGTTTAGGGGTTAGGGTTAGGGTTAGGGGTTTTGGTTAGGGTTAGGGGTTTTGGTTGGGGTTAGGGTTAGCGTTACCCTTAGGCTAGGGTTAGAAGGGTTTAGGGGTTTGGTTAGGGTTAGGGGTTTTGGTTGGGGTTAGGTTTACGGTTGGGGTTGGGGTTGGGGTTAGGGGTTAGGCTTAGGATTAATGTTAGGGGTCAGGGCTAGGGGTTAGGGGTTAGGGTTAGGTTTAGAAATAGGGTTGGGGTTAGCTTTACTCTTGGGTTTAGGTTTAGTAGAGGTTTAGGGTTGGGGTTAGGGTTAGGGTTAGTGTTGGGGGTTTTGGTTACGGTTGGGGTTAGGTTAGGGTTAGTTTAGGGTTGGGGCTTGGTTTGGGGTTAGGTTTAGGGTTAGGTTTGGGGTTTGGTTTGGGGTTGGGGTTAGAGTTAGTGTTGGGGTTAGGGTTAGCATTACTCTTAGTTTGGGGTTCGAAGAGGTTAAGGGTTAGATTTAGGGTTAGGGGTTAGGGTTAGGGTTGGGGGTTGGGTTTAGGGTTATGGTTAGGTTTAGGTTGGGTTAGGGTGGAGGGTGGGTTAGGTTGGGGGTTAGGGTTAGGGTTAGTGTTAGGGTTAGGGTTAGGGTTAGGTCAGAGTCATGGTCAGGGTCAGGGTCAGGGTTTAGGGTTATGGTTAGCGTTAGGGTTAGCATTAGCGTTAGGGCGTTGGGTTGGGTTTAGGTTTAGGGGTTAGGGTTAGTGCCAGGGTTAGGGTTAGGGTTAGGGTTAGATGTTAGAGTGAGGGTTGGGGTTAGGATTAGGTTTAGGGGTTAGGGTTAGGGTTAGGATTAGTGTTAGGGTTGGGCTTAGGGTTGTGGTTGGGGTTAGGTTTGGGATTGGGGTTGGGGTTAAGGTTAAGTTTAGGGTTAGTTTTAGGGTTGAGGTTAGGGTTAGGGTTGGGGTTATGGTTAGGGTTAGGGTTAGGGTTGGTGTTCGGTTTAGGTTTAGTGGTTAGTTAGGTTTAGGGTTAGGGGTTAGGTTTAGGGTTATGGTTAGGGATAGGGTTAAGGTTTAGGGTTAGGGTTAGGGTTTAGGGTTAGGGTTAGCGTTAGGGTTTAGGTTAGGCTTAGGGTTAGTGTTAGGGGTTAGGGTTTAGGGGTCAGAGTCATGGTCAGGGTCAGGGTCAGGGTTTAGGGTTAGGGTTAGCGTTAGGTTTAGGTTTAGGGTTTAGGGTTAGGGTTAGTGCTAGGGTTAGGGTTAGGGTTAGGGTTAGATGTTAGGGTCAGGGTTAGGGTTAGGATAGTTTAGGGGTTATGGTTAGGGTTAGGGTTAGCGTTAGGGTTGGGGTTAGGGTTGTGTTGGGGTTAGGTTTGGGTTGGGGTTGGGGTTAGGTTAGGGTTAGGGTTAGTTTTAGGGTTGGGGTTAGGGTTAGGGTTGGGGTTGTGGTTAGGGTTAGGGTTAGGGTTGGTGTTAGGTTTAGGGTTAGGTTTAGTGGTTAGGGTTGGGGTTGGGGTTTAGGGTTAGGGTTAGGGTTGGTGTTTAGGGTTAAGGTTGGGGTTGGGGTTTAGGGTTAGGGTTTGGGTTAGGGTTAGGGTTAGTGTTCAGGGGTTAGCATTAGGGTTAGGGTCAGGATCAGAGTCAGGGTCAGGGTTTAGGGTTAGGTTTAGTGTTAGGGTTAGTGTTAGGGTTAGGGTTAGGATTAGGGTTAGGGTTAGGGGTTTAGTGTTAGGGTTAATATTAGGGTTAGGGTTAGGTTTGAGGTTAGTGTTACGGTTGGGGTTAGTGTTACTCTTAGGGGTTTGGGTTAGGGGTTGGGGTTTGGTTAGGGATAGGGTTAGGGTAAGGGCTTGGGCTGGGTTTGGGGTTAGAGTTAGGGTTGGGTTAGGTTTAGGGTGTAAGTGTAGGGGTAGGGGTAGGGTTACGGTTGGGTTTACGGTTAGTATTAGGGTTTGGGGCAGTGGTATGGGGATCGCTTGGGGTCAGGGTTAAGGTAGTGCTATGGTTGGGTTAGGTTTTTGTTAGGGTTAGAAGTGGGGTTAGTGTTAGGGTTAGGGTTAGGGTTAGGGCGAGAGGGCGGCTGTGGGTATGGTTGGTTAGGGTTAGGTTTGGTTTGGGGATGGTTGGGTTATCGTTGTGTTGGGGTTAGGGTTAGGGTTGGGTTAGTTACGGTTGGGGGTACGGGAGGGAATGGGTTGAAGTTAGTGTAGGTTAGGGTTTGTTATGGTTGGGTTAGGGTTGGGTTGGTGTTGGTGTTATGGTTGTTGGGTTGGGTTAGGGTTAGGGTTGGGGTTGGGGTTAGGGTTAGGGTTGGGGTTATGTTGGTTGGTTAGGTGGGTTAGGGTTGGGAGTTGGGTTGGTTTGTGTTGGGGTTAGGGTAGGTTGGGGTTGGGGTTGGGGTTAGGGTTGGGTTTAGGTTTAGGGTTGGGATTAGGGTTAGGTCAGGGTTAGGGTTAGGAGTTAGGGTTGTGTAGGGTTAGGTTATGGTTAGGGTTAGTATTGGTTTATGGTTTAGGTTAGTGTTAGGGTTGGGTGGTGGGGTAGGGTGGGGTTGGGGTTGGGGTTGGGTGGGTTGGGGTTAGGTTGGGTTGGGATTAGGGTTAGGTCGGGTTAGGGTTAGGATTTGGGGTTGTGTGGGGTTAGGGTTAGGTTGGGGTTGTGTTAGGTTTGGGGGTTTAGGATTAGTGTTAGTGTTAGTGTTGGGGCTAGGGAGAGGGTTGGGGCTAGGGCTAGGGTGTGGTAGGGTTAATATTATGGTTAGGGTTAGGTTTAGTTTAGTGTTAGGGTTAGGGTTAGTGTTACTCTTAGGGTTTGGGTTAGGGTTAAAATTACGGTTAGGGTTTAGGGTTAGGATTAGGTTTAGTGTTAGGGGGTTAAGATTAGGGTGAGGACTAGGGCTAGGGTTGGGGTTAGGGTTGGGTTAGGTTTGGGTGTAAGTGTAGGGGTAGGGTTAGGGTTAGGGTTACGGTGAGGGTTTAGGGTTAGTATTAGGGTTAGGGGTAGTGGTATGGGGATGGGTTGGGGTTAGGGTTAAGGTTAGTGCTATGGTTGGATTAGGTTTTTTTAGGGGTAGAGTTGGGGTTAGTGTTAGTGTTTGTGTTGGGATTAGGGCTAGAGATAGGGTTGGGGCTAGGGCTATTGCTGGGGCTATGGCTGGGGCTTAGACTAGGGTTAGGGTTAGGGTTAGAGTTTTGGGTTAGGGGTATGGTTTAGGGTTATGGTTAGTGTTAGGGATTAGGTTTGGGGTTGGGGTTAGAGTTATCGTTTGGGGGTAGGGACATGGGTAGCGGAATGGTTGAAGTAGTGTTAGGGTTATGGTTTGGTTACGGTTAGGGTTAGGGTTAGAGTTTATGGTTTAGGGTTAGAGTTAGGGTTGGGTTTAGGGTTAGGGATGGAGTTAGGGTTAGGGTTCAGAGTTAAGGTTAGGGTTAGATTTATGGTTAGGGATTAGGGATAGGGGTAAGGGTTTGGGTTGGGGTTGGGTTTAGGGTTAGCGTTGTGTTAGGGTTAGGGCTAGGGCTAGGATTAGGTTCAGAAATAGTGCCAGAGCTAGGGCTACGGCTGGGTGTGGGGTTAGGTTTTAGGGTTAGTGTTAGGTTTGGGGTTTAATGTTAGCGTTAGGGTTAGGGAAAGATTTAGGGTTGGGTTAGTGTTAGGGTTTAGGGTTAGGGTTAGGTTTAGGTTTGGGGTTTAGGGTTAGGGTTAGGTTTAGTGGTTAGTTTTAGGGTTGGTGTTAGGATTAGGGGTTAGGGTTAAGGTAAGTGGTAGGTTTAGGGGTTGTGGTTAGGGTTCGGGTTAGGGTTAGTGTTGGTGTTGTTTTATGGTTAGGTTTTATGTTTAGGGTTAGGGTTAGGGTTTAGGGTTTCGGGATAGGGTTAGGATTGGGTTACGTTAGAGTTATAGCTTACGTTTAGGGTTAGTGTTAGAGTTCAGGATTTAGGTTTAGGATTAGGGTTAAAGTTAGGGTTAGGTTTAGGGTTGGGTTAGCGTTATGTTTGGGGTTGGGGCAAGGGCTAGGGATATGGTTGGGGCTGGGTCTGGGGCTTGGGCTAAGGCTAGGGTTACAGTTAGGGTTAGGGATAGAGTTACGGTGGGGTTATGGTTGGATTAGGTTTAGGGTTAGTGTTTAGGTTTAGGGTTAGGTTTAGTGTTGGGATTTGGGTTTAGGTTTAGAGTTAGGCTTGGGGTTAGAGGTAAGTTTAGGGGTTGTGGTTAGTGTTAGGTTTAGGGATAGGGTTAGGTTTGAGTTAGTGTTAGGGTTAGGGTTAGTGTTTAGTGTTAGTGTTAGGGTTAGGGTTAGGGTTTACGGTTTAGGGATAGGGTTAGGTTTAATGTTAGGGTTAGTGTCAGGAGTAGGTGTAGGGATAGGGGTGGTGGTTGAGGTTAGGATTAGTGTTAAGGTTAGGGTTGTGTTAGGGTTAGGGGTTAGGGTAGGTAGACGGGTAGTAGTAGGTGTGGGGTTAGGGTTAGATAAGTTAGGGTTAAGTTTAGGGTTAGGGTTATGGTTATGGTTAGGGTTAGGGTTATGTGTAAGGTTTAGGGTAAGGGTTAGTGTTAGGGTTTAACGTTAGGGTTAGCGTTTGAGTTAGGGTTAGTGTGGGTTGGCTTGGGTTGGGGGGGGGGGTGGGGGGGGTGGTTGTGGGTTTGGGGGGGGGGGGGTTAGGGTTGGGCTGGGGCGGGGTTAGGGTTATGGTTAGCATTTAGGGTTAAGATAAGGGTTAGGATTAGGTTGGGTTTAGGGTTAGTGTTAGGAGTTGGCATTGGGGTTAGGGTCAGGGTTGGGATAAGGTTAGGGTTAGAGTTACGGTTTAGAGGATAGGGGTAGGGTTACGGTTAGGGTTAGTGCTAGGGTTAGGTCTGGGGCTGGGGTTGGGGCTATGTTTGGGGCTGGGCTAGGGCTAGGGTTAGGGTTAGCGTTGGGTGAGTTTTAGGTTTACCGTTAGGGGTAGGGGTAGCGTTGGGTTAGGGTTAAGGTTAGGGTTAGGGGTAGGGGTAAGTTTGGGTTAGGATTACGGTTAGGGGTAGGTGTAGGGGTAGGGTTAAAGGTATGTGTGGGTTAGTGTTAGGGTTAGGGTTTGGGTTAGGGTTGGGTTAGGGGTTAGGATTAGGGTTAAGGTTAGGGGTTAGGGTTAGGGTTTGGTTTAGGGTTAGGGTTAGGGTTAGGGTTTGGTTTAGGGTTTGGTGAGTTAGGGTTAGTGTTAGGTTTAGTGTTACTCTTAGGTTTAGGGTTAGAAGAGGTTTAGGGTTAGGGTTAGGGTTAGGGGTTAGGGGTAGGGTTAGGGTTAGGTTTAGGTTTAGGATTCTGTTTAGGGTTAGGGTTAGGGGTTTTGGTTAGAGTTAGGGTTAGGGTTGGGGTTTAGGGTTAAAGTTAGGGTTATGGTTGGGGTTAGGGTTTAGGGTTAGCGTTAGTGTTAGGGTTAGTGTTAGGGTTATGGTTAGGGTTACGGTCAGGGGTCAGGGTCAGGGTTTGGGGTTAGGGTTAGCATTAGGGTTAGCACTAGCCTTAGGGTTGCGTTAGGGTTAGGGTTAGGGTTAGGGGTTAGGGTTAGGGTTAGGGTTGAGGTTGGGGTTAGGGTTGGGATTGGGGTTGGGGTTATGGTTGGGATTGTGGTTGGGTTTAGGGTTGGGTTTGGGGTTAGGGTTAGGTCTGAGGTTAGGGTTAGGTTTAGGGTTGGGGTTAGGGTTAGGGTTGGGGCTGAGGTTAGGGTTGGGGTTGGGGTTAGGGTTAGGGTTAGGGTTGGTGCTAGGTTTAGGTTTACAGTTAGGGTTTAGGGTTTAGGGTTAGGGTTGGGGTTATGGTTCGGTTAGGGTTATGGTTCGGGCTAGCGATAGGTTTAGAACTAGGGCTAGTGCTAGGGCTAGGGATAGGGCTAGGGCTAGCGCTAGGTTTAGGGATAGTGTTTAGTGTTATGGTTAGGATTAGAGTTAAGTGTAGTGATAGGGTTAGGGGTTCGGGTTAGTGTTAGGGATAGTGTTAGGGTTAAAGTTAGGGTTAGGGATTAGGGTTAGGGTTGGGGTTGGGGTTAGAGTTTGGGGTTAGGGTTAGGGAATGTGTTTGGGCTTAGGATATGTGTTAGGTTTCAAGTTGGGGTTAGGGTTAGATTTAGGCCTAGTGCTGGGGTTAGTGTTAAGGTATGGTTAGGGTAGGGTTTGCGTTGGGGTTAGGTTTAGGTTTAAGGTTAGCGTTATCACTAGGTTTATTGTTAGGGTTAGGGTTCGGGTTAGGGTTAGGGGTTAGGTTTAGGGTTAGGGGTTAGGATTAGCGTTACTCTTAGGTTTAGGGGTTAGGAAGGTTTAGGATAAGGTTAGGGTTAGGGTTAGGGGTTAGGGTTATGGTTGGGTTAGGGGTTAGGGTTGGGGTTAGGATTGGGATTGGGGTTGGGGTTGGTATTTGGGTTGGGTTTGGGGTTAGTGTTAGGGTTGAGGTTAGGGTTAGGGTTAGGGTTGGGTTTAGGGTTAGGGTTGGTGTTGGTGTTAGGGTTAGGGTTAGGTTTAGGGGTTAGGGTTCGGGTTAGGGTTAGGTGTTAGGGTTAGGGTTAGTGTTAGGTTTAGCGTTACTCTTAGGTTTAGGGTTAGAAGTTAGGTTTAGGGTTACAGTTAGGGTTAGGGTTAGGGGTTACTTTTAGGGTTACGGTTAGGGGTTAGGGTTAGGGTTATGGTTGGTAGTAGGGGTTGGGTTGCGGTTAGGGTTGGGGTTGGGGTTGGGGTTTTGGTTGGGGTTGGGGTTGCTTTTAGGGTTGGGGTTAGGGTTAGGGTTGGTGTTAGGGTTGGGGTTTGGGTTGGGTGTTGGGGTTAGTGTTAGGGTTGAGTTTAGGGTTAGGGTTAGGGTTAGGGTTTTAGGGTTATGGTTTGGGTTAGGGGTTTGGGTTAGGGTTAGGGTTAGGTTTAGGGGTTAGTATTAGGGTTAGGGTTAGGGTTAGGGTTAGGGTTAGGGGTTTGCTTAGGGTTAGGGTTAGTGTTAGAGTTATGGTTCGGGCTAGGGATAGGTTTGGGATTAGGGCTTAGTGCTAGGGCTAGGGTTAGGGCTAGGGATAGGGCTAGGGTTAGGGTTAGTGTTTAGTGTTATGGTTAGGGTTACAGTTAAGGCTCGGGATAGGGTTAGGGGTTAGTGTTAGGGTTAGGGATAGTGTTTGGGTTAAGGTAAACGTTGGGGATTAGGGTTAGGGTTAGGTTTTAGGGTTGGGGTTAGGGACAGAGTTTAGGCTTAGGATATGTGTTAGAGTAAAAGTTAGGGTTGGGTTTAGGGTTAGGCCCAGGGCTAGGGTTAGGGTTAGTGTGGTTTTAGGTTTGGGGTGGTGTTGGGGTTAGGTTTATGGTTAAGGTTTGCGTTTCTATTAGGTTTATTGTTCTGGTTAGGGTTAGGGTTTGGTTTAGTGTTAGGGTTAGGGGTTAGGGTTAGTGTTAGGTTTCCAGGGTTACTCAGTTAGGTTTAGGTTTAGTGTTAGTGTTGGGGTTAGGGTTAGGGTTAGGGTTGGGTTAGGGTTTAGGGTTGGGAATGGGGTTGGGGTTTTGGTTAGGGTTGGGGTTGCTTTTAGGGTTAGGGGTTAGGGTTAGGGTTGGTGTTAGGGTTAGGGTTAGGGTTAGGTTTAGGTGATAGGGTTAGTATTAGTGTTACAGTTTAGGGTTAGGTTAGGGTTAGGGGTTTGGGTTAGGGTTAGGGTTAGGGTTAGGGTTTAGGATTATGGTTAGGGTTAGGTTTACAGTTAGGGTTAGGGTTAGCGTTACTCTGGTTTAGAGTTGGGATAGTTTTAGAGTTAGGGTTAGGTTTAGGTTTAGGGGTTTTGATTAGGGTTAGGGTTACGGTTAGGGTTAGGGTTAGGGTTAGGTGTTAGGGTTCCGGTTTAGGGTTAGGGGTTAGGGTTAGGTTTAGGTTTAGGGTTAGCGTTACTCTTAGGTTTAGGGTTAGAAGAGGTTTAGGGTTAGGGGTTAGGGTTAGGGTTAGGATTAGGGTTAGGGGTTTTGGTTTGGGCTTAGGTTTAGGGTTTGGTTTACGATAAGTTGGTTTGGGGTTAGGGTTCGGTTTAGGGTTAGGGTTTGGTTTAGGGTTTAGTGTGGGGGTTAGGTTTAGGGTTAGGGTTTCCATTACTCATAGGTTTAGGTTTAGAAGGGGTTTAGGATTAGGGTTAGGGTCAGGGGTTGGGGTTGGGGTTTAGGGTTAGCGTTGGGGTTAGGGTTAGTTTTAGGGTTAGGGTTAGGGTCAGGGTCAGGGTCAGGGTGTGGGGTTAGGGTTAGCATTAGGGTTAGGGTTAGGGTTAGGGTTGGGGTTGGGGTTAGGATTAGGGTTGGTTTAGGGTTTAGGGTTTAGGGTTAGGGTTTAGCGTTACTCTTAGGTTTAGGGTTAGAAGAGGTTTAGGATTAGGGTTAGGATTGGGGTTAGGGTTAGGGGTTTTGGTTTGGGTTAGGGTTAGGTTTGGTGTTAGAGTTTGGTGTAGGTTTAGGGTTCGGGTTAGGGTTAGGGTTTGGTTTAGGTTTAGTGTTAGTGTTAGGGTTAGGGTTAGGGTTTCCATTACTCATAGGTTTATGCTTAGAAGAGGTTTAGGGTTGGGGTTAGGGTTAGGGGTGAGAGTTAGGGTTAGGTTTAGGATTAGGGTTTGGTTTAGGGTTAGGGTTACAGTTAGGGTTTAGGTTTAGGGTTAGTGTTGGGGTTAGGGTTTAGGGTTAGCATTAGGGTTAATGTAACTGTTAGGGTTAGCGTTAGGGGTCAGGCTCAGGGTCAGGGTGTAGGGTTAGGGTTAGCATTAGGGTTAGGGTTAGGGTTAGTGTTAGGGTTGGTGTTAGGGTTATGGTTAGGTTTAGAGTTAAGATTAGGAGTTTGGGTTAGGGTTACGATTAATTTTAGGGGTTAGGATTAGGGTTAGTGTTAGGGTTCGGGTTGGGTTTGCGTTTAGGCATGAGTTTGGGTTAGGGTTGGTGTTGGGGTTGGGGTAAGGGTTGGGAATGTGGTTGGGTTTAGGGATGGGGTAGCAGTTAGGGTTAGGTTTAGGGTTGGGGTTAGGTTTAGGTTAGGGTTAGGGTTAGGGGTTAGGGTTAGGTTTAAGGTTAGGATTAGGGTTAGGGTTTTGTGTTAGGGTTAGGGTTACGGTTAGGGTTATGGTTCGGGTTAGGGGTTAGGGTTGGGGGTTAGGGTTAGTGTTGGGGTTAGGGTTTTGGTTGGGGTTATGGGGTTTAGGGTTAGGGTTGGGGTTAGCTTTTAGGGTTAGGTTTAGGGTTGGGGTTTTGGGTTAGGGTTAGGGTTAGTGTTAGGGTTATGGTTATGTTAGGGTTAGGGTTAGGGTTAGGATTAGGGTTAGGGTTAGGGTTTTATGTTTAGGGTTATAATTAGGGTTAGGTTTAGGGGTTAGGGTTAGGGTTAGCGTTAAGGTTTAGGGTTAGGGTTAGTGTTTGGGTTAGGGGTTTTAGGGTTAGGGTTAGGGTTAGGGTTAGGGTTTGGGTTAGGGTTTAGGGTTAGGGTTAGGGTTAGGGTTAGGGTTAGGGGTTTTGGGTTCGGTTAGGGTTAGGGTTTGTGTTAGGTTTGGTTTTAGGGTTAGGATTAGGCTTAGGGTTTAGGGTTAGGGTAGTGTTTGGTTTAGGGATAGGGTTAGGGTTAGGGTTAGGGGTAGGGTTTGGTTTGGGCTAGGGTTAGGGGTTAGGGTTAGGGTTAGGGTTTGGTTTGGGGATTAGGGTTCGGGTTAGGGTTAGGGTTTGGGGTTAGGGTTAGGGAAAGCGTTTAGGCTTAGGTTGTGTTAGGGTTACAGTTACCAGTTAGGGTTAGAGTTATGCCTTAGGGCTAGGGTTAGGGTTAGGGTTAGGGTTAGGGTTTAGCAGGGTTGGCTTTGGGGTTAGGTTTTGGGTTAAGGTTATCATTACAGTTAGGTTTATTGTTAGGGTTAGGGTTAGGGTTTAGGATTATGGTTAGGGTTAGGGGTTAGGGTTAGGGTTAGGGTTAGGGTCAGGGTTGGGGTTAGGGTTTGTGTTGTGGTTGGGGTTAGATTTAGGGTTGGGTTTAGGGTTCGGGTTAGGGTTAGGGTTAGGGTTGGGGTTAGTGTTAGGGTTGAGGTTGGGGTTAGGGTTAGGGGTTGGGGTTAGGGGTAGGTTTAGGGTTTAGGGTTAGGGTTAGGGTTGGGGTTACCGTTAGGGTTAAAGTTAGCATTAGTCTTAGGTTTAGTGTTAGAAGAGTTTAGGTTTAGGGTTAGGGTTAGGTTTAGGGGTTTAGGTTAGGGTTTAGTGTTACAGTTAGGGTTAGGGTTAGGGGTTAGGGTTAGGGGTTAGTGTTAGGGTTAGGGTTAGGGTTAGCGTTACTCTTAGGTTTAGTGTTAGAATAGGTTTAGGGTTGGGGTTAGGGTTAGTGTTAGGGATAGGGTTAGGGATTTTGGTTTGGGTTAGGGTTAGGGGTTTGGGTTTGCCTTAGTGTTAGGGTTAGGTTTAGGGTTAGAGTTTGGTTTAGGGTTAGGGTTCGGGTTTAGGGTTAGGGTTTGGTTTAGGGTTAGTGTTAAGTTTAGGGTTTCCATTACTCATAGGTTTAGGGTTAGGGATAGGGTTAGGGGTTAGGGTTAGTGTTAGGTTTAGGGTTAGGGTTTGGTTTAGGGTTAGGGATAGGTGTAGAGTTAGGGTTTAGGATTAGGGTTAGGGTTAGGTTTAGGGTTAGGGTATAGGGTTAACATTAGGGTTAGGGTTACTCTTAGGGTTAGGGTTAGGTTCAGGGTCAGGTCAGGGGGTAGGTTTAGGGTTAGGGTTAGGGTTGGGGTTAGAGTTAGGCAGGGTTAGGGTTAGGGTTAAGGTTAGGATTAGGGTTAGGGGTTTTGCTTAGGGTTAGGGTTACTGTTAGGGTTATGGTTCGGGTTAGAGTTAGGGTTAGGGTTAGGGTTAGTGTTAGGGTTAGGGTTAGGTTAGGGGTTATGTTAGGGTTAGGCTTAGGGTTAGGGTTAGAGTTTAGGGTTAGGTTTAGGGTTAGGGGTTTTGCTTAGGGTTAGGGTTAGTGTTAGGGTTATGGTTAGGGTTAGGGTTAGGGTTAGGATTAGGGTTAGGGTTGGTTTTATGTTTAGGGTTATAGTTAGGGTTAGGTTTAGGGGTTAGGGTTAGCCTAAGTGTTAAGGTTTAGGGTTAGGGTTAGTGTTGGGGTTAGGGGTTAGGTTAGGGTTAGAGTTAGGGTTAGGGTTGGGGTTAGGGTTTAGGGTTAGAGTTAGGGTTAGGGTTAGGGTTAGGGGTTTTGTAGGGGTTAGGGGTTAGTGTTAGGATTTGGTTTTAGGTTAGGATTAGGGTTAGGGTTAGGGTTAGGGTTAGGGTGTTTGGTTTAGGGTTAGGGTTGGGTTAGGGTTAGGAGTAGGGTATGGTTTAGGTTAGGTTAGGGTTAGGGTTAGGGTTAGAGTTAGGGTAGGGATTAGGGTTAGGGTTATGGTTAGGGTTTAGGGTTAGGGTTAGGGAAAGCGTTTAGGCTTAGGACATGTGTTAGAGTTAAAGTTACAGTTAGGGTTAGTGTTATGCCTAGGGCTAGGGTTAGGGTTAGGGTAGGGTTAGGGTAGGGTTGGCTTTGGGGTTAGGTTTTGGGTTAAGGTTAGCATTACAGTTAGGTTTATTGTTAGGGTTAGGGTTAGGGTTTAGGGTTACGGTTAGAGTTAGGGGTTAGGATTAGGGTTAGGGTTAGGGTCAGGGTTGGGGTTAGGGTTTGTGTTGTGGTTGGGGTTAGGTTTAGGGTTGGGTTTAGGGTTCGGGTTCGGGTTAGGGTTAGGGTTGGGGTTAGTGTTAAGGTTGAAGTTGGAGTTAGGGTTAGGGTTGGGGTTAGGGGTAGGTTTAGGGTTTAGGGTTATGGTTAGGGTTAGGGTTACCTTTAGGGTTAAAGTTAGCGTTATTCTTAGGTTTAGTGTTAGAAGAGGTTTAGGTTTAGGGTTAGGGTTAGGTTTAGGGGTTTATGTTAGGGTTAGTGTTACGGTTGGGGTTAGGGTTAGGGGTTAGGGTTAGGGGTTATTGTTAGGGTTAGGGTTAGGGTTAGCGTTACTCTTAGGTTTAGTGTTAGAATAGGTTTAGGGTTGGGGTTAAGATTAGTGTTAGGGATAGGGTTAGGGGTTAGTGTTAGTGTTAGGTTTAGGGTTAGGGTTTGGTTTAGGGTTAGGGTTAGGTGTAGAGTTAGGGTTTAGGATTAGGGTTAGGGTTAGGTTTAGGGTTAGGGTATAGAGTTAACATTAGGGTTAGGGTTAGTGTTAGGGTTAGGGTTAGGTTCAGGGTCAGGTTCAGGGTGTAGGTTTAGGGTTAGGGTTAGGGTTGGGGTTAGGGTTAGGGTTAGGGTTAGGGTTAGGGGTTTGAGTTAGGGTTAGGGCTTAGGATTAGAGTTAGGGTTAGGGTTAGGTTTAGCATTAGGGTTAGGTTCAGGTTTCGTTTAAGCTTAGGGTTAGGGTTAGTGTTCAGGGTTAGGGTTAGAGTTCTGGTTTAGAGATAAGGTTTCGGAAACTGTTAGGGTTAGGGTTAGGTTCGGTTATGGTTAGAGTTAGTGTTAATGCTAGGGCTAGAGCAAGGCCTATGGGTAGGGTTAGTATTAAGTTTAAGGGTAGGTTTAGGGGTTGTGGTCAGGTTTGGGTTTGGGTTAGGGTTATGTTTAGGGTTTAGAGTTTAGTGTTATGGCTAGGGTTAGTGTTAGGGCTAGTGCTAGGGTTAGATCTAGGGCTAGGGCTAGGGTTAAGGCTTGGGCTAGGGCTAGGGTTAGTGTTAGGGTTGGGTGAGTTTTCGCGTTAACCTTAAGGGTAGGGGTAGGGTTGGGTTAGGTTTAGGTTAGGGTTAGGTGTAGGGGTAGGTTTGGGTTTGGTTTAGGGTTAAGGGTGGGGGTAGAGGTATGGTTGGGTTATGTTTAGGTTTTGATGAGTTAGTGTTAGGGTTAGGGTTAAGGTTAGGGTTATGGTTAGGGTTAGGGGTTAGGGTTAGTGTTAGGGTTAGGGTTCATTGTTAGGTTTTGAGTTAGGGTTAGGGTTATGGTTAGTTTTAGGGTTAGGGTTAGGGTTTGTGTTTAGGGTCAGATTGAGGGTTAGGGATCAGGGATTTGGGAAAGGGTTAGGGTTAGGGTTAAGGTAGGGTTAGGGATTGAGGTTAGGGTTATGGTTAGGGTTAGGTTTGGATTAGTGTTAGCATTAGGGTTAATGCTAGGGCAGAATTCCAACCCTTTCACTAACCTTAACCCAATCCTAACCCTAACCCAAACCCCAACAGATACCCCTACCCCTACCCCTACCCCTACCCCTAACCCTAAACCTTAAATCTTAACCCTAAACCTAACCCAACTCTAACCCTAACCCTAATCCTTACCCTCTCCCTAGGCCTAACAATAACCCTAACCCTATCCCTATACCCTGAACCCTAACCGTAACCCTAACCCTAACCCAACCCTAACCCTAACACTATCCCTAACCCTACCCCTACCCCTAACCCCTAACCCTAACACTGAGCCAAACCCCTAACCATAAGCGCTAACCCTAACCATAACCATAAACCTTAAACCTTAACCCTAACCCAACTCTAACCCTAACCCTAAACCCTAACCCTAACCTTAACCCTAATCCCTAACCCTAACATTAACCCTAAACACTAACCGTAACCCTAACCATAACGCAAACCTAACACTAAACCTAACCCTAACCCCTAACCCTAACTCTAACCCTAACCCCAACCCCAACCCTAACCCTAACCTTATCCTAAATATAACCTAACCCTAACCCAAACCCTATTCTAATCATAAACCTAAACCTAAACCTCTTCTAACCATAATCCTAACAGTAACACTAACCCTAATCCTGTCCCTAACCCCAACCCCAACCCTAAACCTAAACCTATCCTAAGCCAAAACATAACCATAACCGTAAACCTAACAGCAACCCTAACACTAGCACTAAACCTAACCCTAACCCTAACTCTAAAACCTAACCCTAACCCTAACACTAAACCCTAACCCTAACCCTAGTCTAGCCCTAGCCCTACCCCTAGCACTCGCCATAGGCCTAAACCTATCTTTAGGTCTAACCCTACCCCTAACCTTAACCCTAACCATAAACCCTAAACTCTAACCCTAAAACTAACCCTAACCCTAACCCAAACCTAACCCAAAACCTAACGCAAATCCGCAACCCATAAGCCTACACTTACCCCTACCCCTAACCCTAACCAAACCCTAACCCTAACACTAACGCTAACCCTAACACTAACCCTAACCCTAACAATAACCCTAAACCTAATCCTAATGCTAAGCTAACCCCAACCTTAACACTAACCCTAACACTAACACTAACCCTATCACTAATCTTAACCCTAAACCCTAACCCTAACCCTAAACCCTAACCCTAAACCTGACCCTAGCCTAGCCTTAGCCATAGCCCCAACATTAGTCCTAGGCCTAAGCCTATCCTTAGGCCTAACCCTACCACTACCCTTAACCCTAACCCTAAAACCTAAATCCTAACCCTAAAAACCCTAACCCTAACCCAACCCTAACCCAACCCTAACCCCACCCATACCCCTGACCTTACCCCTACTCCTACCCCTAACCCTTACCAAACCCTAACCCAAACCCTAACGCTAACCTTAATACTAACCCTATCCCTAACCCTACCTCTAAACCTAAACCTAACCCTAACCCTAAATCCAATCTTAAAACTAACTCTAACACTAACACTAATCCTATCCCTAACCCTAACCCTAAACTCTAACCTAACCATAACCAAAACCCTAACCCTACCCTAACACTAACCCTAACCCTAACACTAGCCTAACAATAACCCTAACCCTAAACCCTAACCCTAACACTAACCCTAACCCAATCTTAACCCTAACCCTAACACCAACCCATACCCCTACCCCTAACCCCTAACCCCAACTCTAACCCTAACCCTATCCCTAAACCCTAACCCTAACCCTAACCCTATCCCTAAACCCTAACCCTAACCCCAACCCCAACCTCAACCCTAACCCTAACCTTACCCTAAACCCTACCCTTAAACATACCCCTACCCCTAACCCTAACCCAACACTATCCCTACCCTAACGCTAATCGTAACACCAACCATTACCAGAAATCTAACCCTAACCCCAACCCAAACCCAAACCCATACTCCTACCACTAACACTACCCCTAACCCCTAACCCTAACTCTGAACCAAACCTTAACCCTAAAACCTAAACCTAACCCTAACCCCAACCCCAACCCTACCCCTAACCGTACCCTAACCCTAACTTTAACCTTAACCCTAACACTATTCTAACCCTAACCCTAAACCGAAACCTCTTCTGACCCTAACCCTAATTGTACCCTAACCCTAACCCTAACCCTAACCTTAACCATAATCCTATCCCTAACCCCAACCCCAACCCTACCCCTAACCGTACCCTAACCCTACCCCTAACCCTAGCCTTAGCACTAGCACTAGCCCTAGGCCTAACCCTATCCCTGGCCTAACCCTACCCCTATTCTTAACCTTAATCCTAAACCCTAAACCCTAACCCTAACCATAACCCTAACCCAACCCTAACCCTAACCCTATCCCAAACCCTGAAATATACCACTACCCTTACCCTAAACCCTAACCCTAAACCTGACCCATAACCTAACCCTAAACCCTAACCCTAACCCCTAACTCTAACCCTAAACATTAAACCGTAACTCTAAGCGTAACCCTAACCCAACTCTAACCCTAACCCTAACCCTAACTCTATCCCTTACCCTAACACTATCACTAAACCCTAAACCCTAACACTAACCCTAACCCTAAATACTAACACTAACCCTAATCCTTACACAACAATGAAACTAACCGTACCCCTAACTCCAACCCATTCCCCCTACCAGTACCCCTACCTCGAAACCTAACCATAACCGTAACCCTTAAACTAACACTAACCCTAACCCTAACACTAACACTAACCCTAACACTAACCCTAAACCCTACCTAAATCTAAACCTAACCCTAATCCCTAAATCTAACCCTAACCCTAATTGTAACTCTAACCCTAACCCCAAACCTAACTCTAACCCTAAACATAACCATAAACCTAACACTGTCCCTAACCCTAACCCTAACCCTAACTCTGCTCCTAAACCTACCTGACCCCTAACCCTATCCCTATCCCTGCCCCTAACCCTAACTCTAACCCTAACCCTAAACTTAACCACAAACCCTACCCCTACCCCTAACCCTATCCCTAAACCCTAAACCGTAACCCTAACCCTAACTCTAACACTAAACACTAACACTTACCTTAACCCTAACCCGACCCTAACACTAACCCTAACCATAACACTAACCACAACCCCTAAACCTACCCCTAACCCTAGCCCGAACCCTATTCTAACCCTAACCCTAAACCTAACCCTCTTCTAACCCTAAACTTAATAGTAACGCTAAACCTAACCATAAACTTAACCCCAACGCCAACCTTACCCTTACCAGACCCTAATCTTAACCCTAACCCTTACCCTAAATCATAACCCTAACCCTAACCTAAAACCCTAACCCTAACCCTAACCATAGCCCGAGCCCTAGCCCTAGAAATAGCACAAGCCCTAGCCCTTAAACTATACCTAGCCCTAAACATAAACCTCACCCTAACCCTAATCCTATTCCTAAACCCTAAACCCTAACCCTAACCTTAACCCTAACACTAACCCTAACCCTAAGTCTACCCTAACCCTAACCCTAGCCCTAGGCCTAACTCTAACCCTAACCCTAACTTTAACCCTAACACCTATTCTAAGCCTAAACCCTTTTCCTAACTCTAACCCTAACCCCAAACCCTAACACTGAACCTAACACTAATTCCTAACCCTAACCCTAACCCTAACTCTATCCCTAACCCTAACCCTAACCCTAACCCCTAACACTATCCCTACCCTTAACTCTAACCCTAACCATAACACTAAACACTAACCCTAACCCTTTCCCAGCCCTAGCCCCAGCCCCAGAACTAGCCCTAGTCCTAAACCTATCAATAGCCCCAACCATAACCCTAACACTAAACCTAATCCCTAATACCTAACTCTAACCCTCACCCTAACCCAAAATCATAACTCTAAACCTACCCTATACCTTAACCCTAACCCTAACTCTAACCTTAAACCCTAAACCGTAACAATAACCCTAACCCTAACACAACCCTAACCCTACCCTTAACCCTAAACACAATCCCTAACCCTATTCCTCCCCTCAACCCTAACCCTAACCCTAACCATATCCCTAAACCCTAAACCCTAACACTAACACTAAACAATATACACTAAGTCTAACCCTACCCCTAACCAAACCCTAACCCTAACCATAACCCTTACACTAACTACAACCCCCAACCATACCTCTACCTCTATTCCTAACCCTAACCTTAGCCCTAGCCCTAGCTTACCCCTAAAAATATCCCTAGTCCTAGCACTAAACATAGCCCTAGCCCTAACCCTAACCCTATCCCAACGCTAACCCAAATGCTAACTCTAACCCTAACCATAACACTAAACCCTGAACTCTAAACCCAACACTAACCATAAACTCTAACCTCAACACAAACGCTAACCCAAACCAAACACTAACCCTAACCCTAACCCAAAACCTAACCAAAACCCCTAACCCTACCCCCTAAACTTAACCCTAACCCAAACACTAACAATAACCCTAATCCAACAGTAACCTTAACCCTAACCCTAACCATAAACCCTAAAAATTATACAGTAACTCTAACCCTAACCCTAACCAACCCTAACCCTAACGCTAACCCTAACCCTAACCTCAACTCCTACACCTACCACTACCCTTAACACAACCCTAACTCTAGCCCTAACACTAAACCCTAAACCTAACCCTAACCCTAACACCTAACCCTAACCTTAAACCTATCCATAACCCTAAACCCTAACCCTAACCCTAATATTAACCCTAACCCTATCCCTACCACATAAACCCTAACTCAAACCCTAACAGTAACCCTAGCCCTAAACTCTAACCCTAACACTAACCCTAACTCTAAAACCTAAACCAAACCCTTAACCCTAACCCCAACTCTTGCCCTAACTCTAAAACCTAACCCTAACCCCATAACCCAACCCTAACCCTAAACCTAGCCTAGCCATAGCCATAACCCTAGCACTAGCCCTAGGCCTAACCCTATCCTTAGGCCTAACCCTACCTCTACCTTTAACTCTAACCCCAAACCGTAAACCCTAAAACTAACCCTAACCCTAACACAACCCTAACCCAATCCCTAACCCTAAACCCAACCCATACCCCTACCCTTACCCCTACCCCTAAACCTAACCAAACACTAACCCTAATCTTAACACTAACCCTAACCCTAACCCTAACCCTAACACTAACCCTAACCTTTCTAACCCTAACCCTAACCCGAACCCTAACCCTAAACCTAAACCTAACCCTAAACCAAACCCTAACACTGACCCTAACCCTAACCCTAAACCTAACCCCAAACCTAACCCTAACCCTAACCCCAACCCAAATCTTAAACCCAACACCAACCCTAACCCTAACCCCAACCCCAACCCTAACCCCAACCACAACACCAACCCTAACCGCAACCCCAATCACAAACCTAACCCCAAACCGAACCCTAACCCAAACCCCAACCGTAACTCTAACCCTAACTCGAACCCAAAGCCCAAATCTAAAACCAACCACAATCCCAACACTAACCCCAACCCAATCCCAACCCTAACCCCAACCCCAACAATAACCCTAACCCTATCCCTAACCCCAAACCCTAACACTAACAACTAACCCTAACCCTAAACCTAACGCTAACCCTAACCCCAACCCCTAACCCTAACCCTAACCCCCAACCCTAACCCCAACCCTAACCCTAACCCTAAACCATAAACCCTAACCCTAACCCTAACCCCAACTCAAAACTAACCCTTAACATAACCCCTAACCCTAACCCTAACCCTAAACCCTAAACCTAACCCCAACCCTAACCCTAACTCTAAACCATAAACCCTAACCCTAACCCAAACACTAACCCTAACCCCAACCCAAAACTAACCCTAACCCTAAACCTAAACCCAACCCCAACCCTAACCCCCAACCACAACCCTAACCACAACAGCAACCCTAGCCCTAACCTAACCCTAACCCTTACCCCTAACCCTAAACCTAACACTAACCCCTAATCCCTAACCCTAACCCTAACCCTAACCTAACCCGAAACCATGACCCTGACTCTGACTTGACCCTGACCCTGACCCTGACCCTGACCCTAACCCTAGCCCTAACCCTAACCCTAAACCTAACTCTAAACCTAACCCTAACCCTAAACCTAATACCAACCCTAAGCCTAAACCTAACCTCAACCCTAAACCTAACACGAACCCCAACTCTAACCATAACCCCAACCCTAACCCTAATCCCAACCCTAACCCTAACCCCATCCCAAACTCTAACCACAACCCCAATCCCAACCCTAACACCAACCCCAACAGTAACCCCTACCCCAACCCTAACCCTAACCCTAACCCCTAACCCTAACCCTAACCCGTAACCCTAACCCTAACACTACCCCCTAACCCCTGACCCTAAACCTAACCCTAAAGTTAACCCTAACGCTAATGCTAATACAACAGCTAACCCTAACCCTAAACCCTGAACCTGATCCTGAACTTGACCCTAAACCTAACCATAACCCAAACACAAACCCTAAACCTAATGCTAACCCTAAACCCTAAACCTAACCCCAACCCTAACCCCTAACCCTAACCCTAAACCCTAACACTAACCCGAACCTTAACCCTATCCCTAACCCTAACCTTAACCTAACCCAACCCTACCACTACCCCTAAATCTAACCCTAAAACTCACCAATGCTAACCCTAACCCTAACCCTAAACCAAAACCGTAACCCTAACCCTAAACCTAACCTTAAACCTAACCCTAACCCAAAACCTAACACCAACCCTAAGTCTAAACCTAACCTCTACCCTAACCCTAACACGAACCCCAACTCTAACCATAACCCCAACCCTGTCCCTAAACCTACCCCAATCCTAACCCTAACCCCAACACCAACTCTCACCTCAACCCCAATCCCAACCCTAACACCAACCCCAACAGTAACCCCTACCCCAACCCTAACCCTAACCTAACCCTAACCGGTAACCCTAACCCATAACCCTAACCCTAACACTAACCCTAACCCCTGACACTAACCCTAACCCTAACGTTAACCCTAACGCTAATGCTAACACAATGGCTAACCCTAACCCTAAACCCTGAACCTTATCCTGAACTTGACCCTAACCCTAACTGTAACCCTAACACAAACCCTAAACCTAACGCTAACGCTAAACCCTAAACCTAACCTCAACCCTAACCCCTAACCCTAACCCTAAACCCTAACACTAACACTAACCCTAACCCTATCCCTAACCCTAACCTTAACCCTTACCCAAACCTAACACTACCCCTAACGCTAACCCTAAAACTCACCAATCTTGACCCTAACCCTAGCCCCAGCCCAGCCCTAACCCTAACCCTAGCCCTAGACCTAACCCTAACCCTAACCCTAACACCAACCCTAACTCTAAGCCCAACCCCAACCCTAACGCTAATCCCAACCCCAACCCTGACCCTTAAACCAACCCTAACCCTAACCCCTAACCCCAACCCTAACCCTAAACCTGACCCCACCCTAACCCCAACCCCAATTCCAACCTTAACCCCAACCACAACCCTAATCCATACCCCCAACCCTAACCCTAACCCCTAACCCTAACCACTAACCTAACCCTAACCCTAACCCTAACCCGTAACCGTAACCCTAACACTAACCCTAATGCCTAACCCCTAACCCTAACCCTAACGCTAACCCTAGCGCTAATGCTAACCCTAACACTAACCCTAACCCTAAACCCTGACCCTGAACCTGACCCTGACCCTGACCCTGACCCTAACCATAACCCTAACTCTTACCCTAACCCTAAAGCTAACCCTAAACCCTAACCCTAACCCTAACCCTAACCCTGAAGCCTAACCTAACCCTAATCCCTAAACCTAACCCCTAACCCTAACCACAACCCCTAACCCTAACCCTAACCGTAACCAAACCCCAACCCAAACCTAACCCCTAAACCTAACCCTAACCCCCTTACCCCTAACCTTAACGCTAACCCCTAACCTAACCCTAACTCTAACCCCTAACCCCTAACCCTAACCCTAAACCTCTTCTAACCCTAAACCTAAGAGTAACGCTCACCCTAAACCTAACGCTAACCCTAACCCTAACCCAACCCTAAACCTAACCCTAATTCTAACCCTAACCCACACATACCTTTAACCCTACCCCAACACCTATCCCTAACCCTAACCCTAACCCCTAATCCTACACCTAACCCTAACCCCTAACCCTAACTCAAATCCTAGCCCTAACACTAAACCCTAACACTAACCCTAACACTAAACACTAACCCTAACCCGAAATTCTAACCGTAACCACTCACGCTAACCCTAACCCTAACTCATCTGAACCTAAACCTAACCCTACCTCTACCCCTACCACTAACCAACTGTAACCTTATCCCTAACCCCAACCACAACCACTAAACCTACCTGGACCACTGCCCCTACCCATAACCATAACCCTATCCCTAAATCCTAAACCATAACCCTAACCCAACCCTAACACTAACCCTAACCCTAACACTGACCACAACCACTAAACCGACCCCTGATCCTAGCCCTAACCCTATTTTAACCATAACCCTAAACCTAACCCTCTATAACAATAAACCTAATAGTAACGCTAAACTTAACCCTAAACCTAACTCCAACGCCAACCCTACCCTAACCCTACCCTAACCCTAGCCCTAGGCCTAACTCTAACCCTAACACTAACTTTAACCCTAACACATATGCTAAGCCTAAACTCTTCCGCTAACCCTAAAAGTAAAAAGTATCCCTAACCCTAACCCAAAGCCCTAACCCTATTCTTAACACTAACACTATCCCTAGCCCTAACCCTAACCCCTAATACTATCCCTAACCTTAACTATAACCCTAAACATTACACTAAACACTAATCCTAACCTTAGCCCTAGCCCTAGCTCCTATCCCTAGCCCTAGCACTAGCCCTAGTCCTAAACCTATCCATATCCCGAACCCTAACCCTAACACTAACCCTAACACTAACCTTAACCCTAACCTTAACCCTAAACCAAACACTAACCCTAACCTTAACCCCCAACCCCAACCCTAACCCTAACCCTAACCCCTAACCTTAACCATAACAATAACTGTTACCCCCTAACCCTAACCCCTAAACCTAACCCTAACACAAACCCTAAACCTAACTCCAACCCTAACCCCAAACCTAACCCCAACCCTAATGCCTAACCCTAACCCCTAAACCCTAACCCGAACCCTAACCCTACCCCTAAAAGTAACCCGAACCCCTAACCCTAACCATAACACTAACCCTAACCCTAACCAAAACCCCTAACCCTAACCCTAACCCTAAACCTAAACCTCTTCTAACGCTAAACCTAAGAGAAAAGCTAACCCTAACCCTAAACCCTATCCCTAATCCCTAACCCTAAACCTAACTCTACCCCTAACCCTAACCCTAACTCTACCCTAACCCCAACCGAATCCTAACCCTAACCCTAACCCTAACCCACATATGCTTTTAACCCTACCCCTACCCCTACCCCTAACCGTAAACCTAACCCAACCCTACCCCTACCCCTACCCCTAACCTTAACCCTAACCCAACCCTACCCCCTACCCCAAACGTTAACCCTAAAACTCACCCAATCCTAACCGTAACCCCTAGCCCTAGCCCAGCCCTAACCCTAGCCCTAGCCCCCAGACCTAACACTAACCCTAACCCTAACCCTAACACCAATCCTAACCCTAAGCCCAACCCCAACCCTAACACTAATCCCAACCGCAACCCTAACAATAAAACCAACCCTAACACGAACCCTAACCCCAACCCCACCCTAACCCTAACCGTACCACAACCTTAACCCCAACCGCATTCCAACTCTAACCCCAACCCCAACCCTAACCCCTACCACAACCCTAACCCCTAATCTTAACCCTAACCCGTAATCCTAACCCTAATGCTAACCCTAACCCTAACCCTAACGCTAACCCTAACCCTAAACCCTGACCCTGACTCTCTAACCATAACCCAACTCTAACACTAACCCTAACCCTAAAGCTAACCCTAAACCCTAATCCTAACCCTAACCCCTAACCCTAACCCTAACACTAAACCTATCCCTAAACCCTAACCCTAACCCTAACCACTAATCGTAACCCTAACCCTAACCCTAACACCAACCCTAACCCTAACCCTAACCGCAACCCTATCCCGAACCCAAACCCCAACCCTCACCCCAACCCAAATCCCAAACCTAACCCCCAACCTCAACCCTAACCCCTAACCCCAACCCTAACACGAACCCCAACCCTAACCCTATCCCTAACCCTAACACCAACCCTAACCCTAAACCTAGCCCCCAACCGTAAACTTAACCCTAACCCCAACCCTAACCCCTAACCCCTACTCCAATCCTAACCCCTAACCCTAACACTAACGCTAACCCTAACGATAATGCTAACCCAAACGCTAACCCTAACCCTAAACCCTGACCCTAACCCTAACCCTACCCCTAACCCAACCCTAACCCTAATCCTAATTCTAACCCTAACCCACACATACCTTTAACCCTACTCTTACCCCTATCGCTAACCCTAACCCCAACCCCTAATCCTACACCTAACCCTAACCCCTAACCGTAACTCAAATCCTAGCCCTAACACTAAACTCTAGCCCTAACCCTAACACTAAAGACTAACCCTAACATTAACTTCTAACCCTAACCGCTAACCCTAAACCTAACCCCAACTCGTCTAAACCTAAACCTAAACCTAACCCTACCTCTACCCCTACCCCTAACCAATCGTAACCTTATCCCTAACACTAACCACAACCACTAAACCTACCTGGACCACTACCCCTACCCATAACCATAACCCTATCCCTATACCCTAAACCCTAAACCCTAACACTAAACACTAACCCTTACCTTAACCCTAACCCATCTCTAACACTAACCCTAACCCTAACACTAACCACAACCACTAAACCCACCCCTAACACTAGCCCTAACCCTATTTTAAGCATAACCCTAAACCTAACCCTCTATAACAATAAACCTAATGGTAACGCCAACCTTAATCCTAAACCTAATTCCAACGCCAACCCTACCCTAACCCTACCCTAACCCTAGCCCCAGGCCTAACTGTAACCCTAACTCTAACTTTAACCCTAAGACATATCCTAAGCCTAAATCTTCCGCAAAACCTACCCTAAACATTAACCCTAACCCTAACTCTTATCCTTAACCCTAACCTTAACCCTAACACTATCCCTAACACTAATCCTAACCCCTAATCCTATCCCTAGCCTTAACTCTAACCCTAACCATAATACTAAACACTAACCCTAACCCTAGCTCTAGAAATAGCCCTATCCCTATCCCTAGCACTAGCCCTAGTCCTAAAATTATCCATAGCCTGAACCATAAACCTAACACTAACCCTAACCCTAACACTAACCCCTATCCCTAACTCTAACACTAACCCTAAACCCTAACCCTAACCCTAACCCTAACACGAACGCTAACCCTAACGATAACACTAATCCTAATGCTAACTCTAACCCTAAATCCTGACCCTGACCCTGACCTTAACCCTAACCCTAACCCTAACCCTAACCCTAACCCTAACCCTAACCCTAACCCCAACCCCAACCCTAACCCTAACCCTAACCCTAACCCTAACCCTAACCCTAACCCTAACCCTAACCCTAACCATAACCGTAACCCTAACCCTAACCCTTACTCTTAACCCTAAGAGTAACCCTAACCCTAACCCTAATCCTAACCCTAACCCCAAACACTAACTCTAAACCCCAACCCTAAAGCTAACCCTGCCCTATCCCTAACCCCAACCCTAAAGCTAACCCCTTATCCGAACCCCTAGCCCCAGCCGTAGCCCCAGCCCCAGCACTCAGCCCTAGCCCCAACCCTAGCCATAGCCCCAAATCTAAGCCTCAACCCCAACACCAACCCCTACCCCAACCCCAGCCCCAGCTGTAGCCCCAGCCCCTAGCACTAGCCCCAGCCTTAGCCCCAACCCCAGCCATAGCCCCAACCCTAAGCCTAACCTCACCCTCACCCCAACCCCAACCCCTAACCCTAACCCTACCCTAAACCTAAACTTAACCCTAACCCTAACCCTAACCCTAGCCCTAGCTCTACCCCTTGCCCTAACACTATCCCTAGCCCTAAACCTAAACCCTAACCATAACCATAAACCCTAAACCGTAGCCTTAATGTAACCCTAACACTAACCCAACCCTAACACTAACCCTAAACCTAACCCCCAACCCATACCCCCTTCCCCTACCCCTACCCCTACCCCTACCTGTAACCTTAACACCTAACCCTAACCGAACCCCTAACGCTAAACCTAACCCTAAATCTAAACCTCTTCTTACCCTAACCTAACAGTAACGCTAACCCCAACCCCTAACCCCCAACCCCAACCCTAACCCTAACCCTACCCTAACCCTAAACCCAACCCTAACCCTAAACCCAACTCTAGACCTAGCCCTAGCCATAGCTCTAATCCTAACCCCAACCCCAACCCAAAACCCCAATCCCAACCTTTACCCTAGCCCCAGCCCTAGCTCCTAACACGAGCACTAGCCCCAGCCCTAACCCTATCCCTAGCCCCAATCCTAGCCGTAACCCTAACCCTAACCCTAAACCCTAAACCCTAACCCTAACCCCTAAAGATAACCCTAACACAAACACAAACCCCTACCCCTACCGCTGACTCTAACCCCGAACACTAACCCTAACCCTAACGCTAAGATTAGCCCTAGCACTAGCCATAGCCCTAACCCTATCCCTAGCCCTAACCCTAACACTAACCATAAACCCTAAACCCAAACCCAACCCTAACCCAAACCTAACCCTAACCCTAAACCTAACCCCAAGTCATACACCTTCCCCTATTCCTACCCCTACCCGTAACCCCAACCCCTAATCCCAACCGTAACCCTAGTGGTAACCCTGTCCCTAGCCCTAAACCTATCCCTTAACCTAATCCTAAACCCCAAAACCTAACACTAACCCTAACCCTACCCTTCAAACTACACTAACCCTAAATCCCAAAACTAAACCCAACACTAACCCTAAACACTAACCCTAACCTTTTCCCTAGCCGTAGCCCTAGCTCTAGCACTAGCCCTTGCCCTAAAACTAACCCTAGCCCCAACGCTAACCCTAAACCATAAACCCTAACCCTAACCCTAACCCTAACCCTGAACTAGCCCTAACCCTAAACCTAACACTAACCCTAACACTAACCCTAATCCCAAACCTAACCCTAACCCCAGCCCAGCCCTAACCCTAACCCAACCCTAACCCTAACCCTAACACTAACCTCAACCCCTAATCCCACACTTACCCCTAACCCCAACACTAACCCTAGTCCTAGCCCTATCCCTAGACATAGCCCTAGCTCTAAACCCCAGCCCTAGCACTAACCCCTAACCCTAAACCAAACCTAACCCTAACCCTAACACTACCCTCAACCCCTAATCCTACCCCTACCCCTACCCCTACCCCTAACCCTAACCCCAACTCTAACACTATCCCAACCCCTAACCCTAAATCTAAACCTCTTCTTACCCTAACCCTAACAGTAACGCTAACCCTAACCCTTACAATAGTCCCAACCCAAACCCTAACCATGAACCTACTCTAACCCTAACCCTAACCCCTAACCCTAACCCCAACCCTAACACTAACACTAACACTAACCCTAACCCTAAAGACCAACCCTAACCCTAAACACCAACCCTAACCCTAAACTTTGCCCCAGCCGTAGCCCCAGCCCCGAGCACTATTCCTGTCCCTAAACCTAACCCTATCCCTACCCCAACCCTACTCCTAACCCTAACCCCAACCCCTAACACTAACCCTAACACTAACCCCTAAACCTAACCCTAACCCCTATCCCTAACCCTAACACTAACCCCTAACCCCTAACCCTAACCCCTAACCCCTAACACGAACGCTAACCCTAACGATAACCCCAACCCTAATGCTAACTCTAACCCCAAATCCTGACCCTCAACCTGACCCTAACCCTAACGCTAACCCTAACACTAACCCTAACCCTAACGCTAACCCCACATCCTAACCCCAACCCTAACCCTAACTCTAAACCTAACACTAACATCAACCCCTAACCCTACCCCTATCCCTAATTCTAACACTAAACTTAACCCTATCAACAACACTAACTGTACCCCTGCCCCTACCTCTAACCCTAACCCTGAAAACTACCCCTAACCCGAACCCTAACCTTAACCCTATCAACAACACTAACTGTACCCCTACCCCTACCTCTAACCCTAACCCTAAAAACTACCCCTAACCCGAACCCTAACCTTAACCCTATCAACAACACTAACTGTACCCCTACCCCTACCTCTAACCCTAACCCTAAAAACTAACCCTAATCCTAACCCAACCCTAACCCTATCCCTAACATTAACATCAACCCCTAACCCTACCCCTATCCCTAACCCTAACCCTAAACCTAGCCCCAGAGTTAGCCCTAAACCTAGCCCTTCCTTTATCCCTAACCCTAACCCTAACCCAACCATAACCCTAACCCTACCTCTATCCCTAACCCTAATCCTAACACTGAACCCTAACACTAACCCTAACCAGAACCCCTAACATACCCCTTCCCTCAACCCTAACCCTAACCCTTAACAATGAACCTAACCCCTAACCGTAAACCCTAACTCTAACCCTAAACTAACCTTAACCCTAAATCCTAAACCTTAAATCTAACCCTATTCTAACTGTAACCCTAAACTTAAACCTCTTCTACCCCAACCCTATCAGTAACACTAGCAACAACCCCAACCCTACCCTTACCCCTAAGCCTAAACATAACTGTAGCCCTAGCCCCAGCCCCAGCCCCAAACCTAACCTTAACCCTAACCCAACCCTAACCCTAACCCTAACTCTATCCCTCACCCTATCTTTAAACCATAAACCCTAACCCCAACCCAACCCTAAACCTAACTCTAACGCTAACCCCAAGGACAACCCGAAACCTAACCCTACCCTAACCCTAAACTTAACACTAACCCTAACATTAAGCCTAACCCTAACCCTAACAATAACCCTAACCAATAGCACTAACCCTAACCCTAAAGCCTAACCCTAACCTGAACCCTAACCCTAACCCTAAACCTAAACCCTTACCCTAACCCTAAACCTAACCCAACCCCAACTCTAACAATAACCCTAACCCTAACGCTAAACTTCTTCTAACCCTAACCCTAACAGTAACACTAACCCTAAACCTAACCCCAACCCCAAAACTAACCCTAAACATACCCTAACCTTAAACATAAACCTAACCCTAACACTAACCCTAACCCTAACCCTAACACTAACACTAAAACTCACCCTAACCCTAACCCTAAACTCTATACCTCCCTCTAACCCTAACCAAACCCCCTAACCCTAACCGTAACCGTAACCCTAACCCTAACCATAACCCTAACACTAACTCCTAACCCTAAGAGTAACACTAACCCTAACACTAATCCTAATCCAAACCCTAAACTCTAACACTAACCCTAACCCTAAACCCTAACCCTGAACCTAACCCTGCCCTAACCCCAACGCTAACCCTAAACCCTAAAAACCTAACACTAACCCTAACAATAAGCCTAACCGCAAACTCTAACCCTTACCCTAACCCTAACCCCAGCCATAGCCCTAGCTCCTAGCACTAGCCCCAGGCGTAACCCTCAGCCATAGGCCCAACCTTAACCCTAACCCTAACCCCAACCCCAACCCCAACCCTACCCTAACCCTAAACCTAATCCTAACCCCTACACTAACTCCATCCCTAACCCTAACACTAACACTAACCCTAATCCTAACCCCAAATCTAACATTAACCTTAACCCTAACCCTAACCCTAAACCCTAAGGCTAATCTTAACCCTAATCCTAACCCTAACACTAACTCTAACCCTATACTGTACACCCTAATCCTAACTCTAACCCTAACCCTACCCAAACCCCAAATCCTAAACGTAACCTCACCCTAACCCTAAACCCTATCCCTAACATTAACCTTAACCCTAAACTCTACACCGTAACCCTAACCCTAACCCTAATCCAACCATAAACCTAACCCTAACCCTAACAAGAAGTCCTAACTCTACCCCTACCCCTAACCTTAACCCCTAAACTTAACCCTAACCTTAACCCTAGGACTATGCCAAGCTGTAACCCTATCCCTAGCCCTAACCCTAACCATAACCCTAACCCTAAACCCTAAACGCTAACCTTAACTCTAACCCTAAACCAACCCTAACAATATCCCTAACCCTAAACCCTAAACCCTAACCTCAACCCTAACCCTAACCCTAACCCCCAACCATAACCCTAACCCTAGTACTAGCCCTAGTCATAACCCTATCCCTAGCCCTACTTTAACACTAACCCTAAGCTAACCCTAACCCAATCCTAAAACTAACCCCAAACCATAACCCTAACTCTACACCAATCCCTAACCTTAACCCCTAACCCCCTAACCCCAACCCTAAACCCTAACCCTAACCCCAAACCCCTAACCCCTAACCCCTAACCCCTAACCCCTAACCCTAACCCCAACCCCTAACCCCTAACTCCTAACCCTAACCCTAACCGCTAACCGCACACTAACCTTAAACCTAACCCAACCCTAACACTGACCCTAACCCTAACCCTAACCCACACATAGCTTTAATCCTACCCCTATCCCTATCCTTAACCCTAACCCTAACCCCTAAACCCACACCTAACCCTAACCCCTAACCCTAACTCAAACCCCTAGCCCTAACACTAAACACTAACCCCAACCCTAACACTAAACACTAACCCCAAACCTAAATTCTAACCCCAACCGCTAACCCCAACCGTAACCCTAACTTGTCTAAACCTAACCCTAATCCTACCTCTATCCCTACCCCTAACCCAACCGTAACCTTATCCCTAACCTTAACCACAACCCCTAAACCTACCTGCACCACTACCCCTACCCCTACCCATAACCCTATCCCTAAACCATAAACCATAACACTAACCCTAACCCTAACACTAAACACTAACCCTGACCTTAACCCTAACACAACCCTAACACTAACCCTAACCCTAACATTAACCACAACCCCTAAACCTACCCCCTAACCCTAGCCGTAACCCTATTCTAACCATAACCCTTATCTTAACCCTCTATAACAATAAACCTAATAGTAACGCTAACCTCAACACTAAACCTAACCCCAATGTCAACCCTACGCTAAACCTACCCTAACCCTAGCCCTAGGCCTAACTCTAACCCTAACCCTAACTTTAACACTAACACATATCCTAAACCTAAACTGTTTCACTAACCCTAACCATAAACACTAACCCTAACCCTAACCCTAATCCCTAACCCTAACCTTAACCCCAACACTATCCCTAACCCTAACCCTAACCCCTAATCCTATCCCTACCCCTAAATCTGTCCCTAGGCATAACACTAAACACCAACCCCAACCCCTAGCCCCAGCCGTAGCCCTATCCCCAGCCCTAGCACTAGCCCCAATTATAAACCTTCCCTAGCCCAAAACATAACCCTAGCAGTAACCCTAACCTTAACCCTAAACCTAACCCCTAAACCAAACCCTTACCCTAACCGTAACGATAAACCTAAACCCTAACCCTAACCCTAATCCTAAACCCTAACCCTATTCCTAACCTTAACCCTAACCTTAAACCAAACCCTAACCCTAACCCTAACTCTAACTCTAACCTAACACCAACCCTAACCCTAACCCCAACCCTAACACTAACACCAACCCAAACCCTAACCTTAACCTCAACCCCCAATCCCAAACCTAACCCCAACCCCAACCCTAACCTCAATTCCAAACCCCACGCTAACGCTAAGCCTAACCCTAACCCCTAACCTAACCCTAACCCCAACCCTAACCCTAACCCTAACACTAACTCTAACCCATAACCCTAACCCTAAACCCAACCCCTAACACTAACGGTAACCCTAATGCTATCCCTAACACTAAACACTGACCCTGACCCTGACCCTGACCCTGACCCCTAACCCCAACCCTAACCCCTAACCCCAACCCAACACTAATCCTAACCACTAACCCTAACCCCAACCCTAAACCCTAACCCTAACCCCAACCCCTAACCATAACCCCAACACTAACCCCTAACCCTAAACGTAAAGCCTCAACCCCTACCCTAACCATAACCCTAACCCAACCCTAACCCCAACCCCTAACCCACACATAGCTTTAACCCACCCCTATCCCTATCCCCAACCATAACCCCAACCCCTAAACCCACACCTCCAAACCTAAGCCCTAACCCTAACTCAAACCCTAGCCCTAACACTAAACCTAATCCTAACCCTAACACTAAACCCTAACCCTAACCCCTAACTTCTAACCCTAACCGCTAACCCTATCCCTAACCCTAACTCATCTAAACCTAACCCTAATCCTACCTCTACCCTTACTCCTAACACAACCATAACCTTATCCCTATCCCAAACCAAAACCCCTACACCTACCTGCACCACTACCCCTACCCATAACCATAATCTTATCCTCAAACAGTAAACCATAACACTAACCCTAACCCTAACAGTAAACACTAACCCTTACCTTAACCCCAACCCAACCAACCATAACACTAACCCTAACCCTAACTCTAACCACAACCCCTAAACCTAACCCCAACCCCAGCCCTATCCCACCCCTAACCATAACCCTAAACCTTACCCTCCATAACAATAAAACTAATAATAACGCTCACCTTAACCCTAAACCTAACCCCAACGCCAACCCTAACCTAAACCTACCCTAACCCTAACTTTAAACCTAACACATATCCTAAGCCTAAACTCTTTCCCTAACCCTAACCCTAAACCCTAACCCTAACCATAACCCTAATCCTAACCTAACCCTAACCCTATCCCTAAACCCTAACCCAAGCCTATCCCCAAACATAACCCCAACCCTAACACCAACCCTAACCCAAACCCTAACCCCAACCCTAACCCTAATACCAAACCCAACAGTAAACCTAACCCCAACCTAAACCCAAACCTAACCCCTAACCCTAACACGAACGCTAACCCTAATGCTAACCCTAACCCTAAACCCTGACCCTGACCCTGACCCTAATCCTAACCCTAAACCGAACACTAACCCTAACCGTAACCCCAACCGCACAGTAATCCTAAATCCCAAACCTAACCCCTAACCCTAAAGCCAACCCCTACCCCAACCCTAACCCTAACCCCAAACCTAACCCTAACCTAACCCTAACACTAACCCCAACCACTAACCCTAACCCTAACCCTAACACTATCCCCTATGCTAACCCAAACCGTAACCCTAACGCTAACACTAACGCTAAACCCAACCCTAAACCCTGATCCTGACTCTGACCCTGACCCTGACCCTGACCGTGACTCTAACCCTAACCCTAACCCTAACACTAACTCTAACCCTAAACCCTAACAGTAACCCTAACCATAACCCTAAAGCTAAACCTAACCCTAAACCTAACACCTAATCCTAACCCCTAACCCCCAACCCCTAACCCTAACCCCAACCCTTACCCTAACTAAAACCCCTAACCAAAACCCTAACCCTAACCCTAACTCGTCTAAGCCTAACCCCAACCCTACCTCTACCCCTACCCCTCACCCAAACATAACCTTATCCCTAACCCTAAACACAACCCCCAAACCTGCCTGCACCACTACCCCTACCCATAACCATAACCCTATCCCTAAACCCTAAACCATAACGCTAACCCTAACCCTAACACTAAACACTAACCCTTATCTTAACCCTAACCCAACCCTAACATTAACCCTAACCCTAACACTAACCACAGCCCCTAAACCTACCCTAACCCTAGTCCTAACCCTATTCTAACCATAACCCTAAACCTAACCCTGTATAACAATAATCCTAATAGTAACGCTAACCTTAATCCTAAACTTAACCCCATCGCCAACCCTACACTAAACCTACCCTAAAACTTGCCCTAGGCCTAACTCTAACCCTAAACCTAACTTTAAACCTAACACATATCCTAAGCCTAAACTCTTTCCCTAACCCTAACCCTAAACCCTAACCCTAACCCCTAATCCAAATCCCTAACCCTAACCTTAACCCTAACACTAACCCTAACCCTAACCCTAAACCCTAACGCTATCCCTAACCTTAACTCTAACCCTAACCATAACACTAATCACTAAGTGTAACCCCAGCCCTAGCCCCAGCCCTATCCCTAGCCCTAGCACGAGGCCTAAATCTAAACCTATTCCTAGCCCGAACCATAACACTAACACTAACCCTAAATCTAACCCTAAACCAAACCCTAACCATTACCCTAATTGTAATCAAAACCCTAACCCTATCCCTAACACTTAACCCCTAACCCAAACATTAACCCTAACTGTAATTCTAAACCCTAAACTAACCCTAACTCCGAAACCTAACCCTAACCCTAACAGCAACCCTAACCCTAAACCTTACTCAAACAACAATCCCAACCCTAACCACAACTCTAATCCCCAAAATAACCCCAAACCCAACCCAAACCCCAACCTCAACCCTAACCCTAAACCTAACCCTAAGCCTTAACCCCCAACCCCTAAACCTAACTCTAACCCCCTAACCCTAATCCTAATACTAAACCTAACAGATAAACCTAACCCCTAACCCTAACCCTATGCTAACCCCTAATGCTAAAGCTAACCCTAACGCTAACCCTAACCCTAAACCATGACTCTGACCCTGACCTAACCCTATCCCTAAACCTATCACTAATCCTAACCATAATGGTAACCCCAAACCCTAACACTAACCCTAACACTACCCTAACCCTAAACCCTAACCCTAACCCCAACCCTAACCACTAACCCTATCCCTAACCCTAACCAAAACCACTAACTCTAATCCTAACCCCAAACCAAACCCTAACCCTAAACTTAACCCTAACCTGAACCCTAAACCAAACCCCTAACCCCTAACCCTAACGCTAACCCTAAACCAAACCCTAATCATAACCCTAACACCAACCCTAACCCTAACTCTAACCCCAACCCTAAGCAGAACCACAATCCCAACCATAAACCCAACAGCAATCCCAACCCTAACCCCAACCCCTACCCTAACCTCAACCCCAAAACTAACCCTAACCCTAACCCTAATCCCTAACCCCAACCGTAACCCAAAACCTACCCCCCAACGCTAAGCCTAATGCTAATGCTAACCCTAACTAATGCTAACCCTAACCCTAAACCCTGACCCTGAACCTGACCCCTAAACCTAACAATACCCTAACCCTAACACTAACCCCAACCCCTAAACCTAACCCTAATCCTAACCCCTAACACTAACCCTAACCCTAACCCCTAATCCTAACCCCTAACCCCATCCATCACCCTAACCAAAATCCCTAACCCTAACACTAACCCTAACCCTAAACCCTAAAACCTAACACTATCCCTAACCATAACCCTAAGCCTACAATAACCCTGAATCCTAACCCTAACTCTAACTGCAAACCTAACCCTAAACTAAGCATAACAGTAACCCTAACCATTAACCCTAACCATAACCCTAACCCTAAACTAACACTAAACCCTAACACTAACCCTAACCCTAAACCTAAATCTAACACTAACATTAACACTAAACCTAACCCTAAACCCTGACCCTGACCCAGACACTGACCCTAACCCTGACCCTTACCTAACCCTAACCCTAACCCTAACAACAACCCTAACCCTAACCCTAACTCCTAAAACTAACTCTAACCTTAACCCTAACCCTGACACCAGACACTGACCCTAACCTGACCCACACCACAATCCCAACACTAACCCCAACCCCAATCCCAAACCCTAACCCTAACCCGAACCCTAACCCCCTAATCACCAACCCTAACCCTAAACCTACCCACCCTATCCCCAACGCTAACCCCAACCCCAACACCAACCCCCAACTCTAAACCTAACCCCAATCCCAACCCTAACTCCAACCCCAACCCTAACGCGAAACCCCAACCCCAACCCCAACCCCAACCCTAACCCCAACCCTAAACCTAACCCTAACCCCAAACCCTAACCCTAAACCCAACCCCAACCCTAAACCCAACTCCAACCCTAACCCTAAACCCAACCCCAAACCATAACCCTAAACCCAACCTTAACCCTAACCCTGACAACAACCCTAAACCTAACCCCAGCCCCAACCCTAAGCAGAACCAAAATCCCAACAATAAGCCCAACTCCAAACCCAACCCCTAACCCCAACCTCAAACCTAACCCTCACCCAACCCCAACCCCACCCTAACCCTAATCCTAACCCCTAAACGCTGACCCTGACACTGACCCTAACCCTAACCCTAACACTAACCCTAACCCTAACGCTAACCCTAAACCCTAACCCTAACCCTAACCAAAACACCTAATCCTAACCCTAACCAAAACCCCTAACCCTAACCTTAACCCTAACCCTAAACACTAAAACCTAACACTAACACTAACCCTAACCATAACCCTACCCGTACAATAACCCTAAATACTAACCCTAAACCAAATCCTAACCCCAACCCTAACCCCAACACTAACCCTAACCTAACACTAACACTAACCCTAACCACTAACTCTAACCCTAATCCTAACCCTGAGATTAACCCCTAAGCTGACCCTAAACCTAACCCTAACGCTAAACCTAACCCTAAACCCTGACCCTGACTCTGACCCTCACCCTGACCCTGACCATGATCCTAACCCTAACCCTAACCCCAAACCCTAACACTAACCCTAACCATAACCCTAAACCTAACCCTAACCCTAACACCTAATCTTAACCCCAACCCTAACCCTTACCCCTGACCCTAACCCTAACACTTACCCTAACCAAAACCCCTAACCCTAACCCTAACCTTAACCCTAACTCGTCTAAACCTAACCCTAACCCTACCTCTACCCCTACCCCCTAACCCAACCATAACCTTATCCCTAACCCTAACCACAACCCCTAAACCTACCTGCATCACTACCCCCTACTCATAACCATAACCCTATCCCTAAACCCTAAACCCTAACCCTAACCCTAACACAAAACACTAACCCTTACCTTAACCCTATCGCAATCCTAAAACTAACCCTACCCCTAACACTAACCACAACCCCTAAACCTACCCCTAACCCTAGCCCTAACCCTCTTCTAACCATAACCCTAAACCTAACCCCTGTATAACAATAAACCTAATAGTAATGCTAACCTTAACCCTAAACCTAACCCCAACGCCAACCCTACCTTAAACCTACCCTAAAACTAGCCCAAGGCCTAACTCTATCCCTAACCCTAACTTTAACCCTAACACATATCCTAAGCCTAAGCACTTTCCCTAACCATAACCCTAAACCCTAACCCTAATCCCTAACCCTAACCTTAACCCTAACAATAAACCTAACCCTAACCCTAAACCCCTAACCCTATCCCAAACCTTAACTCTAACCCTAACCATGACACTAATCACTAACCGTAACCCCAGACCTAGCCCCATCCCTATCCCTAGCCCTAGCATGAGGCCTAATTCTAAACATATTCCTAGCTCGAACCATCACCCTAACCCTCACCCTAACCCCTAACCATAACCCTAGACCAAACCCTAACCCTAACCTTAACCGTATCCAAACACCTAACCCTAACCATAACCCTAACCCCTAATCCTAACCCTAACATTAACACTAACCCTAAACCTAAACCCTAACCCTAACCCTAACCGTATCCAAACCCCTAACCCTAACCATAAACCTAACCCCTAAACCTAACCCTAACATTAACCCTAATCCTAAACCTAAACCCTAACCCAAACCCTAACTCCTAAACCTAACCCTAATCTTAACCATAACCGTAACACCAACCCTAACCCTAACCCTTACCCCAACCACAATCCCAACCCTAACACCAACCCGAATCCCAACCATAATCCCAACCCAACCCTAACCCCATCCTCAACCCTAACCCTAAAACTATCCATATCCCTAACCCCTAATCCTAACCCTAACCCCTACCCCTAACCCTAACACTAACCCTAACTCCTAAACCTAACACTATTTCTAACCCTAACGCTAACCCTAACGCTAAAGATAACCCCAACGCTAACCCTAACCCTAAACGTAACACTAACGCTAACCCTAATGCTAAACCTAACCCTAAACCCTGACCCTGACTCTGACCCTGAACCCGAACCTGACCCTAACCCTAACCCTAACCCTAACGCTAACACTAAACCCTAACCCTGAACCTAACCATAACCCTAAGCGTTACCCTAAACCCTAACCCTAACCCTAACCCTAAACCTAATCTTAACCCTCAACCTAAACCCAACCCCAACCCTAAACCCAACCCCAACCCTAACCCCACCCCAACCCTAACCCTAACATAACCCTAACACTAACCCCTAACCCCTAACCCTAAACCTAACCCTAACCCTAACCCCTAACGCTACCCCTACCCCTAACCCCTAACGCTAACCTAAACCCGGACCTTAACCCGAATGCTAACTCTAACGCTAAACTTAACCTTAAACCCTGGCCCTGACTCTGACCCTGACTCTGACCTTAACCCTAAATCCTAACACTAACTCTAACACTAACCCTAACATTAAACCCTAACCCTAAAACTAACCGTAACCCTAAACCTAAACACTAACCCTAAAGCTAAACCAAACCCTAACCCTAAACTTAACCCTAACCACAACCCTAACCCCAACCACAATCCCAACCCTAACCCCAACCCTAACCGTAACCCGAACCCCAACACTAACCCCCAACCACAATCCCTACCCTAACCCCAATCCCAACCCCAACCCTAACCCTAATCCTAACCCTAACCCCTAACCCTACCCCTAACCCTAAACCCTAACCCTAACCCTAACACTAACCCTAACGCCAACGCTAACCCTAACCTACCCCTACCCCTAACCCTAACCCTAACCAAAACCCCTAACCCTAACCCCTAATCCTAACCCTAAACCGCTTCTAACCCTAAACCTAAGAGTAACGCTAACACTAACTCTAACCATAAACCAAATCCTATCCCTAACCCTAACCCTAACCCTTAACCCTAATCCTAACCCTAACGCCTAACCCCAACCCTAACCCAACCCTAAACCTAACCCTAACTCTAACCCACACATACCTTTAAACCTACACATACTCCTATCCCTAACCCTAACCCCTAACCCCTAAACCTACACCTAACCCTAACCCCTAACCCTAACTCAAACCCTAGCCCTAACACTAAACCTAAACCTAACCCTAACACTAAACCCTATCCCTAAACCAAACCTTAACCCAACCCTGACCCTAATCCTAACCCCAACCCCTAACACTAACCCTAAACCCTAAACTTAATCCTAACACTAACCTTAACCTTAAACCCTAACCCTAACCCTAAACCTAACACTAAACCTAACCCTAACCCTAACCCTAACCCTAAACACTGACCCTAACCCCAAAACAAACCCTAACCCTAACACTAACCCTTAACCTCACCCTAACACCAAACCTAACCCTAATCCTAACCCCAATCCTAACCTTAACGCCAACCCCAACCCTAACCCTAACCCCAACCCTAATCCCACCCCACACTAACCCTAACATAACCCTAACACTAACCCTAAACCCTAACCCTAAACCTAACCCTAACTCTAACCCCTAACGCTAAACCTAACCCCTAACCCTAACCCTAACCCTGACCCTAAGCCGCAACCTAACCCTAATCCCTGACCCTGACCTGACCCTGACCCTGACACCTCTAACCCTAACGCTAACACTAACAACCCTAAACCTAACCATAACCCTAACTGTTACCCTAAACCCTAACCCTAACCCTAACCCTAAACCTAACCTTAAACCTCAACCTAAACCCAACCCCAACCCTAAACCCAACCCCAAACCTAATCCCACCCCAACCCTAACACTAACATAACCCTAACACTAACCCTAACCCCTAACCCTAAATCTAACCCTAACCCCTAACGCTAACCCTAACCCTAACCCCTAACGCTAACCCAAACACGGACCTTAACCCGAATGCTAACTCTAACGCTAAACTTAACCTTAAACCCTGGCCCTGACACTGACCCTGACTCTGACCTTAACCCCAAATCCTAACACTAACCCTAACACTAACCCTAACACTAAACCCTAACCCTAAACCTAACCGTAACCCTAAACCTAAACACTAACCCTAAAGCTAAACCAAACCCTAACCTAAACTTAACCCTAACCCCAACCCTAACCCCAACCACAATCCCAACCCTAATCCCAACCCTAACCATAACCCGAACCCCCAACACTAAACCCAACCACAATCCCAACCCTAACCCCAATCCCAACCCCAACCCTAACCCTAATCCTAACCCCTAACACTAACCCCTAACCCTAACACTAACCCTAACCTAACCTTCACCCCTAACCCTAACCCTAATCCTAACCCTAAACCCTAACCCTAACCCTAACGCCAACGCTAACCCTAAACCTACCCCTAACCCAAACCCTAACCAAAACCCCTAACCCTAACCCCTAATCCTAAACCTAAACCGCTTCAACCCTAAACCCTAAGAGTAAAGCTAATCCTAAACCTAACCCTAACCCTAACCCCAAACCTAACCCTAACACTAAAACCTATCCCTAACCCTAACCTTAACCCAACCCTGACCCTAACCCTAACCCCAACCCCTAACACTAACCCCAAACCCTAAACTTAATCCTAACACTAACCTTAACCCCAAACCCTATCCCTAACCCTAACCCTAACACTAAACCTAACACTAACTGTAAACCTAAATACGAACCCTAACCCTAAACCAAACCCTAACCCTAACCCTAACCCTTAACCTCACCCTAACACCAAACCTAACCCTAATCCTAACCCCAATCCTAACCTTAACGCCAACCCCAACCCTAACCCTAACCCCAACCTTAAACCCAACCCCAACCCTAACCCCACCCCACACTAACCCTAACATAACCCTAACACTAACCCTAACCCCTTAACCCTAAATCTAACCCTAACTCTAACCCCTAATGCTAACCTTAACCCTAACCCTAACCCTAAACCTGGCCCTAACGTGCAAACCTAACCCTAATCCCTGACCCTGACTCTGACCCTGACCCTGACCCTGACCCTAACACTAACCCTAACGCTAACACTAAACCCTAACCCTAACCCGAACCCTAAACCTAAACCCTAAACTCTAACCCCAAAACTAAACCAAACCTTAACCCTAAACTTAACCCTAACACCAACCACAATCCCAAACCTTACCCCAACCCTAACCCTAACCCTAACCCCTAACCCCAAACCTAAACCCAACCCGAACCCCAACACTAACCCCAACCCCAATCCCAACCCTAACCCTAACCCTAACCCCTAACACTAACCCCTAACCATAACACTAACCCTAACACTAACCTAACCTAACCCTAACCCCACACCCCTAACCCTAACCCTAAACCTAACGCTAACCATAACGAAAACGCTAACCCTAACCCTAACCTTAACCCTAACCCTAACTAACCCCTAACCCTAACCCCAACCCTAACCCCAACCCCAAACCTAACCCCAACGCTAACCCTAACCCTAACCGTAAACCAAACCCTATCCCTACCCTAACCCTAACCCCTAACCCTAATCCTAACCCTAACCCCTAACCCTAACCCTAACCCAACCCTAAACCTAATACTAACTCTAACTCTAACCCACACATACCTTTAGCCCTACCCCTACCCCTATAACTAACCCTAACCCTAACCCTAACCCCTAACCCTAACCCTAACCCTAACCAAAAACCCGTATCGCTATCCCTAACCCTAACCCTATCCCTAACCCTAACCAAATCACCTAACCCTAACCCCCAACCCTAACCCTAACACCAAACCTAACCCTAAACTAACCCTAACAATAACCCTAACCCCTAAAATTAATCCTAACCCTCACCCTAAAACTAACCCCCAACACTAACCCTAACCCTAAACCTACACTAACCCTAACCCTAATGCTAAACCTAACCCTAAACCCTGACCCTGACTCTGACCCTGAATCCGACCCTGACCCTAACCATAACCCTAACCCTAATGCTAACACTAAATCCTAACCCTGAACCTAACCATAACCCTAACCGTTACCCTAAACCGTAACCTAACCCCTAACCCTAAACCTAATCTTAACCCTCAACCTAAACCCCAACCCCAACCCTAAACCCAACCCCAACCCTAACCCCACCCCAACCCTAATCCTAACATAACCCTAACACTAACCCTAACCCCTAACCCTAAACCTAACCCTAACCCTAACCCCTAACTCTAACCCTAACCCTAAGCCCTAACGCTAACCCAAACACGGACCTTAACCCGAATGCTAACTCTAACGCTAAACTTAACCTTAAACCCTGGCCCTGACTCTGACCCTGACTCTGACCTTAACCCTAAATCCTAACACTAACCTTAACACTAACCCTAACCCTAAACCCTAACCCTACACCCTAACCATAACCCTAAACCTAAACACTAACCCTAAAGCTAAACCAAACCCCTAACCCTAAACTTAACCCTAACCACAACCGTAACCCCAACCACAATCCCAACCCTAACCCCAATCCCAACCCGAACACTAACCCTAATCCTAACCCTAACACTAACCCCTAACCCTAACACTAACCCTAACCCTAACCCCTAACCCTAATCCTAACCCTAACCCTAAACCTAACACTAACACTAACCCTAACGCTAACCCTAACGCCAACGCTAACCCTAAACCTACCCCTAACCCTAACCCTAACCCCTAATCCTAACCCTAAATCGCTTCTAACCCTAAACCTAAGAGTAATGCTAACCCTAACCCCTAACCATAAACCAAACCCTATCCCTAACCCTAACACTAACCCTTAACTCTAATCCTAAACCTAACCCCTAACCCCTAACCCTAACCCAACCCTAAACCTAACCTAACTATAACTCTAACTCACACATACCTTTAACCCTACCCCTACCCCCTATCCCTAACCCTAACCCTAACCCCTAAACCTACACCTAACCCTAACCCCTAACCCTAACTCAAACCCTAGCCCCAACACTAAACCTAAACCTAACCCTAACACTAACCCTAACCCCTAACCCTAAACCTAACCCTAACTCTAACCCCTAACGCTAACCCTAACCCTATCCCTAACCCTATCCCCGACCCTAACGCGCAACCTAACCCTAATCCCTGACCCTGACTCTGATCCTGACCCTGACCCTGACCCTGACCATAACCCTAACGCTAACACTAAACCCTAACCCTAAACCTAACCCTAAATCTAACCTTAACCCTCAACCTAAACCCAACCCCAACCCAAACCCCACCTCAAGCCTAACCCTAACATAACCCTAACACTAACCCTAACCCCTAACCCTAAACCTAACTCTAACCCTAACCCCCTAATGCTAACCCTAACCCTAACCCCTAACGCTAACCCGAACCTGGACCTTAACCCGAATGCTAACTCTAATTTTAAACTTAACCCTAAACCCTGGCCCTGACTCTGACCCTGACTCTGACCTTAACCCTAAATCCTAACACTAACCCTAACCCTAAACCCTAACCTAACCCTAACCCTTACCCTAACACTAAACCTAAACACTAACCCTAAAACTAAGCCAAACCCCTAACCCTAAACTTAACCTAACCCCAACCACAATCCGAAACCTAACCCCAACCCTAACCCTAACCCCTAACCCTAACCCCAAACCTAACCATAACCCGAACCCCAACACTAACCCCAACTGCAATCTCAACCCTAACCCCAACCCAAACCACAACCCTAACCCCTAATTCTAACCCTAACACTAACCCCTAACCCTAACACTAACCTTGACACTAACCCTAAACCAAACCCTAACCCCTAACCCCACCCTAACCCTAAGCCCTAACCTAAGCCCTAACCTAACGCTAACCCTAACGCTAACCGTAACACAAACACTAACCCTAACCCTAACCCTAACTGAAACCCCTAACCCTAACCCCTAACCCTAACCCTAAACCGCTTCTAACCCTAAACCTATGAGTAACACTGACCCTAACCCTAACCATAAACCAAACCTATCCCTTACCTAACCCTAACCCCTAACCCAACCCTAAACCTAACACTAACTCTAACTCTAACCCACACATACCTTTAGCCCTACCCCTACCCCTATACCTAACCCTAACCCCTAAAGCTAACCCTAACCCTAACCAAAACCCGTATCGCTATCCCCAACCCTAACCCTATCCTTAACCCTAACCAAATCACCTAATCCTAACCCTAACCCTAACCCTAACCCTAAACCTCTTCTAACCCTAAACCTAACAGTTACGCTAATCCTAACCCTAACCCTAAACCAAACCCTATCCCTAACCCTAATCCTAACCCATAACCCTAACCCAAACGCTAACTCAACCTAACCCTAACCCTAACCCTAACCCACACATACCTTTAATCCTACCCCTACCCCTATCCCTAACCCTAACACTAACCCCTAAATCTACACCTAACCCCTAACCCTAACCCTTACTCAAACCCTAGCCCTAACACTAACCCTAACCCTAACCATAACACTAAACCCTAACCCTAACCCTAACTTCTAACTCTAACTGCTAAAACTAACCCGAACGCTAACTCGTCTAACCCTAACCCTAACCCTACCTCTACCCCTACACCTAAACCAACCGTAACCTTACCCTAACCTTAACCACATCCCCTAAACCTACCTGCACCCCTACCCCTACCCCTAACCATTTCCCTATCCCTAAACTCTAAACCATAACCCTAACCCTTACCCTAACACTAAACACTAACCCTTACCTTAACCCTAACCCAACCCTAACAGTAACCCTAGCCCTAACACTAACCACAATCCCTAACATTAACACTAACACTAACCCTAACACTAACCAAAACCCCTAACCCTAACCCTAACCCTACACTCGTCTAGCCCTAAACCTAAGAGTAACGCTAACCCTAACCCTAACCATAACCATAAACCAAACCCTAACCCCTAACCCTAAACCTAACCCTAAATCTAATCCTAACCCTAACCCTAAAACTAACCCTAACCCCTAATTCTAACCCTAACCCTAACGCTAAATCTAACCCTAAACCCCTGACACTGACTCTGACCCTGACCCTGTCCCTGATCCTGACCCTAACCCTAACCCTGACCCTAACCATACCCCTAACCCCAACCCCAGCCCCAACCCTAACCCCAACCCCATTCCTAACCCTAACCCTGACCCTAACCCCTAATCCTAAATCTTATCCTAACCCTAACCCTAACACTAACCCTAACCCCTAATTTTAAACCTAACCCTAACCCTAACGCTAATCCTAACTCTAAACCCTGACACTGACTCTGACCCTGACCCTGTCCCTGATCCTGACCCTAACCCTAACCATAAACCCTAACCCTAACCCTAACCTAACCCCTAACCTAACCCTAACCAAAACCCCCAAAACCTAACCCTAACCCTAACCCCTAACCCTAAATCTCTTCTAACCCTAAACCTAATAGTAACGCTAACCCTAACCCTAACCTAAAACAAACCTAACCCTAACCCTAACCCCTAACCCTAACCGTAACCCCTAACCCTAACCCCAACCCCAGCCCTAGCCGTAGCCCCAGCCCTAGCACTAGCCCTAGCCCTAAACCTAACTCTAACCCTAAACCTAACACTAACACTCACTGTAACCCGAATCCCAAACCTAACCTAACCCTAACCCAACCTAACACTAACCCTAACACTATCCTCAACCCCTAATCCTACCCTTACCCCTACCCTAACCCTAACCCTAGTCCTAGCCCTATCCCCAGACATAGTGCTAGCTTTAAAACCTAGTCGTAGCACTAGCCCCAAACCTAACCCTAACCCTAACCCAACCCTAACCCTAACCCTAACACTACCCTCAACCCCTAATCCTACCCCCTACCCCAAACAATAATCCTAACCTAACCCCTAACCCTAACCCTATTCTAACCCTAACCCTAAATCTAAACCTCTTCTAACCCTAAACCTAACAGTAATACTAACCCTAACCCTTACCTAGTCCAAACCCAAACCCTAACCATGAACCTACCCTAACCCTAAACCTAACCCCAACCCTAACCAAAACACTAACACTAACCCTAAACCTAAACCTAAATCTAAAACTAACCCCAACCCTAACCAAAACACTAACACTAACCCTAAACCTAAACCTAAATCTAAAATAATCTTAACACTAACCCTAACCCTAAAGCCTAACCCTAATTCTAACCTAAACACTAACCCTAACCCTAAACATTGCCCTAGCCATAGCCCTAGCCTTAGCACAAGCCCTGTCCCTCAACCTAGCCCTATCCCTAACCCTACCCCTACCCCTAACCCTAACCCTAGCCCAACACTTACCTTAACTATAACCCTAACCCTAGCAACAACACTAACTGTACCCTTCACCCTTCCCCTAACCCTAACCCCTAAACACTAACCCTAACCCTTACCCAACCCTAACACTAAACCTAACACTAACATCAACCCCTAACCCTGCCCCTATCCCTTACCCTAACCCTAAACCTAGCCCTAGCGTTATCCCTAAACCTAACCCTACCCTTACCCCTAACCCTAACCCTATCCCAACCGTAACCCTAACCCTACCTCTATCCCTAACCCTAATTCTAATACTGAACCCTAACCCTAACCCTAACCACAACCCCTATCATACCCCTTCCCTCAACCCCTAACCCTAACCCTTAACAATGAACCTAACCCTAACCCTAAACCCTAACTCTAACCCTAAACTAACCTTAGCCCTAAATCCTAAACCTTAAATCTAACCCTATTCTAACCGTAACTCTAAACTTAACCTCTTCTACCCTTACCCTAACAGTAACACTAGCCACAACCCCAGCCCTACCCCTACGCCTAAGCCTAAACATAATCATAGCCCTAGCCCTAAACCTAACCTAAACCCTAACCCAACCCTAAACCTAATCCTAAATCTATCCCTCACCCTATCTCTAAACCATAAACCCTAACCCTAACTCCAACCTTAAACCTAATGGTAACGCTAAACCCAATGCCAAGCCGAACCCTAACCCTACCCTAACCCTAAACTTAACGCTAACCCTAACACTAAGCCTAACCCTAACTCTAATCCTATCCGTAACCCTAACCAATAACACTAACCCTAACTCTAAAGCCTAACCCTAACCTGAACCCTAACCCTAACCCTAAACCCTAAACCCTAACCCTAAAGCCTAACCCTAACCTGAACCCTAACCCTAACCCTAAACCCTAAACCCTATCCCTAACCCTAACCCAACCCTAACCCTAACCCTAAACCTAACTGAAACCCCAACTCTAACACTAACCCTAACCTAACCGTAACCCTAACCCTGTTCTAACCCTAACCCTAAATCTAAACTTCTTCTAACCCTAACCCTAAAAGTAACACTAACCCCTAAACCTAACCCCAACCCCAATCCCAACCCCACCCTAACCCTTAACATACCTAACCCTAAACCTAACCCTAACCTTGATCCTAACCCTAGCCCTAGCACTATCCCTAACTCTAACGCTATCCCTAGCCCTAACCCTAACCCAACCCTAACCCTAACACTGACCCTAAACCCTAGCCATGCCCCTTCCCCTACCGCTACCCCTACTTCTGCACATAACCCTAACCCTTAACCCTAACCCTAACCCTAGCCCTAAACATATCCCTAACCCAAACCCTATCCCTAAGCCTAAATCCCAAAACCTAACACTAAAGCTAACCTTAACCCTAACCATAACCCCAAACCTAATTACTAAACCTAAACCTAACCCTCACCCTAAACACTAACCCTAACCTAACCTTAGCCCTAGCTGAAGCCCTAGCCCTAGCACTAGCCCTTGCCCTAACACTAGCCCTAGCCCTAACCCTAACCCTAACCATAACCATAATCCTAAACCCTAAACCCTAACCCTAACCCTAAACCCTATACCCTAACCCAAACGCTAACCAAAACCTATCCATAACACTAACCCTACACACAAACCGTACCCCTACCCCTTATCCTACCCGTAACCCTAACCTTAACACAACCCTAACCATAACCATAACCCTAACCCGATCCTTAAACCCTAAACCCTAACCTAACCCTAACTCCAAACACTTACCCTAACACTAATGCTAACACAACCCTAACCTAATGCTAACCCTAACTGTAACCACCAATACTAACACTAACCCTAATCCTAACTCTAAACCCTAACCCTAACTGTAACCTTTTTCTAAACCTAACCCTAAACCTAAACCTCTTCTAACCCTTACCCTAACAGTAACGCTAACCCTAAACTTAACTCTAACCCCAACCACAACCTTAAACCTAACCCAACCCCAACCTAACACTAAACCTAACCCTAAACTCTATTCCTCACCCTAACCCTAATCCCAAACCCGAACCCTAATAATAACCCTAACGATAACCGTAAACCTAACCCTAACTCCTAACACTAAGAGTAACCCTATCCCTTACCCTAATCCTAACCCTAATCCTAAACCATAACTCTAAACCCTTACCCTAAAGCTAACCCTGCCCTATCCTCAACCCTAAACCTAATGCTAAACCTTACCCTAACCCCAACCCTAGCCGTAGCCCTAGCCCCAACCCTAGCCATAGCCCTAACCTAAGCCTAACCCTAACTCTAACCCCAACCCCAACCCTAACCCTAACACTACCCTAAACCTAAACTAAACCCCTAACCCTAACCCTAGCCCTAGCCTTACCCCTTGCTCTAACCCTATCCCTAGCCCTAAACCTAAACCTAACAATAACCATAAACCCTAAACCCTAACCTTAATGCTAAACCTAACACTAACCCAACCCTAATACTAACCCTAAACCTAACCCCAACGCATAACCCTTCCCCTACCCCTACCACTACCCCTACCCGTAATCTTAAACCCTAACTGTAACCCGAACCCCTAACGCTAAACCTAACCCTAAATCTAAACCTCTTCTTGCCCAAAACTAAGAGTAACGCTAACCCTAACCCCAACCCCAACCCCAACCCTAACCCCTAACTGTACCCTAAACCCAAACCCCAACCCTAACCCTAACCCTAACTCTAGACCTAGCCCTAGCTCTAATCCTAACCCTAGCCCTAGCCGTAACCTAAACCCCAATCCTAACCTTTACCCTAGCCCTAGCCTCAGCCCCAACCCGAGCACCAGCCCCAGCCCTAACCCGATCCCTAGCCCTAATCCTAACCTAACCCCTAACCCTAAACCCCAAACCCTACCCTAACCCTAACCCAACCCTAAAGATAACCCAAACCCAAACCCAAACCCCTACCCCTACTGCTGCCTCTAACCCCTAACACTAACCTTAACCGTAACCCTAACATTAGCCCTAGCACTAGCCATAGCCCTAACCCTATCCCTAGCCCTAACCCTAAACCTAACCATAAACTCTAAACCCAAACCCTAACCCTAACCCAAACCCTAACCCTAACCCTAACCCTAACCCCAAGCAATACACCTTCCCCTACTCCTACCCCTACCCCTACCCGTAACCCTAACCCCTAATCCTAACCCTAACCCTAGCCCTAACCCTATCCCTAGCCCTAACCCTAGCCCTAAACCTAATCCTAAACCATAAAAGCTACCAGTAACCCTAACCCTACCCCTAAACCTAAACTAACCCTAAATCCTAAACCTAAATCTAACACTAACCATAAACTCTAACCCTAACAATAGCCCTAGCACTAGTCCTTGCCCTAAAACTAACCTAGCCCTAACCCTAACCCTAAACCATAAACCCTAACCCTAACCCTAAAACTAGACCTAACCTAAAACCTAACACTAACACTAACCCTAATCCCAAAAATAACCCTAACCCCAACCCTAACCCAACCCTAACCCTAACACTAACACTAACCTCAACCCCTAATCCTACCCTTACCCCTAACCGTAACCCCAAACCTAGTCCTAGACCTATCCCTAGACATAGCCCTAGCTTTAAATCCTAGCCCTAGCACAAGGCCCAAACCTAAACCTAACGCTAACCCAACCTAATCCTAACCCTAACACTACCCTCAACCCCTAATCCTACCCCTACCCCTACCCCTAAACCTAACCTCAACTCTAACCCTAACCCTACCCTAAACCTAACACTATTCTAACCCTAATCCTAAATCTAAACTTCTTCTAACCCTAACCCTAACAGTAACACTAACTCTAACCCTTACCCTAGCCCTAACCGAAACCCTAAGCATGAACCTACCTAACCCTAACCCTAACTCTAACCCTAAACCTAACAATATCCGCAACCCCAACAAAAACACTAACACTAACCCTAAACTTAAACCTAAATCTAAACTAATCTTAACTCTAACCTAACCAATAACCTAACACTAACCCTAAATCCTAACCCTAACCCTAACCCTAAACCTCAACGCTGACCTAAAAATTTGCCCTAGCCCTAGCACTAGCCCTGTCCCTAAACCTAGCCCTATCCCTAAAGGGTTGGGGTTTTGGTTAGGGGTTTTGGTTAGGGTTAGGGTTAGGGGTTAGGATTAGGGTTAGGGATAGGGTTCAGGTTAGCCTTAGGGTTAGGGTTAGGTTAGGTTAGGGTGGATCAGGGTCAGGGTCAGGGTTTAGGGTTAGGGTTAGCATTGGGTTAGTGTTAGCGTTAGGGATAGTGTTAGTGTTAGGGTTAGGCTGAGGGTTAGGGGTTAGGGTTAGTGTTAGGGTTAGGGTTAGGGGTTAGGGTTTGGGTTAGGGTTAGGGTTAGGGATTAGGGTTAGGGTTAGGGTTAGGGTTAGTGTTAGTGTTGGGGTTGGGGTTAGGGTTGGTGTTGGGTTAAGGTTGGGGTTGGGGTTAGGGGTTGGGATTGCGTTTGGGTTTAGGATTGGGATTGTGGTTCTGGTTAGGGTTGGGGGTTAGGGGTTAGGGATAGGGTGTGGTTAGGGTTAGGTTAGGTTAGGTGTTAGGGTTGGGTTAGTTAGGGTCAGTGTTGGGGTTAGGGTTAGGGTTAGGGTTAGGGTTTGGTTTAGGGTTAGGGTTAGGGTTAGGGGTTTTGGTTAGGGTTAGGGATAGTGTTAGAGGTTAGGGTTAGGGTTAGGGTTAGGGTTAGGGTTAGGGGTTAGGTTAGGTTTAGGGTTAGGGTTAGGTTTAGGGTTAGGGTTAGGGTTAGGGTTAGAGGTTAGGGTTAGGGTTTAGGGTTAGGGTTAGATTTATCGTTAGGGTTAGCGATAGGGTTAGGGTTAGGGTTAGGGTTAGGTTAGGGTTAGTGTTAGGTTAGGGTTCGGGTTAGGGGTCAGGATTAGGGTTGGGGTTGGGGTTGGGGTTGGGTTGGGGTTGGGGTTGGGATTAGGGTTGGGATTGGGGTTGGGGTTAGGGTTAGGATTGGGGTTGGGGTTAGATTCGGGGTTGGGGTTAGAGTTGGGGGTTGGGGTTGGGTTAGGTTTAGGGTTAGGGTTGGGTTAGGGTTTTGGTTAGGGATAGGGTTAGGGTTAGGGGTTGGTTAGGGTTAGGGTTAGGGTTAGGGTTAGGGGTTAGGGTTAGGGTTAGGTATTGGGGGTTTAGGGTCAGGTTCAGGGTCAGGATTTAGGGTTAGGGTTAGCATTAGGGTTAGCATTTAGCATTAGCGTTAGCGTTATGGTTAGGGTTAGGCTTAGGGTTAGGGTTAGGTGTTAGGGTTAGGGTTAGGGATAGGGTTGGGGTTAGGGTTGGGATTGTGTTTCTGGTTAGGGTTGGGGTTATGGTTAGGGTTAGGGTTAGATTTGGAATTAGTGTTAGGGTTGGGGTTAGGGAGTTAGGGTTGGGGTTAGGGTTAGGGTTGGGGTTGGGGTTAGGGTTAGGGTTGGTGTTAGGGTTAGGGTTAGGCTTAGGATTAGGTTTTGGTTTATGGTTAGGGTTAGGATTAGGGTTAAGGGTTTTTGTTAGGGTTAGGGATAGGGGTTAGTGGTTAGGGTTAGGGTTAGGGTTAGGGTTTAGGATCTGGGGTTAGTGTTAGTGTTAGGGTTAGTGTTTAGGGTTAGGGTTAGGGTTAGGGTTTTGGTTTAGGGTAAACGTTACATGAGGTTTAGTGTTAGGGTTAGTGTTATGTTTAGGGTCAGGGTCAGGTGAGGGTTTAGGGTTAAGGTTAGCATTAGCATTAGGGTTAGGGTTAGGTTTAGGTTTAGGGGTTAGTGTTAGTGCTAGTTTTAGAGTTAGGGGTTAGGGTTAGGGTTAGTGGTTAGGGATAGGGTTAGAATTAGGGTTATGGTTTAGGGTTTAGGTTTAGGGTTAGTGTTAGGGTTAGTGTTAGGGCTAGGGGGAAGAGTTAGGGCTATGGCTAGGGCTAGGGTTAGGATTATGGTTAGGGTTTAGGGTTAAGGTTATGGTTTAGGATTAGTTTTAGGGTTTAGGGTTAGTGTTAGGGGTTGGGGTTAGGGTTTGGGTCAGGGTTGGGATAAGGTTAGGGTTAGGGTTAGGGTTAGAGTTAGGGGGTGGGGTTATGGTTAGGGTTAGTGCTAGGGTTAGGTCAAGGGCTAGGGCTAGGGTTAGGGCTGAGGCTAGGACTAGGGTTAGGGTATGGGATGGATGAGATTTAGGGTTAGAGTTAGGGTTAGGGGTAGGGTTGGATTAGGGTTAAGGTTAGGGTTAGGGTTAGGGGTAGGGGTTGGGTTAGGTTTAGGGTTAGAGGTAGGGGTAGTGGTAGGGTTAAGGTATGTGTAAGTTAGGGTTAGGGTTAGGGTTAGGGTTGGGTTAGAGTTAGGGTAAGGGGTTAGGGTTAGGTTAGGGTTAGGTTAGGTTTAGAGGTTAGGGTTAGGGTGAGGGTTGGTTTAGGGTTAGGGTTACGTTTTGGAGTTAGGGTTAGCGTTACTCTTAGGTTTAGGGTGAGGAGTTTAGGGTTAGGGTTAGGCTTAGGGTTAGGGTTAAGGGTTTTGGTTAGGGTTAGGGTTAGGGTAAGGGTTAGGGTTAGGGTTAAGGGTTAATGTTAGGGTTAGGGTTAGGGTTAGGGTTTAGGGTTATGGTTAGGGGTTAAGTTTAGGGTTAGGGTTAGGGTTAGGGTTTAGGGTCAGGGTCAGGGTCAGAGTCTGGGTCTGGGTTTAGGGGTTAGCTTTAGCGTTAGGGATAGCTTTAGGAGGTAGGTTTAGGGTTAGCTTTAGGGGTTAGTGTTAGGTTTAGGTTAGGGTTAGGGGGGTTGGGGTTAGGTTTAGGGTTAGGGTTGGGGTTAGGGTTAGGTTTAGGGTTAGGGTTTGGTCAGGTTTAGGGTTAGGGTTAGGTGTTAGGTTTAGGTTTAGGGTTAGGGGTTAGGGTTAGTTTTAGGTTTAAGGTTAGGGTTAGTGTTTGAGTTAGGGTTAGGTGTTAGGTTTATGGATAGGTGTTAGGGTTAGGGATAGGGAGGAGAGGGTTAGGGGCATTGGTTGGGGTTTTGGGATAGTGTTAGGGTTGTGTTAGGGTTAGGGTTTGGGGTTTAGGTTCAGGGTTACTTTTAGGGTTAATGTTAGGGCTAGGGAAAGGTTTAGGGCTATGGCTAGGGCTAGGGTTAGGATTATGGTTAGGGGTTTAGGGTTAAGGTTAGGGTTAGGATTAGGGTTAGGGTTTACAGTTAGTGTTAGGGGTTGGGGTTAGGGTTAGGGTCAGGGTTGGGATAAGGTTAGGGTTAGGGTTAGGGTTTAGGAGTTTAGGGGTAGGGTTATGGTTAGGGTTAGTGCTAGGGTTAGGTCTAGGGCTAGGGCTAGGGTTAGGGCTGGGCTAGGGCTAGGCTTAGGGTTAAGGTTGGGTGAGTTTTAGGTTTAGCATTAGGGTAGGGGTAGGGTTGGATTAGGGTTAAGGTTAGAGTTAGGGGTAGGGGTTAGGGGTTAGGGTTGGGTTAGGTTTCAGGTTAGGGGTAGGGGTAGCGGTAGGGTTAAAGGTATGTGTGAGTTATGGTTAGGGTTAGGGTTTAGTGTTGGGTTTGGTTTAGCGTTAGGGTTGGGTTAGGGTTAGGGGTTAGGTTAGGGTTAGGGTTTGGTTTAGGGTTAGGGTTAGTGTGAGGGTTAGCGTTACTCTTAGGTTTAGGGTTAGAAGAGGTTTAGGGTTAGGGTTAGGATTAGGGTTAGGGTCAGGGTCAGGATCAGGGTCAGAGTCAGAGTCAGGGTTTAGGGTTAGGTTGAGCGTTAGGGTTAGCATTAGGGTGTAGAGTTAGGGTTAGGTTTAGGGTTAGGGGTTAGTTTAGGGTTAGGTTAGGTTAGGGGTTAGGGTTATTGTAGAGTCAGGGTTGAGGTTAGGGTTAGGGTTAGTGTTAGGATTATGGATCTGGCTAGGGATAGGTTTAGAATTAGCTCTAGGCCCTATGGCTACGGATCGCGCTAGGGCTACGGCTAGGATTGGGGTTAGTGTTTAGTGTTATGGTTAGGTTAGAGTTAAGGGTAGGGATAGCGTTAGGGGTTAGTGTTAGGGTAAGGGTTGGGGTGAGGGTTAGGGTTTGGTTTGGTGTTAGTGTTAGGGATAGCTTTAGGGTTAGGGTTAGGGTTAGAGTTAGGGATAGGGTTTGGTTTAGGGTTAGGGTTAGGGGTTAGGGTTAGGGTTAGGTTTTAGGGTTAGGGTTAGGGTTAGTGTTAGGGTTAGGTTTAGGGTCAGAGTCAGGTTAAGGTCAGAGGTCAGGGTCAGGGTTTAGGGTTAGGTTGAGAGTTAGGGTTAGCGTTAGGTTTAGGGTAGGGTTAGGGTTAGGTTAGGGGTTAGGGTTAGGGTTAGGATTAGGGTTAGAGGTTAGGGTTAGTGTTAGGGTTAGGTTATCGTTAGGGTTGGGGTTGGGGTTAGTGGTTAGGTTAGGTTTAGGGTTAGTGTAGGGTTAGGGTTATGGTTAGGTAGGGTTAGGTTGGTTAGGGTTTAGGTTAGGGTTGGGGTTAGGTGTTAGGGTTAGGTTAGGTTAGGGTAGGGTTAGGGGTTAGGGTTTAGGGTTAGGGTTAGGGTTAGGGTTAGGGTTAGGTTAGGGTTAGGGTTAGGTTTAGGGTCAGGATCAGGGTCAGGGTTTACGGTTAGGGATTGCATTAGGGTTAGCATTAGCATTAGGTTTAGCGTTATGGTTAGGGTTAGGCTTAGGGTTAGGTGTTAGGGTTAGGGTAGGGTTAGGGGTTTAGGGTTAGGGTTAGGGTTAGGGGTTAGGACTAGGGTTAGGATTACGGTTAGGATTAGGGTTTACGGTTAGCGTTAGGGTTAGGGTTAGTGTTAGGGTTAGGGTTAGGGTTAGGTTTAGGGTCAGGATCAGGGTCAGGGTTTAGGGTTAGGGTTAGCATTAGGGTTACCATTAGCATTAGCATTAATGTTATGGTTAGGGTTATGCTTAGGGTTAAGTGTTAGGGTTAGGGTTAGGGTTGGGGTTAGGGTTGGGATTGGGGTTGTGTTTAGTGTTGGGATTGTGTTTCTGGTTAGGGATGGGGTTATGGTTAGGTTTAGGGTTAGGTTTGGGGTTAGGGTTAGGGGTTGGGGTTAGGGTTAGGGTTGGGGGTTAGGGTTAGGGTTGGGGTTGGGGTTAGGTTTAGGGTTGGTGTTAGGGTTAGGTTTAGGGTTAGGTTTTGGTTTATGGTTAGGGTTAGGATTAGGGTTAAGGGTTTTTGTTAGGGTTAGGGATAGGGTTAGCAGTTAGGGTTAGGGTTAGCGTTACTCTTAGGTTTGGGGTTAGAAGAGGATTACTTTTGGGGTTAGCGTTAGGGGTTAGGGTTAGGTTTAGTGTTAGGTTTGGGTTTGGGGTTAGGGTTGGGGTTGGGGTTAGGGGTAGGATTGGGTTGGGGTTAGGTTTGGGATTGTGGTTGAGGTTAGGGTTTGGGTTGGGGTTGGGATTAGGGTTGGGGTTAGGGTTAGGGTTAGGTTTAGGTTTGGGGTTAGGGTTAGGTTTGGGGTTGGGATTAGGGTTAGGGCTTGTGTAGGGTTTAGAGTAAGGGTTCGGATTTGGTTTAGGTTTAGGGTTAGGGTAAGGGTTTGGTTTAGGGTTAGGGTTAGGGTTAGGGTCAGATTTAGGGTTAGTGTTTGGTTTATGGTTAAGTTTAGGATTAGGGTTAGGGGTTTTGGTTAGGGTTAGGGATAAGGTTTGGGTTTAGGGTTAGGGTTAGGGTTTAGGTTCAGGGTTAGGGTTAGTGTTAATGTTAGGGTTTAGGTTTAGGATTAGAGTTAGGTTTAGTGTTAGGGTTTAGGGTTAGCGTTAGGGTTAGATTTAGTGTTACGGTTAGGGTTAGGTGTACGGTCAGGGTAGGGTCAGGGTTTAGGGTTTGGGTTAGCATTAAGGTTAGCATCAGGGTTAGGGTTAGGAGTTAAGGTTAGGGTTAGTTTTGTGGATAGGGATAGAGTTAGTGTTAGGGTTAGCGTTGGGGTTGGGGTTAGGGTCGGGGTTGGGGTTTGCGTTGAGTTTGTGGTTGTGGTTAGGTTGGGATTGGGGTTGGTGTTAGGTTTGGGTTTGGGGTTAGTGTTACGGTTGGGGTTAGGGTTAGGTTTAGGGTGGGGTTAGGGTTAGGGTTCGGTTTGTGGTTAGGTTTACATTTGGGGTTAGGGTTAGGGTTAGGTTTAAGGGTCAGGTTTAGGGTTAGTGTTAGGGTTAGGGCTTAGGATTAGGGTTTGGTTTACAGTTAGGGTTAGCGTTATGGTTAGCGTTAGCGTTAGGGTTAGCGTTAGGGTTAGAGTTAGGTTTAGGTTTAGGGGTTAGGGTTAGTGTTAGGGTTAGGGTTAGGGGATAGGGTTAGAATTAGGGTTAGGGCTGGGGTTGCGGTTAGGGTTGTGGTTGGGGATAGGGTTGGGGTTGGGGTTGGGGTTGGGATTGGGTTTGCGGTTCGGGTTAGGTTTGGGGTTAGGTTTAGGGTTAGGGTTAGGTTTGGGTTAGGTTTAGGTTTGGGGTTGGGGTTAGGGTTAGGTTTAGGGTTACAGGTTTTCTTTAGGGTTTGGTTTAGGTTGAGGGTTAGGTTTAGGGTTTGTGTTAGGTTTAGGGTTAGCGTTAGGGTTACGGTTAATCTTAGGTTTAAGGCTAGGGTCAGGGTCAGGGTCAGGGTCAGGATTTAGGGTTAGGGTTAGAGTTAGCATAAAGGTTAGTGTTAGTGTTAGGGTTAGACTTAGGGTTAGGTGTTAGGGTTAGTGTTAGGGTTACTGGTAGAAGTTAGGGTTAGGGTTAGGGGTAGGGTTAGGGTAGTTAGGGTTAGGGTTAGATTTAGGGTTTAGGTTTAGGGTTAGGTTAAGTGGTTAGGATTAGCTTTAGGGTTAGTTTTGGGGTAGGGGTTAGGGTTAGGGTTAGGGTTGGGGTTAGGGTTAGGGTTAGGGTTAGCGTTACTCTTATGTTTTGGGTTAGAAGAGGTTTAGGGTTAGGGTTACGGTTAGGGTTAGGGTTGGGGTTAGGGTTGGGTTTGGGGTTAGGGTTAGGATTGGGATTGGGGTTAGGGTTGGGATTGTGGTTGGGGTTCGGGTTTGGGTTGGGGTTAGGGTTTGGGTTGGGGTTAGGGTTAGGGTTGGGGTTAGGGTTAGTGTTATTCTTAGGTTTATGGTTAGAAGAGGTTTAGGTTTAGGGTTAGGGTTAGGGTTAGTGGTTAGGGTTAGGGTTATGGTTTGGGTTGGGGTTTAATTTGGGTTTGGTGTTGGGGTTAGGGTTGGGATTGTGGTTGGGGTTAGGGTTTGGGTAGATGTTAGGGTTAGGGTTGGGGTAAGGGTTAGGGTTGGGGTAGGGGTTAGGGTTAGTGTTGGGGTTGCGTTAGGGTTAGGGTTGGTGTTAGTGTTAGGGTTAGGCTTAGGGTTAGGTTTGGGGTTGGGGTTAGGGTTGGGATTTTGGTTGGGGTTAGGGTTGGGGTAGGGGTTAGGGTTAGGGTTGGGGTAAGGGTTAGGGTTGGGGTAGGGGTTAGAGTTAGTGTTGGGGTTGGGGTTAGGATTAGGGTTGGTGTTAGGGTTAGGGTTAGTGTTAGGGTTTGTTTTAGGGTTAGGTTTAGGGTTTGTGTTAGGGTTTGGTTTAAGGTTAGGTTTAGGTTTAGGGTTAGAGTTAGGTTTAGAGGTATTGTTTGGTTTAGGGTTAGGGTTAGGAGTTTTGGTTAGGGTTAGGTTGAGGCGTTAGGGTTAGGGTTAGTGTTAGGATTAGGCTTAGGGTTAGGGTTAGGGTTTAGGATTAGGGCTTAGGGTTAGGGTTAGGTTTAGGGTTAGGGGTTAGGGGTTAGGGTTAGTGTTAGTGTCAGGGGTTAGGGTTACGGTTAGGGTTTGGTTTAGGGTTAGAATTAGTGTTAGGGTTACTCTTAAGTTTAGGGGTAGAAGAGGTTTAGGGTTAGGGTTAGGGTTGGGGTTAGGGCTAGGGGTCTTGGTTAGGGTTAGGGCTAGGGTTAGGGGGGTAAGGTTAGGGTTAGGGTTAGGGGATAGTGTTAGGGTTAGGGTTAGGATTTAGGGTTAGGGTTAGGGTTAGGTTTAGGGTTAGGTTTATGGTCAGGGTCAGAGTCAGTGTCAGGGTCAGGGTCAGTGTCAGGGTCAGAGTCAGGGTCAGGGTTTGGGGATATTTTTAGCATTAAGGTTAGCATTAGGGGTAGAATTATGGTTAGCGTTACGGTTTAGTGTTAGGATTAGGGTTAGGGTTAGGGTTCGGGGTTAGGTTTATGTTAGGGTAAGGTTAGGGTTAGGGTTTGGGTTAGGTTTAGGGTTGGGGTTAAGGTTAGGTTTACTGTTAGTATTTAGGGTTATTGTAGGGTTAGGTTTATGGTTAGGGGTAGTGTTAGGTTTTAGGGTTAAGGGTTAGGGTTAGGGTTAGTGTTATGTTTTTGGTTAGGGTTAGGGTTTAGGGTTAGGGTTAGAGTTAGGTGTTAGGATTAAGTTTAGGGTTAGGGTTAGAGTTAGGGTTTAGGGTTAGCGTTAGG
>CAKJTW010000232.1:107500-145000 GCA_917880005.1 Nanger dama | reverse complement strand
GGGTTGGGGTTAGGGTTAGGGTTAGGGTTAGGATTAGGATAAGTGTTGGGTTTAGGGTTAGAGTTGGCTTTGGGTTTAGGGTGATGGTTGGGGTTAGAGTTAGCATTAGGGTTGGTGTTAAGGTTAGTGTTAGGGTTAGGGTTAGGTTTTGGTTTAGGGTTAGGGTTAGGGTTAGCGTTAGGGCTTAGCTTTAGGGTTAGGGTTTATGGTTAGAGTTACAGTTAGGGGTTAGGGTTAGTGGTTTGGATTAGGATTAGTGTTAGGGTTGGGGTAGGGGTTACGGTTAGGTTAGGGGTTAGGGTTAGAGTTAGGGATAGGGTTGGGGTTAGGGTAAGGGTTAGGTTTAGGGTTAGCGTTACCCTTAGGTTTAGGGTTAGAGGAGGTTTAGTGTTAAGTTTAGGGTTAGGGTTAGGGGTTAGAGTTTGGGTTAGGGTTAGGGTTGGTGTTGTGGTTAGGGTTGGGGTTGGGTTAGCGTTGGGATTGGGGTTAGGGTTAGGGTTGGGATTGTGGTTGGGGTCAGGATGGGATTGGGGTTAGGGTTATGGTTAGGGTGGGGCTTAGGGTTGGGGTTGGGGTTGAGGTTAGGGTTGGGGTTGGTGTTAGGGTTAGGGTTGGGGTAGGGGTTACGGTTTGTGTTTGGTTTAGGGTTAAGATTAGGGTTAGGGTTATGGTTTGGTTTAGGGTTAGGGTTAGGGTTATGGATAGGTTTAGGGTTAGGTTTTGGTTTAGGGTTAGGGTTAGGGTTAGCAGTTTTGGTTGGGTTAGGGTTAGGGTTAAGGTTTAGTATTAGGGTTAGGGTTAGGGTTAGAGTCAGGGTAGTGTTTTGGTTTAGGGTTAGCGATAGGGTTAGTGTTAGCGTTAGGGTTAGGGCTAGCATGAGGGTTAGGGTTGGGTTTTGGGTAAGGGTTGGGGTTGGGGTTAGTGTTAGGGTTGGTGTTAGGGTTAGTGTTAGGGTTGCTGTTAGGGTTAGGGCTAGGGTTAGGGTTAGGCTCATGTTTAGGGGTTAGGGTTACGGTTAGTTTTTACTGTTATGGTTAGTGTTAGAGTTAAGGTTAGGGATAGGGTTAGGGGTTAGGATTAGGGTTAGGGATAGTGTTAGGGTTAAAGTTTGGGTTAGGGATTAGGGTTAGGGTTAGAGTTTAGTGTTAGGGTTAGGGGAAAGTGTTTAGGCTTAGGATATGTGTTAGGTTTAAAGTTAGTGTTAGGATTAGAGTTAGGCCTAGGGCTAGGTTTAGGGGTAGGTTTAGGGTAGGGTTGGCGTTGGGGTTAGGTTTAGGGTTAAAGTTAGCGTTACTATTAGGTTTGCTGTTATAGAGGGTTAGGTTTAGGGTTATGGTTAGAATAGGTTTAGGGCTAGGGTTAGGGGTAGGTTTAGTGGTTGTGGTTAGTGTTAGCGTTAGGGTTAGTGTTAGGGTTGGGTTAGGGTTAAGGTAAGTGTTAGTTTTTAGTGTTAGGGTTAGGGTTAGTGTTATCGTTTAGGTTTTAGGGATAGGGTTATGGGTAGGGGTAGGGGTAGTGTTGCAGGTAGGTTTAGGTGTTTTGGTTAGGGTTGGGGATAAGGTTATGGTTGGGTTAGTGGTAGGGGTAGAGGTAGGGTTAGGGTTAGGTTTAGATGAGTTAGGGTTAGGTTTAGGGTTAGCAGTTAGTGTTAGAAGTTAGGCTTAGTGTTAGGGTTTAGTGTTAGTGTTTGGCTTAGGGTTTACTGTTAGGGCTAGGGTTTGGGTTGGGGTTAGGGTTAAGGTAAGGGACAGTTTTTACTGTTAGGGTTAGGTTTAGGGTTATGGTTTAGGGTTTAGGGATAGGGTTATGGGTAGGGGTAGGTGTAGTGATGCAGGTAGGTTTAGGTGTTTTGGTTAGGGTTGGGGATAAGGTTATAGTTGGGTTAGTGGTAGGGGTAGAGGTAGGGTTAGGGTTAGGTTTAGACAAGTTAGGGTTAGGGTTAGGGTTAGCGATTAGTGTTAGAAGTTAGGGTTAGGGTTAGGGTTTTTTTTAATTAAATTTATTTATTTTTTTAATTACAATACTGTATTTGTTTTGCCATACATTGACACGAATCAGCCATAGGTGAACACAATCGCCCAATGCCGAAGCCCCCTCCCACCTTCCACCCCACATCCTCTACCTGAATCATCCTGTGCATCAGCCCCATGCATCCTGCATCCTACACCAAACATAGATTGGCGCTTCGTTTCTTACAGGAAAATACACATGCTTCACTGCCATTCTCCCAAACCATCCCACCCTTTCCCTCTTCCTCAGAGTCCAAAAGTCCACTCTATACCTCTGTGTCTCTTGTTGTCTCACATATAGGGTCATCATTACTGTCTTCTAAATTCCATATATATGTGTCAGTATACTGTATTGGTGTTTTTCTTTCTGGTTTACTTCACTCTGTATACTCGGTTCCAATTTCATCCATCTCATTAGAACTGAGTCAAATTTATTCTTTTTAAGGGCTGAGTAGTATTCCATAGTGTATATGAACCACAGCTTTCTTATCCATTCATCTGCTGATGGACATCTAGGTTGCTTCCGTGTTCTGGCTATTATAAACAGCGCTGCAATGAACATTGGGGTACATGTGTCTCTTTCAATTCTGGTTTCCTCAGTGTGTATGCCCAGCAGTGGGATTGCTGGGTCATAAGGCAGTTCTATTTGCAATTTTTAAGGAATCTCCACACTGTTTTCCATAATGGCTGTACTAGTTTGCATTCCCACCAGCAGTGTAAGAGGGTTCCCTTTTCTCCACACCCTCTCCAGCATTTATTGCTTGTAGACTTTTGGATCGCAGCCATTCTGACTGGTGTGAAATGGTACCTCATTGTGCTCTTGATTTGCATTTCTCTGATAATGAGTGATGTTGAGCATCTTTTCATGTGTTTGTTAGCCATCCGTATGTCTTCTTTGGAGAAATGCCTATTTAGTTCTTTGGCCCATTTTTTTATTGGATCATTTATTTTTCTGGAGTTGAGCTGAATAAGTTGCTTATATATCTTTGAGATTAGTTGTTTGTCAGTTGTTTCATTTGCTATTGTTTTCTCCCATTCAGAAGGCTGTCTTTTCACCTTGCTTATAGTTTCCTTTGTTGTGCAGAAGCTTTTAATTTTAATTAGATCCCATTTGTTTATCTTTGCTTTTATTTCCAGTATACTGGGAGATGGATCATAGAGGATCCTGCTGTGATTTATGTCGGAGAGTGTTTTGCCTATGTTCTCCTCTAGGAGTTTTATAGTTTCTGGTCTTACATTTAGATCTTTAATCCATTTTGAGTTTATTTTTGTGTATGGTGTTAGAGAGGGGTCTAATTTCATTCTTTTACAAGTGGTTGACCAGTTTTCCCAGCACAACCTGTTAAAGAGACTGTCTTTACTCCATTGTATATTCTTGCCTCCTTTGTCGAAGATAAGGTGTCCATAGGTATGTGGGTTAATCTCAGGGCTTTTGATTTTGTTCCATTGATCTATATTTCTGTCTTTGTGCCAGTACCATACTGTCTTAATGACTATGGCTTTGTAGTAGAGCCTGAAGTCAGGCAAGTTGATTCCTCCAGTTCCATTTTTCTTTCTCAAGATTGCTTTGGCTATTCGAGGTTTTTTGTATTTCCATACAAATCTTGAGATTATTTGATCTAGTTCTGAGAAAAATACTGCTGGTAGCTTGATGGGAATTGCATTGAATCTGTAGATTGCTTTGGGTAGTATACTCATTTTCACTATATTGATTCTTCCAACCCATGAGCATGGTATATTCCTCCATCTATTGGTGTCTTCTTTGATTTCTTTCATCAGTGTTTTATAGTTTTCGATATATAGGTCTTTAGTTTCTTTAGGTAGGAATATTCCTAAGTATTTTATTCTTTTCGTTGCAATGGTGAATGGAATTGTTTCTGTAACTTCTTTTTCTACTTTCTCATTATTAGTGTATAGAAATGCAAGGGATTTCTGAGTGTTGATTTTATATCCTGCAACTTTACTATATTCATTGATTAGCTCTAGTAGTTTTCTGGTCGAGTCTTTAGGATTTTCTATGTAGAGGATCATGTCATCTGCAAACAGTTAGAGTTTTACTTCTTCTTTTCCAATTTGGATTCCTTGTATTTCTTTTTCTGCTCTGATTGCTGTGGCCAAAATTTCCAGTACGATGTTGAAGAGTAGTGGTGAAAGTGGACACCCTTGTCTTGTTCCTGACTTTAGGGGAAATGGTTTCAATTTTTCGCCATTGAGGATAATGTTAGCTGTGGGTTTGTCATATATAGCTTTTATTATGTTGAGATATGTTCCTTCTATTCCTGCTTTCTGGAGAGTTTTTATCATAAATGGATGCTGAATTTTGTCAAAGGCTTTTTCTGCATCTATTGAGATAATCATATGATTTTTATTTCTCAGTTTGTTAATGTGATGAATTACAGTGATTGACTTGCGGATATTGAAGAATCCTTGCATCCCTGGGATAAAGCCCACTTGGTCATGGTGTATGATCTTTTTAATGTGTTGCTGGATTCTGATTTCTAGGATTTTGTTGAGGATTTTTGCATCTATGTTCATCAGTGATATTGGCCTGTAGTTTTCTTTTTTTGTGGTGTCTTTGTCAGGTTTTGGTATTAGGGTGATGGTGGCCTCATAGAATGAGTTTGGCAGTCTACCTTCCTCTGCAATTTTCTGGAACAGTTTCAGTAAGATAGGTGTTAGCTCTTCTCGAAATTTTTGGTAGAATTCAGCTGTGAAGCCGTCTGGACCTGGGCTTTTGTTTGCTGGAAGATTTCTGATTACAGTTTCAATTTCCGTGCTTGTGATGGGTCTGTTAAGATTTTCTATTTCTTCCTGGTTCAGTTTTGGAAAATTGTACTTTTCTAAGAATTTGTCCATTTCTTCCAAGTTGTCCATTTTATTGGCATATAATTGCTGATAGTAGTCTCTTATGATTCTTTGTATTTCTGAGTTGTCTGTCGTGATCTCTCCATTTTCATTTCTAATTTTGTTGATTTGATTTTTTCTCTTTGTTTCTTGATGAGTCTGGCTAATGGTTTGTCAATTTTATTTATCCTTTCAAAGAACCAGCTTTTTCTTTTGTTGATTTTTGCTATGGTCTCTTTTGTTTCTTTTGCATTTATTTCTGCCCTAATTTTTAGGATTTCTTTCCTTCTACTAACTCTGGGGTTCTCTATTTCTTCCTTCTCTAGTTGCTTTAGGTGTAGAGTTAGGTTATTTATTTGACTTTTTTCTTGTTTCTTGAGGTATGCCTGTATTGCTATGAACTTTCCTCTTAGGACTGCTTTTAAAGTGTCCCAAAGGTTCTGTGTAGTTGTGTTTTCATTTTCATTTGTTTCGATGCATATTTTGATATCTTTTTGATTTCTTCTGTGATTTGTTGATTATTCAGTAGGGTGTTGTTCAGCCTCCAAAGGTTGGAATTTTTAATAATTTTTCTCCTATAATTGAGATCTAACCTTAGTGCATTATGGTCAGAGAAGATGCTTGGAATAATTTCATTTTTTTTGAATTCATCAAGGTTAGATTTATGACCCAGAATGTGATCTATTCTGGAGAAGGTTCCGTGTGCACTTGAGTAAAAGGTGAAATTCATTGTTTTGGGGTGAAATGTCCTATAGATATCAATTAGGTCTAACTGGTCTATTGTATCGTTTAACGTTTGCGTTTCTTTGTTAATTTTCTGTTTAGTTGATCTGTCCATAGGTGTGAGTGGGGTATTAAAGTCTCCCACTATTATTGTGTTATTGTTAATTTCCCCTTTCATGCTTGTTAGCAATTGTCTTACATATTGCGGTGCTCCTATGTTGGGTGCATATATATTTATAATTGTTATATCTTCTTCTTGGATCGATCCTTTAATCATTATGTAGTGGCCTTCTTTGTCCCTTTTCACAGCCTTTGTTTTAAAGTCTGTTTTATCGGATATGAGTATTGCTACTCCTGCTTTCTTTTGGTCTTTATTTGCATGGAATATCTTTTTCCAGCCCTTCACTTTCAGTCTGTATGTGTCCATTGTTTTGAGGTGGGTCTCTTGTAGGCAGCATATATAGAGATCTTGTTTTTGTATCCATTCAGCCAGTCTTTGCCTTTTGGTTGGGGCATTCAACCCATTTACATTTAAGGTAATTATTGATAAGTATGCTCCTGTTGCCATTTACTTTATTGTTTTGGGTTCGGGTTTATACGTCCTTTTTTGTGTTTCCTTTCTAAAGTCTATCCTTTAGTATTTGTTGGAGAGCTGGTTTGGTGGTGCTGAATTCTCTCAGCTTTTGCTTGTCTGGAAAGCTTTTGATTTCTCCTTCATATTTGAATGAGATCCTTGCTGGGTACAGTAGTCTTGGCTGAAGGTTATTATCTTTCATCACTTTAAGTATGTCTTGCCATTCCCTCCTGGCCTGAAGAGTTTCTATTGAAAGATATGCAGTTATTCTTATGGGGATCCCCTTGTGTGTTATTTGTTGTTTTTCCCTTGCTGCTTTTAGTAATTGTTCTTTGTGTTTGGTCTTTGTTAGTTTGATTAAAATATGTCTTGGGGTGTTTCGCCTTGGGTTTATCCTGTTTGGCACTCTCTGGGTTTCTTGGACTTGGGTGATTATTTCCTTCCCCATTTTAGGGAAGTTTTCAACTATTATCTCCTCAAGTATTTTCTCATGGTCTTTCTTTTTGTCTTCTTCTTCTGGGACTCCTATAATTCGAATGTTGGAGCGTTTCATATTGTCTTGGAGGTCTCTGAGGTTGTCCTCATTTCTTTTAATTCGTCTTTCTTTTTCCCTCGCCGATTCATTTATTTCTACCATTCTATCTTCTATTTCACTAATCCTATCTTCTGCCTCCGATATTCTACTATTTGTAGCCTCCAGAGTGTTTCTGATCTCATTTATTGCATTATTCATTATATGTTGACTCTTTTTTATTTCTTCTAGGTCCTTGTTAAACCTTTCTTGCATCTTCTCAATCCTTGACCCCAGGCTATTTATCTGTGATTCCATTTTGATTTCAAGATTTTGGATCATTTTCACTATCATTATTTGGAATTCTTTCTCAGGTAGATTCCCTATCTCTTCCTCTTTTGTTTGGTTTGGTGGGCATGTCTCCCGTTCCTTTACCTGCTGGGGATTCCTCTGTCTCTTCATCCTGGTTATATTGCTGCGTTTGGGGTGGCTTTTCTATATTCTGGGAATTTGTGGAGTTCTCTTTATTATAGAGTTTCCTCTCTGTGTTTGGTGTTATATCACTGGTTTGTCAAAGTTTCTTGATCAGGGAGGCTTGTGTTGCAATTCTGGTGGGTGGATCTGGATTTCCTCTCTCTGGAGTGTTGTGACGTGTGAAGTAATGGGTTATGAGACGTCAATGGTTTTGAAGTATTTTGAGTTGCCTATGTATTGAAGCTCAGGGGCTTGTTCTTGTATTGCTGGAGAATATGCGTGGTATGTCTTGCTCTGGAGCTTGTTGGCCCTTGGGCAGTGCTCAGTTTTAGTATAGGTATGAAGGCGTTTGATGAGCTCTAATTGGATAATGTTCCCTGTATTCAGGAATTCTTTGTTGATCACAGGATTTGGAATTACGCCTCCTGATTCTGGTTTTCAGATTTATTTTTAGAATAGCCTCATGATTTCTCCATATATTCAGCACTAATGTTAAAACATCTAGGTTAATGATGATAGGTTTCTCCACCTTGAGGGTCGTCCCTAGAGGACAGGTGAGTTACTTGGAGGAGAGAAGAGGGAGGGAGTAGTTAGAGGTGAGTGGAATGGGATGAGGTGGAATCAAAAGAGGGAAAAGGAAGTTAGCCCGTAGCCACTTTCTTGTGTGTGCTCCGAAGTCTGGACTGCTCAGAGGTGGTCACAGAGTTATACTTTGAAGAGGAGAGGAAGGAAGTAGATAGAGGTGGTCAGGAGGATAAAAGGGGGAGATGGGAAGGAGGGATACAGATCCGTTCAGTGACCAGTTCCCTTAGAGTTCTCCTCCTTCTGGAACGCTCAGAGGTTCATAGAGTTGGGTAGAGAGGGGGAGGGGGAGGGAGGAGACAAAAGCCACCTGGTGGGGAAAAGAGAGATTCCAGAGGTGGAGAGAGTGGTTAAGTCTTGCACTCATGTAAAACTGGGTACTGAGGATTAGGTTTTTAAAAGTACAAAATTGGCAACAAATACCAAAATGTCAAGATTACAAAACTGGAGTATAGATTGGATTTTCAAAGATAGATTATTGAAGAGAAGAAGAATGAGGAGAGAGGCATTTAAAAAAAATAGAGAAAAAGAAAAAAAAAAAGTAAAATATAATAAAATATTCCAGAATTATTAAAAGACAACTTCCTTCACCATTAAGACTACATACGGCGTTTGCTTAAATGATAGGTTTTTTTTTTTTAGTAATATTAGGTTATAAAAATAATAGCTAGAAATATAGAAGACTTAAAATTTAAGGAAGTTTATGGGGAAAAAGGATGAAAAAGAAAAGGATAAGCAAATTTAAAAAGGAAAAAAATAATTTTTAAAGAAAGAAAAAAAATTCTTAAAAAAAAAAATCACGCTTCCACATCACCCCCAAAAAAATTTTTTTTTTTTGATCATAAAAGTAGAAACGGCGTATCTGTCACTTTCTCTGTCGTTGAGGACTGTGTGGAGTCGCTACCAAGGCAGTTCCCTCTGTTTGCCTTCCTCTGTTTGCTGGTCTCTTCCGTGTCTGATTTCTGTCTTGCCACAGGGAGGGTGGTGGTGAGCTCTGCACTGGGCTTGCCCCTTCCCAATCTGCGGGATAACCGTGTGGGGCCTGGCCTATGTTTCATGCAATTCCCTGGTTTTAGCCGCTCAGGATTGGCGCTCAGGAAGTCCCCTCCGGGTGCCGGATTTGGTCCCAAGTCCGAGTGGCTAGGGAGTTTGGCGCGGACTATTGTTGCATCTTCTGAGCTTTGCGGGTCACTCAATTTTCTGGAATCTCCGCCGGGGCTCTTTATCAGGCAGATGATGACCACTCAGATACCCCCAGAAGTCTCATCAAAGAGGCCCGCTTGCAATTTGGTAGGTAATGACCCTCTTGAGCTGCGACTGCCCTCTTCCAGCGCTTCAGGCTCTGGCTGCCTGTCGCCAGTGGGGGATGGTCTGCAGCCGGCTATTTCCGATCCGTCCTTTGTTCTGTGCGCGGGCCTGTCAGTGCCTTATGTTCGGGCATTTCACGTGTTAGTTATCCCCCAGTCTCGTTTGCTAGTCCGGGATAATTCGTTCTATCCATGCGCGGACCCGATTCTGGCCCCCGTTACGCCCCGATTCTCGAGAAAAGCCCTGCAGCCTACGTCTCCCGTGGCCCAATTCTTAGAGAGCACTGTCGCGGGCGCGCTCCTCCCTTCCCAACCCCCACTGCTGTCGGACGCAGGCGTTTGCGCTGCTTATCCGCTGGGGGTTATACTGTTGAATTCGTAATCTGTTGGTTTTAATTATTTATTTATTCTTCCTTCTTGTTATGTTGCCCTCTGTGCTTCCAGAGCTCGCCCCATGCACAGCTGTGAGAAAGTTTCCCAATTTTAGTGAACCTCTCTCTTTAAGAGTCTCTTCCTGGGACGGGATTCCCTTCCCATGCCGGGGTTCCCTCCCTACCTCATTTGTCGCTCTCTTAGTTCTTTATAATAAAATAAAAAAATAAAATAAAATAAAATAAAATAAAATAATTCCGACCAGGTTGTGAAGTCAATGATCTGCTTTGCTGGATGCCTGATGTCCTCTGCCAGCAGTCAGAAGTTATTTTGTGGTATTTGCTCGGCGTTGAAATGTTCTTTTGATGAGGTAGGGAGGGAGAAAGTGTTCTCCCCATCCTATTCCTCCGCCATTTTTTTTCCCTCTCCAGGGTTAGGGTTTAGACTTAGGGTTAGGATTAGGGTTTACTGTTAGGGCTAGGGTTTGAGTTAGGGTAAAGGGTTAGGGTTAGGTGTAGGTTTAGGGATTACGGTTAGGGTTAGGGATAGGGGTAGGGGTACAGTTAAAGCTATGTGTGGGTTTTGGTTAGGGTTAGGGTTAGGGTTAGGGTTGGATTAGGGTTAGGGTTAGGGTTCGGGGGTTAGGTTTACGTTTAGGGTTAGGGTTAGTTGTTAGGGGTAGCGTAGGGTTAGGATTTAGGGTTAGGGTTAGTGTTTAGGATTAGAGTTAAGGTTAGGGTTGGGGTACAGGTTAGGGTTAGGTTGGATGTTAGGTTTAGGGTTACGGTTAGGGTTGGGGTTAGGGTTAGTGTTAGGGTTGGTGTTAGGATTAGGATTAGGGTTAGGGTTAAGGTTAGGATTAGGGTTAGAGTTAGGTTAGGGTTAGGGTTAGCGTTACTCTTAGGTTTAGGATTAGAAGAGGTTTAGGTTTAGGGTTAGGGGTTAGGATTAGGGTTAGGGGTTAGGGTTAGGGTTAGTGTTAGTGTTAGGGTTGGGGTTGGGGTTTGGGTTGGGGTTGGGTTTAGGGTTGGGATTGGGGTTGGTGTTAGGGTTGGGATTGTGGTTGGGGTTAGGTTTAGGGTTAGGGTTTGGGTTGGGGTTAGGGTTAGGGTTAGGGTACGGTTAGGGTTAGGGTTGGGGTTAGGGTTGTTTTAAGGTTAAGGGTAGGGGTAGGGGTAACGGTAAGTGTATGGGTTGGGGTTAGGGTAGTGTTAGGGTTAGGGTTAGCATTACCCTTAGGTTTAGGGTTAGAAGAGGTTTCGGTTTAGGGTATGATTTAGGGTTAGGGATAGGGGTTAGGCTTAGGATTAGGTTTAGGTTAGGTTTAGGGTTTATGGTTAGGGGTAAGGGTAGCGGTATGTGTTGGGGTTTGTGTTAGTGTTAGGTTTAGGGTTGGGTTAGGGTTAGGTTAGGGTTTAGTGTTAGGGTTAGGGTGAGTGTTAGTGTTAGAGTTAGGGTTAATGTTAAGGTAGGGAAAAGGGTTAGCGTTAGGGTTAGGATTAGGGTTAGGGTTGTTTTAAGGTTAAGGGTAGGGGTAGGGGTAACGGTAAGTGTATGGGTTACGGTTAGGGTAGTGTTAGGGTTAGGGTTAGCATTACTCTTAAGGTTAGGGTTAGAAGAGATTTCGTTTAGGGTTAGGTTTAGGGTTAGGGTTAGGGGTTAGGCTTAGGGTTAGGGTTAGGGTTGGGTTATGGTTAGGGTTAGTGTTAAGTTTAGGATTAGGGTACGTTTAAGGTTAGTGTTAGGGTTGGGGTTAGGGATAGGATTAGGGTTAGCATTACTGTTAGGGTTAGGGTTAGGGAGAGGGTTAGTGTTAATGTTAGGGTTAGTGTTAGGGTTGGGGTTAGGGTTAGGGTTAGGATAAGGTTAGGGTTAGTGTTAGGGTTTGGGTTAGTTTTAGGGTTAGCATTAGGGTTAGGGTTAGGGATTGGTTAGGGTTAGAGGTAGGGGTAGGGGTAAGGGTAGGTGTATGTGTTGCAGTTAGGGTTAGGTTTTGGGTTAGGGTAGGTTTAGGTTTAGGGCTAGAGTTAGAATAGGGTTATGGTTAGGTTAGAGTTAGGGTATGGTTAGGGTTATGGGTTGAGGTTGGGTTTACAGTTAGGGTTAGGGTTAGGTTTGGAGTTAGGTTTGGGTTATGGTTAGGGTTATGGTTAGTGTTTAGGGTTAGGGACAGCGTTAGGGATTAGGGTTTAGTGATAGGGTTAGGGTTAGTGTTAGGATTAGGGGTAGGGTTATGGTAAGGGATATGTTTAGGGTTAGGGTTACACGAGTTAGGGTTAGGGTTGCACGATTTAGGGTTAGGGTTAGGGTTGGGTTAGGGTTAAGGTTAGGGTTTGGGTTAGGGTTAGTGTTTAGGGTTAGGGTTAGGGTTAGAAGAGTTAGGGTTAGGGTTAGGGTTAGGGTTAGTGTTTTGGGTTAGGGCTAGGGTTAGGGATTAAGGTTTAGGGATTGGGTTAGGGTTAGGGTTAGGATTTAGGGGTAGAGGTATTGTTTTGGTTTAGTGTTAGGGTTAGGATTGGGTTAGGGTTAGTGTTAGGGTTTGGGTTTAGGTTTAGGGTTAGTGTTACGGTTAGGGTTAGCTTTAGGGTAGAGTTAGGATTGGGGTTAGTGTTAGGGTTAGCATTAGTGTTAGGGTTAGGGTTTGGTTAGGGTAATGGGTATGGGTAGGGGTAAGTGTAGGGGTATGGTTTGGGGTTAGGGTTAGGGTTTGGGTTAAGTAGGGTTAGTGTTAGAGTTAGTTTTTGGGTTAGGGTTTAGGGTTAGGGTTAATGGTCGGGGTAGGGTTAGGCCTAAGGATACGGTTAGGCCTAGGCTAGTGTTAGGGCTATGGCTAGGGCTAGGCTAGGGTTAGGGTTAGGGTTAGTGTTTAGAGTTAGGTTAGGGTTACGTTTTAGAGTTTGGGTTAGGGTTACAGTTTAGGGTTATGGTTAGGATTTAGGGTTAGGGTCAGGGATAGGGTTAGTTTTCGTGTTAGGTTTAGGGTTAGGGTTAGGATTAGGTTTAGGGTTGTTGTTAGGGTTAATGTTAGTGTTTGGGTTAACGTTAGGGTTAGGGTTAGGGTTTGGTTAGGGTTAGGGGTAGGGGTAGTGGTAAGGGTAGATGTATGGGTTGCATTCAGGTTCAGGTTGTGGGTTAGGGTTGAGTTAGGGTTAGTGTTAGTTTTAGGGTTAGAGTTTTGGGTTTAGGGTTAGGGTTAAGGGTAGGGGTAGGGTTAGTCCTAAGGATATGGTTAGGCCTAGGGCTAATGCTAGGGGTAGGTCTAGGGCTAGACTAGGGTTAGGGTTCAGGATTAGGATTAGGGTTAGGTTTTAGTATTAGGGTTAGGGTTAGGTTTAGTGTTAGTGTTAGGGTTGGGGTTAGGTTTACGGTTAGGGGTTAGGTTTAGGCTTAGGGTAGGGTTAGGTTTAGGGTTGGGGTTGGGTTTAAGGATAGGATTAGAGTTAGCGTAACTGTTAGGGTTAGGGATAGAAGAGGTTTAGATTTAGTGTTAGGGATAGAAAAGAGTTAGGGTTAGGATTGGGTTAGTGTTAGGGTTAGGGTTAGGTTTGTGTTATGTTTAGGGTTAGGGTTAGGGTTTAGGGTTTAGGGATAGCGTTAGTGTTTGGTTTAGGGTTAGGCTTAAGGTTAGGGGTAGGTTTAGGGGTTGTGGTTAGGGTTAGGGTTAGCGTTAGGGTTAGCATAAGCATTAGTGTTAGCGTTAGGGTTAGGGTTAGGTTAGGTGTTAGGGTTAGTGTTAAGGTTAGGGTTATTGGTTAGGGTTAGGGTTAGGGGTTAGGGTTAGGGTGAGGGTTGGGGTAGGGTTTATTGTTGGGCTTGGGGTTAGTGTTGGGGTTGGGGTTGGGGTTAGTGTTGGGGTTGGGGTTAGGGTTAGGGTTGGAGTTAGGGTTAGGTTTAGGGTTGGGGTTTGGGTTAGGGTTGGGGTTAGACTTAGGATTAAGGTGGGGGTTAGGTTTAGGGTTAGGGTTAGGGTTAGGTTAGGGTTAGGGTTAGTGTTTAGGGTTAGGGTTAGGTTTAGGGTTTAGGGTTAGGGTTAGGGTTTAGAGTTAGCATTAGGGCTAGGGTTAGGTTAGGGATAGGGTTAGGGTCAGGGTCAGGGTCAGGGTTTAGGGTTAGGGTTAGCGTTAGCGTTAGGGTTAGGTATTTGGGTTAGGGTTAGGGTTAGGGTTGGGGTTGGGGTTGGTGTTAGGGTTGGGGTGGGGTTAGGGTTTGGATTGGGGTTGGGATTAGGGTTGGGATTGTGGTTGGGGTTAAGGTTGGGGTAGGGGTTAGGGTTAGGATTGGGTTTAGGTAAAGGTTAGGATTAGGGTTGGGGTTAAGGTTAAGGTTGGGTTTGGGGTTAGGGTTAGTGTTGGGGTTAGGGTTAGGGTTGGTGTTAGGATTAGGGTTATCTTTAGGGTTAGGGTTAGGTTTAGGGTTAAGGGTTAGTGTTAGGGTTAGGATTAGGGTTACAGTTGGTGTTAAGGTTAGGGTTTAATGTTAGGTTTTGATGTAGGGTTAGGGGTTAGGGTTATGTTTAATGTTAGGGTTAGGCTTAGGGTTAGGATTAGTGTTTAGGGTCAGATTGAAAGTTAGGGTTCAGTGTTTTGGGAAAGGGTTAGGGTTAGGGTTAAGGGTAGGTTTAGGGATTGGGGGTAGGTTTAGGGGTTGTGGTTAGTGTTATGTTTAGGGTTAGTGTTAGCGTCGGGTTAGGGTTAAGGTAAGGGTTAGTGTTTAGTGTTAGAGTTAGGGTTAGTGTTACAGTTTAGGGTTTAGGGATAGGGTTAGTGGTAGGGGTAGGGGTAGGGTTAGGGTTTGTGGTTAGGTTTAGGGTTAGTGTTAGAGTTAGGGTTATGGTTAGGGGTAGGGATAGGGTTAGGTGTACGGGTAGGTTTAGATGAGTTAGGGTTAGGGTTAGGGTTAGGGATAGTGTTAGGTTTACGGTTATGTTTAGGGTTAGAGTTAGGGTTAGTGTTAGGGTTACTGTTAGGGTTAGGGTTAGAGTTAGGGTTAGGGTTAGGGTTAGGTTTAGGTTTAGGTAGGGTTTAGGGTTAATGTTAGGGTTAGGGTTAGTGTTAGGTTAGGGGATAAGGTTATGGTAAGGGTTCAGGGTAGGGGTAGGGGTAGGGGAATGGGTTGGAGTTAGGGTTACGGTTAGTTTTATTGTTGTGTAAGGATTAGGGTTAGTGTTAGTGTTTAGTGTTAGTGTTAGGGTTTAGGGTTTAGTGATAGAGTTAGGGTAAGGGATAGGGTTAGGGTTAGGGTTAGGGTTATAGTTGGGTTAGGGTTAGGTTTAGGGTTATGGTTTAAGGTTTAGGGTTAGGGTTAGGGTTAGGGTTTAGGGTTAGGGTATGGGTCAGGTTTAGGATTAGGGTTTAGGGGTAGGGGTAGGGGTAGTGGTATGTGTTGGGTTTGGGTTAAGGTTAGGGTCAGGGTTGGGTTAGGGTTAGGGTTAGGGTTTAGGGTTTAGGGTTAGGGTTAAGAATAGGGTTAGGGATAGGCCGAGGGATAGGGTTAGGCCTAGGGCTAGTGCTAGTACTAAGTCTAGGATTAGGTTTAGGGTTAGTGTACGGTTAGGGGTAGGATTGGGGTTGGTGTTAGGGATAGGATTAGGGTTAAGTTTAGGGTTAGGGTTAGGATACGGTTAGGGTTAGGATCAGAAGATGTTTCGGTTTAGTGTTAGGGTTAGAATAGTGTTAGGGTTAAGGTTAGGGTTAGGGTTAGGGTACAGTTAGGGGTAGGGTTGGGGTTGGGGTTACGGTTAGGTTTAGGTTTTAGGGTTAGGGTTTGGTTCAGGGTTAGGTTTATGGGTTAGGGTTAAAGGTAGTGTTAGTGGTAGGAGTATGGGTTTGGGTTTGGGTTAGGGTTACGATGCGGTTTAGGTTTAGGGTTAGCGTTAGAGTTAGTGTTAGGGTTAGCGTCAGGGTTAGCGTTAGGTTTACGGTTTAGTTAGGGTTAGGGGTAGGGGTAAGTATAGTGGTATGGGTTGGGGTTAGGATTAGGATTTGGGTTAGGGTTGGGTTAGGGTTAGGGTTAGTTTTAGGGTTAGGGTTTAGGGTTTAGGGTTAGGGTTAAGGGTAGGGGGAGGGTTAGGCCTAAGAATAGGGTTAGGCCTAGGGCAAGTGCTAGGGCTATGGCTACGGCTTGGCTAGGGTTAGGGTTAGGGTTAGGGTTTAGGGTTAGGGTTAGGGTTAGGTTTTAGAGTTAGGGTTAGGGTTAGGTTTAGGGTTTAGAGTTAGGGTTAGGTTTTAGAGTTAGGGTTAGTGTTAGGGTTTGAGTTTAGGGTTAAGGTACTGTTAGGGTTAGGGTTAGGGTTATGGTTAGGGTTTTGGGGTTAGTGTTAGGGTTAGGGTTAGGTTTAGGATTTGGGGTTAAGGTTAGTGATTTGTTGATAGAGTTCGGCTTAGGTTTAGGGTTAGGGTTTAGTGTTAGTGTCAGGGTTAGGGTTTAGGTGTTAGGTTAAGGTTTCGGTTAGGAATTAGGGTGAGGGTTAGGCTTAGGGTTTAGTGGTTAGTGTTAGTTTTACAGTTAGGTTTACGGTTAGTGTTTAAGGTTAGGGTTAATGTTAGGGTTTAGGGTAAGGTTTACGGTTAGGGTTTAGGACTAGGGTTTAGATGGTAGTGTAAGGTTTAGACTTAGGGTTACTGTTAATGTTTAGTGATTAGGGTTAGAGTTAGGGTTAGGGATAGGATATAGGTTTAGGATTTAGGGGTTAGGGTTACGTTTTGGTTTAGGATTTAGGGTTAGGTTTAGGGTAGGTTTAGTGTTAAGTTTAGGGTTAGATTTTTGGTTTAGGGTTTACGGTTAGTGTTTTGGGGTAGGGTTTGGGTAAGGGTTTAATGTTGGGTTAGGGGTAGAGTTTTCGGGTCGGGTTAGGGTTAGGGTTTAGGTTTAGTGTTGGGGTTAGGGTTAGGGTTAGCCTTACTGTTAGGTTTAGTCTTAGAAGATGTTTAGGTTTAGGGTTAGCATTAGAATAGGGTTAGGATTTGTTTTAGGATTTTAGGGTTAGGGTTAGGTTAAGGTTAGGGTTAGGGTTAAGGGTTAGATTTAGGGATAGGGTTAGTGTTAGTGTTAGGGTTAGTGTTAGGGTGGGGGTTAGGGTTAGGGTTAGGGTTAAGGTTGGGTTAGGGTTAGGGTTAGTTTAGGGTTAGGGTTTAGCATTTAGGGTTAGTGTTAAGGGTAGGGGTAGGGTTTAGGGTTTAGGGTTAGGGTTAGGATTTAGAGTTAGGGTTAGGTTAGGGTTAGTGTTAGTGTTAGAGTTGTGGTTAGGTTTACGGTTAGGGTTAGGTATAGGGTTGCGGTAGCTTTAGGTTTAGGGTTGGGGTTGGGTAAGAGATAAAATTAGGGTTAGCATTACTGTTACGGTTAGGGTTAGAAGTGGTTTAGGTTTAGGGTTAGGGTTAGAGTTAGGTTACTGTTAGGGTATGGTTAGGGTTAGGGTTGGGGTTAGGGTTAGGTTTAGGGTTAGGTTTATGGGTTAGGGTTAGTTTTGGGTTATGGTTAAGGTTAGGGTTAGTTTTCACGGTTAGGGTTAGGGTTAGGGATTAGGGTTTAGGGTTAGGGTTAGGGTTAGGGTTAGGGTTAGGGTTAGTGTTAGGGTTAGGGTTAGCGTTAGGGTCATGGTCAGGGTTAGGGTTAGGGTTAGGGTTAGGGTTAGGATAGGTTTAGGGTTAGTGTTAGACGAGTTAGGGTTAGGGTTAGGGTTAGGGTTGTGTAAGGGTTAGGGGTAAGGATAGGGTTAGGGGTAGGGGTAGGTTTATTGTTAGAGTTAGACGAGTTAGGGTTACAGTTAAGGTTAAGATTAGGGGTAGGGTTAGGGTTAGGGTTCAGGGTTTTGTTAGGTTTAGGGTAAGGGTTAGGGCTAAGGAGAGGGTTAGGTCTAGGGCTAGGGCTAGGGTTAGTGTAAGGGTTAGGATTCAGGGTTAGGGTTATGGTTAGGGATAGGGTTAGTGTTACTGTTAGCGTTAGTGTTAGGTTTGGGGTTAGGGTTACGGTTAGGATAAATTGGGGATAGGGTTAGTGTTAGGGTTAGGGTTAGGGTTTGGTTAGCGGTAGGGGTAGGGGTAAGAGTAGTGGTATGGATTGGGGTTACGGTTAGAATTTGGTTTAGGGTTGGGTTATGGTTAGTTTCAGGGTTAGGGTTTAGGGTTTAGGGTTAAGGTTAAGGGTAGGGGTAGGGTTAGGCCTAAGAATAGGGTTCGGCCTAGAGCTAGTGCTAGGGATATGGCTAGGGCTAGACTAGGGTTAGGGTTAGGGTTAGGGTTTAGGGTTAGGGTTAGGGTTAGGTTTCAGAGTTAGGGCTAGAGTTAGAGTTAGTTTAGGGTTATGGTTAGGGTTATGGTCAGAGTTTAGGGTTAGGGATAGGGTTAGTGTTAGAGTTAGGGTTAGTGTTAGGGTTGGGGTTAGGGTTAGGGTTAGGATTAGGTTTAGGGTTAGTGTTAGGGTTTGGGTTAGCGTTAGAGTTAGGGTTAGGGTTTGGTTAGGGGTAGGGGTATGGATAGGGGTAAGGCTAGGTGTATGTGTTGCGGGTAGCGTTAGGTTTAGGGTTAGGGTAGGTTTAGGTTTAGGGCTAGGGTTAGAATAGGGTTAGGGTTAGGTTAGAGTTAGTGTATGGTTAGGATTATGGTTGGGGTTGGGGTTACGGTTACGGTTAGGGTTAGGGTTAGGTTTGGGTTATGGTTAGGGTTAGGGTTAGTGTTTAGGGTGAGGGTCAGCCTAAGGGATTAGGGGTTAGTGATAGGGTTAGGATTAGGGTTAGTGTTAGGATTAGGGGTAGGGTTAGCTTAAGGGGTAGGTTTAGGGTTAAGGTTAGACGAGTTAGGCTTAGGCTTAGGGTTGGGTTAGGGTTAGGGTTAGGGTTAGGGGGTTAGGGTTAGGGATTAGGGTTTAGGGATTGGATTAAGGTTAGGGTTAGGGGTGAAAGGTCGGGGTAGGGTATGGGTTGAAGTTAGTGTTAGGTTTAGTATTGGGTTAGGGTTAGTGTTAGGGTTAGGGTTTAGGGTTAGGTTTATTGTTAAGTAGGGGTAGAGTTATGGTTTAGGATAGGGTTAGGAATAGGGTTAGTGTTAGGGTTAGGGTTAGTGTTAGGGTTAGGTTTAGGTTTAGGTTTAAGGTTAGGTTTAGTGTTAGGGTTAGCGTTAAGGTTAGGGTTAGGGTTCGGTTAGGATTAGGGATAGGGGTAAGGGTAGGGGTATGGGTTGGGGTTAGGATTATGTTTTGGGTTAGGGTTGGGTTAGGGTTAGGGTTAGTTTTAGGGTTTAGTGTTTAGAGTTAGAGTTAAGTGTTAGGGTTAGGGTTAGGGTTAGCATTACTCTTAGGTTTAGGGTTAGAAGAGGTTTAGGATATGATTTAGGGTTAGGGTTAGGGGCTAGGCTCAATGTTAGGGATAGGTTTAGGGTTTAGGGTTTAGGATTAGGGGTAGGGGTAGCGGTATGTGTTGAGGTTTGGGTTAGGGTAAAGGTTGGGTTAGGGTTACGGTTAGGGTTTAGGGTTAGGGTTAGTGTTAGTTTTAGAGTTAGGGTTAGTGTTAAGGTTGGTTTAGGGTTATCGTTAGGGTTATGGTAAGGGTAAGGGTTGTTTTACGGTTAGGGGTAGGGGTAGGGGTAATGGTATGGGTATGGGTTGGGGTTTGTGTAGGGTTAGGGTTAGGGTTAGCATTACTCTTAGGGTTAGGTTTAGAAGAGGTTTCGTTTAGGGTAAGGTTTAGGGTTAGGGCTAGGGGTTAGGGCTAGTGTAAGGTTTTAGGGTTAGGGTTAGGGTTCTGGTTAGGTTAATGTTAGGGTAAGGGTTAGGGTTAAGGTTTAGGGTTAGGGTTAGGGTTTGGGATTTGGGTTAGGGTTAGGGTTAGGGTTAGGGATAGGGTCAGGGTTAGGGTTGGGTTTGGGGTTAGGGTTAGGGTTAGGGTTAGGGTTACGTTAGGGTTAGGGGTTAGGGTTAGCATTACTCTTCGGTTAGGGTTAGGGTTAGGGTTAGGGTTGGGGTTGGGGTTGGGGTTAGGGTTAGGGTTAGGGTTAGTGTTTAGGATTAGGGTTAGGGTTAGGGTTAGGGTTACTGTTAGGGTTAGGGTTAGGGTTAGTGTTAGAGTTTAGGGTTTAGTGATAGAGTTAGGGTAAGGGATAAGGTTAGGTATAGGGTTAGCGTTGGGTTAGGGTTAAGGGTAGGGGTTTGGTAGGGGTTGATGTTTTATTTAGTGTTAGGTTTAGAGTTAGGTTTGGATTAGGTTTAGGGTTTAGTGTTTAGGCTTAGGGTAAGGGTAAGGTTTAGGGCTAGGGCTAGGGCTTGGGCTTGGGTTAGGGTTAGTGTAAGGGTTTGAGTTAGTGTAAGGGTTAGGGTTAAGATTAGGGCTAGGGTTAGGAATAGGGCTAGGGCTAGTCCTAGGGCTAGGGCTAGGGCTAAGTCTCTGGCTATGGTTAGTTTAAGGGTTAGGGTTTAGGGTTAATGTTAGGGTTAGGGTTTAGGGTTAGGGTTGGGTTTGGTGTTAGGGTTAGGGTTAAGGTTAGCGTAACTGTTAGGTTGAGTGTAGAAGTGGTTTAGGTTTAGCGTTAGCATTAGAATAAAGTTAGGGTTAGGTTTAGGGTATTAGGGTTAGGGTTAGGTTAGGGATAGTGTTAGGGTTAGGGGTTAGTGTTAGGTTTAGGGTTAGTGTTAGGATTAGGGGCTAGGGTTACATTTAGGGGTTAGGAGTAGGGGTATGGGTAGGGGTATGGGTTGGAGTTAGGGTTAGGATTGGGTTAAGGTTAGTGAAAGGGTTAGAATTTAGGGTTAGTATTAGGGTTAGGATTAGTTTTAGGGTTAGGGTTAGGGTTAGGGTTTAGGGTTAGGGTTAATGTGAGGGGTTAGGGTTAGGTTTAGGGTTAGGGTTTAGGGTTATTGTTAGGGTTAGTGTAGTGTTAGGGTTAGGCTTACTGTTGGGGTTAGGCTTAGGGTTAGGTTTAGGTTTAGGGTTAGGGTAGGTTTAGGTTTAACATTGGGGTTGGGGTTAGGGATAGGATAAGGGTTAGGGTACGGTTAGGGTTAGGGTTAGAAGAGGTTTCGGTTTAGGGTTAGGGTTAGAATAGGGTTAGGGTTAGGGTTATGGTTAGGGTACGGTTAGAGTTATTGTAGGGGTTGGGGTTAGGGTTTGGGTTATGGTTAGGGTTAGGGTTAGTCTTAGGGTTAGAGTTTAGGGTTTAGCGTTAGGGTTAAAGGTAGAAGTAGGGTTAGGCCTAAGGAAAGGGTTAGGCCTATGCTAGTGCTTGGGGTAGGGCTAGGGCTAGGCTAGAGTTAGGTTTAGGGTTAGGGTTTTGGGTTAGGGTTAGGTTTTGAGTTAGAGTTAGGGTTCGGGTTAGTGTTAGTGTTAGGGTTGGGGTTAGGGTTAGGGGGTTAGGATTAGGTTTAGCGTTAGTGTTAGGGTTAGGTTTACTGTTAGGGTTAGGGTTAGGGTTTGGTTAGGGTTAGGGGTAGGGGTAGGAGTAAGGGTAGGGGTATGGGTTGCGGTTAGGATTAGGGTTTGTGTTAGGGTTGGGTTAGGGTTAGGGTTTGTTTTAGGGTTAGTGTTTAGGGTTTAGGGTTAAGGTTAAATGTAGGGTTGGGTTAGGTGGATAGGTTTAGGGCTAGGGCTAGTGCTAGGGGTAGGGCTAGGGCTAGGTTAGGGTTAGGGTTAGGGGTAGGGTTAGGGATAGGGTTAGTGTTAGTGTTAATGTTAGGGTTGGGCTTAGATTTACGGTTAGGGATAGGTTGAGGCTTAGGGTAGGTTTAGGTTTAGGGTCGGTTTGGGGTTAAGGATAGGATTAGGGTTAGCGTTACTGTTAGAGTTAGGGTTAGAAGAGATTTAGGTTTAGGGTTAGGGTTAGAATAGGGTTAGGGTTAGGGTTAGGTTAGTGTTAGGGTATGTTTAGGGTTAGGGTTGGGGTTGTGTTTAGGGTTAGGGTTAGGGATAGGGGTTAGGGTTATGTTTGGATTATGGTTAGGGTTAGGGTTAGTTTTTAGGTTTAGGGTTAGGGTTAGGGATTAGGGTTTAGTGATAGGGTTAGGGTTAGGGTTAGTCATAGGATTAGTGGTAGGGTTAGGGTTGGAAGAGTTAGGTTTAGGGTTGAGGTTAGGTTTAGGGTTGGGTTAGGGTTAGGGGTATGGATAGGTTTAGGGGTAGGGGTAGGTTTAGGGTTAGGGTTAGACAAGTGAGGGTTTGGGATAGGGTTAGGGATAGGGTTAGGGTTACAGTTAGGGTTAGGGTTAGAGTTACGGTTAGGGTTAGGGTTAGGTTAGGGTTAGGGTTAGGGTGGGTTAATGTTAGGGTTCGTTTTAGGGTTACAGTTAAGGCTTGTGTTAGGGTTAGGGTTTAGGGTTAGATTAGTGGTTACGGTTAGGATTCAGGGTAGGGCTAGGGGAATGGGTTGGGGTTAGGGTTACGGTTAGGTTTAGGGTTTGTAAGGGTTTGGGTTAAGGTTCGTGTTTAGCGTTAGGGTTACCGTTAGGGTTTAGTGTTTAGTGATAGAGTTAGTGTAAGGGATAGGGTTACGGTTAGGGTTAGAGTTGGGATAGCATTAGGTTTAAGGTTTAAGGTTTAGGGTTAGGGTTAAGGTTAGGGTTTAGGGTCAGGTTTTGGTCAGGGTTAGGGTTAGGGGTTAGGGTTAGGGGTAGGGTTAGATGTAGGGGTAAGGTTGGGGTTTGGGTTAGGGTAAGGTTGGGGTTTGGGTTAGGGTAAGGTTAGGGTTGGGTTAGGGTTAGGGTTAGGGTTCAGGTTTAGGGTTATGTTAGGTTTATGGTTAGGGTTAGGGTTTGGGTTAGAGCTAGGGAGAGGGTTAGGTCTAGGGATAGTGCTAGGGCTAGGGCTAAGGCTAGGTCTAGGTCTAGGGCTAGGGTTAGTGTTAGGGTTAGGGTTCAGGTTTAGCGTTATGGTTAGTTTTAAGGTTAGGTAGGGTTAGGTTTAGACTTGGGTTACGGATAGGGTTAAGGTTTAAGTTTTAGGGTTAGGGTTAGGGTTTAGGGTTAAGATTTGGGTCAAGGTTAGGGTTAGGGGTTAGTGTTATGGGTAGTGTTAGAGTTTGGGGTATGTGTTGGGGTTTGTGTTAGGGTTAGGGTTAGGGTTGGGTTAGGGTTAGGTTTCAGGATTTAGGGAGAGGGTTAGGGTTAGGTTTAGGGCTAGGGAGAGCTTTAGGGCTAGGGCTAGTGCTAAGGCTAAGGCTAGGGCTAGGGCTAGGATTACTGTAAGGGTTAGGGTTCAGGGTTAGGGTTATGGTTAGGTTTAGGGTTAGGGTACAGTTAGAGATTATGGTTTAAGGATAGGGTTAGGGTTAGGGTTAGGGGTTAGGGTTAGGGTTATGATTAGGTTTGGGCTATGGTTAGGGTTAGGGTTAGTGTTTAGGGTTAGGGTTAGGGTTAGGGAATAGGGTTTAGGGATAGGGTTAGGGTTAGGTTTAGGAGATAGGGGTAGGGGTAGGGGTATGTGTTGGAGTTAGGGTTAGGGTTAGTGTTAGGGTTAGGATTTAGGGTTAGGGTTAGGGTTAGGTTAAGGTTAGGGTTAGGGTTAGGGTTTAGGGTTAGGGTTAGTGTTTAGGGTTAGGGTTAGTGTTAGGGTTAGTGTTAATGTTAAGGTTAGTGTTAGGGTTGGGTTTAGGGTTAGGGGTAGGGGTAGGGGTAGGTGTAGGGGTATCTTTTGGGGTTTGGCTTAGGGTTAGGATTGAGTTAAGGTTAGTGAAAGGGTTAGAATTTAGCCCTAGCATTAACCCTAACCCTAATGCTAACCCAACCCTAACCCTAACTGTAACCCTAACCTCAATCCCTAACCCTACCCTTAACCCTAACCCTAACCCTTTCCCAAAACCCTGATCCCTAACCCTCAATCTGACCCTAAACACTAACCCTAACCCTAACCCTAACCCTGCCCTAACCATAACCCTATCCCTAACGCTAAACCTTACCTGAACCCTAGCCCTAGACGTAGCCCTAGCCCTAGCACTAGCACTATCCCTAGCCCTAGCACTAGCCATAGCCCTAACCCTAAGCCTAACCCTAAAACTAGCCCTTAACCTAACCTGGCCCTAGCCGTAGCCCTAGCCCTAGCACTACTCCTAGCCCTAACCCTAGCCATAGCCCTAACCCTAAGTCTAACCCTAACCCTATCCCCAACCCCAACCCTAACCCTAACCCTACCCTAAAGCTAAACTTAACCCTAAACCTAGCCCTAACCCTATCCCTAGCCCTAAACTTAAACCTAATCATAACCATAAACCCTAAACCCTAACCTTAATGCTAACCCTAACACTAACACAACCCTAACCCAACCCTAACCCTAACCCTAACCGAAACCCCAACTCTAACCCTAACCCTAACCCTAACCGTAACCCTAACCCTGTTCTAACCCTAACCCTAAATATAAACTTCTTCTAACCCTAACCCTAACTGTAACACTAACCCTAAACCTAACCCCAACCCAACCCTAACCCTAACCCTAAACATACCCTAACCCTAAACCTGACCCTAACCCAAAAACTAACCCTAACCCTAACACTAACACTAACCCTCACCCTAACCCTAACCCTAAACTCTACCCTCACTCTAACCCTAACCCTAACCCCTACCCCTAACCATAAACGTAACACTAACCATAAACTTAACCCTAACCCTAACCCTAACACCTAACCCTAAGAGTAAACCTAACCCTAACACTAATCCCAACCCTAACCCTAAACCCTAACCCTAAACTTACCCCTAACCTTAGCCCTACCACTATCCCTAGCTCTAACCCTAACCCTAGCCCTAACCCTAACCCTAACCCTAATCCTAAACCCTAAACCCTAACACTAAACCCTAAACCCTAACCTTAACCCTAACCCTAACCCTATCCCTATCCCTAACCCTAACCCTAAGCCTAAATCATAAAACTAAACCTAACCCTAGCCCTAACCCTAACTCTAACCCTAAGCCTAAACCCTAAAACCTAACACTAACGCTAACCCTATCCCTAACCTTAACCCTAACCCTAAATCCTAAAACTAAACCTAACCCTAGCCCTAACCCTAACTCTAACCCTAAGCCTAAACCCTAAAACCTAACACTAATGCTAACCCTAACCCTAACCTTAACCCCAACCCTAAATCCTAAACCTAAACCTAACCCTAACCTTAGCACTAGCCATAGCCCTAGCCCTAGCACTAATCCTTACCCTATCCCTAGCCCTAGCCCTAACCCTAACCCTAACCCTAAACCTTAAACCCTAACCAGAACCCTAACCCTAAACTCTAGACTCTAACCTTAACCCTAAGCCAAACGCTAACCCAACCCTATCCCTAAGCCTAACGCTCACCCTACACCCAAACCGCACCCCTACCCCTTACCCTACCTGTAACCCTAACCCTAACACAACCCTAACCTTAACAATAACCCTAATCCTATCCCTAAAGCCTCAACCCTAAACCTAACCCTAACTCTAAACATTTACCCTAACCCTAATGCTAACACAACCCTAACCCTAACGCTAACTCTAACAATAACCACCAATACTAACACTAACCCTAATACTAACCCTAAAACTTAACCCTAACCCTAACCTTATTCTAAACCCAACCCTAAACATAAACCTCTTCTAACCCTAACCCTAACAGTAATGCTAACCCTAAACAAAACCCTAACCCCAACCCCAACCCTAACCCTAACCCAACCCTAACCATAACCCTAAGACTAACCCTATCCCTAAACTCTATCCCTCATCCTAAACCTAACAATAACCCCTAACCCTAACCGAAACCGTAACCCTAACCATAACCGTAAACATAAATCTAAACCTAACTCCTAACCTTAAGAGTAACTCTAACCCTAACACTAATTCCAACCCTAATCCTAAACTCTAACACTAACCCTAAGACTAAACCCTAACCCTAACCCTAACCTAACCCCAACCGAACCCTAACCCTAACCTTAACCCTAACCCTAACCCCAAACCCCAAACCATACCACTTCCCTATCCCTACCCATAACCCTAACCCCAAACCCTAAACCTAACCCTAGCCCTAACTCTATCCCTAGAACTAACCATACCCCAATACTAAACCTAACCCTAACCCAACCCTAAATCTAACCCTTACCTTAGCCCTAACCCACCCTAACCCTAATCTTAACCTAACCCTAACCCTAAACCTAAAACTAACATTAACCATAACACTAACCCTAAACCCTAACCCTAACCCTAAAACTAACCCTAAGTCTAAACCCTAACGCTAACCCAAACCCTAACCCTAACCCTAAACCTAACCGCAAACCCAACCCTAACCCCAACCCCAAACCCAACCCGAACCCCACCCCAACCCTAACCCCAACTCCAACCCTAACCCTAACTCTATCCCTAACCCCTAAACCTAACCCTAACCCTAAACCTAAGCCCTAATACTAACCCTAACCCCCCCTAAACCTAACCCTAACCAAAACCCCTAAACCTAACTCTTAACCAAACCATAACTCTAAACTTAACCCTAACCCTAATGTAAACCTAACCTTAAACCAAACCCTAACCCTAACCCTAACCTAAACCAAACACTAACACTAACCCTAACACCAACCCTAACCGTAACCCCAACCCCAACCCTAAACATAACCCCTACCTCAACCCTAAACCTAACCACAACCCTAACCATAACCCTAACACTAACCCCAACTGTAAATCTAACCCTAAACCCTAACACTAACCCTAAACCAAACCCTAATCCTAAACCCTACCCCTAACCCTAACCCTAACCCTAAACCCTAACCCTAACCCTAACCCTATCACTAACCCTAACTCTAAGCCCTAATCCTAACCCTAAACCCTAAATCTAACCATAACCAAAACCCCTAACCCTAACCATAAACCAAACCATACCTCTAAACCTAACCCTAGCCCTAAAACTAAACCTAACCTTAAACCAAACCCTAACACTAACCCAAACCCTAACCCGAAACTAAACCTTAACCTTAACCTTAAACCAACCCTAACACTAACCCCAACCCCAACACAAACCCTAACCCCTACCCCAAACGTAACCCTTACCCCAACCCTAACACTAACTCCTACCCCAACACTAACCCCAACCCCAATCCCAACCCTTACCCCAACCCTAACACTAACTCCTACCCCAACACTAACCCCAACCCCAATCCCAACCCTAACCCCAACCCCAAACCTAACCCAAACCCTCAACCTTAACCCTAACGCTAACCCTAACCACTAACCCTAACCTCAACTCTAACCCTAACCCAACCTTAAACCTAACCCTAACCCTAACCCCCAACCCTAACTGTAACCCCTATCCCAGCCCTAACACTAACCCTAATCCTAACCACTAACCCTAAACTTAGCCCTAAACCCTAACCCTAACCCAAACCCCTAACCCTAAACCTAACCCTAACCCTAACCCTAACCCTAACTCCTAACTCTAACCCTACCCTAACCCGAATGCCAAGCCGAACCATAACCCCAACCCCAACACTAACCCTAACCCTTACCCTAACCCCAACCACTAACCCTACCACAACCCCAACCCTAACCCTAACCCTAACCCCTAACCCTACCCTACCCTAACCCTAATGCCAACCCCAACCATAACCCCAACCCTAACCCTAACACTAACCCTAACCCTGACCCTAAACCCTAACCCTAACCCTAACCCCTAACCCTATCCGTAACCTAACCAAAACCCCTAACCCGAATCCTAACCCTAACCATAAACCAAACCCTAACCCTAACACTAACCCTAACCCTAATCCTAAACCAAACCCTAACCCTAATTCTAACCCTAACCCTAAACCAAACCCTAACAACTAACCCTAACCCTAACCCTAACACCAAGCCTAAGCCTAAACCCAATCCCAACCCTAACCCTAACCCCAACCCCAACCATAACCCTAACGCCAACACTAACACTAACCCTTACCCTAACCCTAACACCAACCCAAACCCTAAACCCTACAACAATCCCAACCCTAACCCCAACCCCAATCCCAACCCTAACCCCAACCTCAACCCTAACCTCAACCCCAACCCTAACCCTAACCCTAACGCCTAATCCTAACCCTAACCCTAAACCTCTTCTAAACCAAAACCTAAGAGTAACGCTAACCCTAACTCTAACCCTAACCCTAACCCCAAGCCTAACCGTAACCCTAAATTTAACCCTTAACCCTAACCGTAAACCCTACTCCAACGCTAACCACAACCCTAACCCTAACCCCAAACCCAACCGTAACCCCAACCCCAAACCCAACCCTAATCCCATCCCCAACCCTAACCACAACCCCAAACCTAAACCTAACCCTATCCCTAACCCCTAACCCTAGCCCTAACCCTAACCCCCTAATCCTAACCATAACACTAACACTAACCCGTAGACCTAATGATAACCCTAAACCTAACGCTAACCATAACGCTAAGGCTAACCCTAGCACTAACCCTAACACTAAACCCTGATTCTAAACCTAACCCTAACCCTAACACTAAACCTAACTGTAATGTTTACCCTAAACCCTAACCCTAACTCTAATGCTAATCCTGAACCCTAACCCTAACACTACCCCTTACCCTGACCCTAAACTCTATGCCCAACCCTAACCCTAACCCTAACTGCTAAACCTATGCCTACCTCTAACCAAAACCCCTAACCTTAATGCTTACCCTAACCATAAACCAACCCTTAAACCTTAACCTAACCGTAACCCTAACCCTAACCCTAAACCAAAACCTAACCCTAACCCTAACACTAACCCTAACACCAACCCAAACGCTAACCCTAACCCCAAACATAACCCTAAACCCAAAGCCAGCCCTAACCCTACCCCAACCCTAACCCTAATCCTAAACCAAACCCTAACCCTAACACCAACCCCTAAACCTAACCCCAACCCACACCCTAACCCCAACCACAATCCCAACCTTACACCAACCCCAATCCCAACCATAAACCCAACCACAACCCTAACCACAACCCCAACTCTAACCCTAACCCCAACCCACGCCCTAACCCCAACCACAATCCCAACCTTACCCCAAACCCAATCCCAACCCTAACCTCAACCCCAACCCTAACCCCAACACCAACCCTAACACTAATATTAACCCTAACACTAACCCTAACACTAACTCTAACACTAAAACCTAACCCTAAACATAACCCTAACATCTAACCCTAACCCTAACCCTTACCACTAACCCTAACCCTAACCCTAACCCCTACCCCTAACCCTAACACTAACACTAAATCCTAAACCTAACCCTAAACCTAACCCTAACGCTAACACTAACACTAACCCTAACACCTAACCCTAAGCCTAACCCTAACCCTAACGCTAACCCTAACACTAATGCTAACCCTAACGCTAACCCTAACCGTAAACCCTGACCCTGACCCCGACCCTAACCCTAACCCTAACCTTAACACTAACCCTAACCCTAATGCTAACCCTAAACCCTAACCAAAACCCTAATCCTATCCCTAACCCTAACCAAAACCCCTAACCCTAACCCTAAACCTAACCCTAAAACCTAAAACCTAACACTAACCCTAACCATAACCCTAACAATACAATAACCCTAAATCATAACCCTAACCATAAACCTAACCCCAAACCTAACCCCATCCCTAACCCTAACACAACCCTAAACGTAAACTAACCCTAACACTAACCCTAACCCCTAAACCTAACCCTTACCCTAACCCTATCCTTACACTAACCCTAACCATAATGCTAACCTTAAACCCTAACCCTAACCTAACCCTAACACCAACCCTAAACCTAACCCTAAACCTCTTCCAACCAAAAACCTAAGGGTAACGCTAACCCTAACCCTAACCCTAACCCTAACACTAACCCCGATCCGAACCCTAACCCTAAACCTAACCCTAAACCTAAACCTAACCCAACCCTAACAATAACCCTAATCCTAAACCTAACCCACACATAGCTTTAACCCTACCCATAACCCTATCCCTAACCCTAACCATAGCCCCTTAACCTACATCTAACACTAACACCTAACCCTAAATCAAACCCTAGTCCTAAAACTAAACCCTAACCCTAACCCTAACTTCTTAATCTAACCGCTAACCATAACCCTAACCCTAACTCGTCTAAACCTAACTCTAACCCTACCTCTACTCCTACCCCTAACCCAACCGTAACCTTATCCCTAACCCTAACCACAACCCCTAAACCTACCTGCAACACTACTCTTACCGATAACCATAACCCTATCCCTAAACCCTAAAACATAACCCTAATCCTAACCCTAACAAAAACCCTAACCCTAACCCTAAACCTAACCCCTAACCCTAACCCTAACACTAACCCTTACCCTAACCCTAACACGTAAGCCTATCCCTACCATTAACTCTAAGCCTAACCATAACACTAAACACTAACCCTAACCCTAGCCCTAGTCATAGCCCTATCCCTAACCCTAGCACTAGCCCTAATCCTAAATCTATCCCTAGCCTGAACCATAACCATAACACTAACCCCAACCTTAAACCTAAACCTAACCCTAAACAAAACCCTAACCCTAACCCTAACCAAAACCCCTAACCCTAACCCTAACCCCTAACCCTAAGACTAACACTAACCCTAACCCTAACTCTAACCCTAAACCGTAACCCTAACCCTAATACCTAAACCTAACCCTTATCCCTAACCCTAACCCTAACACCAACCCTAAACCTAACCCAAACCACAATCCTAAGCCTAACCCCAACCCCAATCCCAAACCTAACCCCAACCCCAAACCTAACCCCAACTTCAACCCTAACCCTTACCCTAACCCTATCCCTAACCCCTAACCCTAACACTAACCCTAACCACTAACCCTAACACTAACTCTAACCCTAACCCCTAACCCTAACCCTAAACCTAAACCTAACGATAACCCTAACGCTAATGCTAACACTAACGCTAACCTTAACACTAACTCTTAAACCCTGACCGTGATCCTGACCCTGACCCTAACCCTATCACTAATCCTAACCGTAACGTCACCATAAACTCTAACCCTAATCCTAACCCTAACCCAAACCCTAAACACTAACCCTAACCCTAACTAACCCTAAATCCTAACCCTAACCCTAACGCTAGACACTAACCCTAACCCTAACTAACCCTAAACCCTAACCCTAACCCTAACCTCAACCCTATCCCTAACCCTAATGAAAACCCCTAAACCTAACCCTAACCCTAAACCAAACCCTAACCCTATCCCTAACCCTAACCATAACCCTAACCCTAACACAAACCCTAACCCTAAACCAAAACCTTACTCTAACCCTAACCCTAACCCTAAACCTAACCCAACCCTACCCCTACCCCTAGCCCTAAATTTAACCCTAACCCAACCCACCCCCTACCCCTAACTCTACCTTAAAACTCACCCAGCCCTTACCCTAACCCTAGCCCTAGCCCTAGACCTAACCCTAGCACTAACCCTAACCATAACCCTACCCCTAAACTCTAAACCCTAACCCTAACCCTAACCTTATCCCAAACCTGACCCTAACCTTAACCCCAACCCCTAACACTAACCCTAAACCCTAATCCTAATCCTATCCCTAACCTTAACCCTAAACCCTAACCATAACCCTAACCCTAGCCCTAGTGGTAAACCTATGCCAAGCCCTAACACTAACCCTAACACTAAACCTAACCCTATCCCTAATCCAAACCAATGCCCCTACCCATACCTCTACCCCTATCCATAACGCTAACACCTAACCATAGACCTAACACCTAACCCTAACTGAAACGCTCACCCTAACCTTAAACCCAGACACTAACCCAAACCCTACCCCAAAACCTTACCCATAACCCTAACCCTAACCCTAACCGTAACCCTAACCCTAATCTTAACCCTAACTCGTCTAACCCTAACCCTAAACCTAGTACTACCCATCTACCTACCCTTACCCCTAACCCTAACACATCCCTAACCTTAACACTACTCCTAACTTTAACCACCATCCCTATCCATACCCCTACTCCTAACATTAACACTAACATTAAAGCTAACCCTATCCCTAAACCCTAAACCTTAATCCTAATTCTAATCCTAACACTAAACACTATCCCTAACCCTAACACTAACCCAAACCTAACTCTATCCCTAAAACTAACACTAACCACAACTCCTAACCTTACCTCTAACCCTAACCCTAACCCTAAATCTAAACCTAAATCCTAACACTAACCATAACTCTAAACCTAAACACTAACCCTAAACCTAATCCAACCGTAACGCTTACCCTAACTCTATCCCTAACCCTAACCATAACCCTAGCCCCAGCCCAAGCCTTAGCCCTAGCCCTAACCATATCCCTAGCCCTAGCCCTAACACTAACCATAACGCTAACCCAACACTAAACCTAACCCTAACTTTAACCCAAATCCTAAACCTAAACCATGAACTCTAACACTAACCCTAAACGTAAGCTATAACTCTAACCCTTACGCAACGCTAACCCTATCCCGAAACCCTAAACACTAACCCTAACCCTACCCTAAACATTAAACCTAATCCTAAAAGAACACCAACCCTAACCCTAACCCTAACCCAAACGACAACCCCTAAACCTACCTCTAAACTTAACCCTAACCACTAATCCTAACACTAACCCTAACACTAACCACTAAACCTAACCCTGACCCTAACCCTAAACCCTAAACCTAACACTAACCCTAACACTAAACCCTAACCCTAACCCAACCCTAACTCTATCCCTAACCCTAAGCCCAGCATTAAATCCTAAACCTAACACTAACCCTAAACCCTAACCCTACACCTGCCCATAGCCCTAGCTCTGGCACTATTTCTGAACCTTATCCTAGCCCTAAACCTAACCCTAAAACAATGCTAACCCTAAACCTGACCTCAACCCATAACTCTACCCCATCCCTAATTCCTAACCCTAAATCTAACCCAAACCTTAACTCTGAATCCTAACCCTAACCCCAACCCTAACCCTAACCCCAGCCATAACACTAACACTATCCCTAAACCTAACACTAACCCTAACCCTAACCCTAACCCCAACCCTAAACCTAACCCTACCCCTAACCCTAACACTAACCCTAACCCTAACACTAACCCTAACCCTAACCCTAACTCTAAACCTAACCACTAAACCTAACCCTAACCCTAACCAAAAGCCTAACCCTAACTTTAAACTCTAAAACCTAACACTAACCCTAACCAAAACCCTAACCCTAACCCTACATAACCCTAAATCCTACACTTATCCTAACCCTAATCCCCACCCTAACCCCAACCCTAACCCTAACTGCAATCCTAACACTAAATTAACCCTAACACTTACCCTAACCCATAACCCTAACACCAACCCTAACCGTAACACCAATCCCAATCCTAACCCTAACCCCAACCCCAATCCCAACCATAATCCCAACCCCAACCCTAACCCCCAACCCAACCCTAAACCTAACACTAACCCTAACCCTAACCTTTAACCCTAACCCTAACAGTAACACTAACCCCTAAACTTAACCCTAATCCTTACCCTAATGCTAACTCTAACGCTTAAGCTAACCCTAATGCTAACCTTAACCCTAAACCCTGACCCTGACTCTGACCCTAAACCTAACCCCAACCCTAACAGTAAACCTAACCGTAAAGTTTACCCTAAACCCTAACCCTAACCCTAACCCTAATCCTAAACCCTAACCCTAAAGCTAACCCCTAACCCTCACCCTAAACCCTAACCCTAACCCTAACCCTAACCGCTAACCCTATCCCTAACCCTAACCAAACCCATAACCCTAATCCTAAACCTAACCATAAACAAATCCCTAACCCTAAGCCTACCCCTACCCCTAACCCTAAACCAAATCATAAACCTAATCCCAACCCTAAACCCAAACCAAAACCTAACCCTAACCCCTAACACCAACCCTAACCCTAAACTCAAACCCAACCCTAACCCTAACACCAACCCCAACCTTAAACCTAACACCAACCTTAACCCTAACTTTAACCCTAACCCCAAACCTATCCCTAACCCCAACGCAAACCCTAACCCCTACCACAATCCCAACCCTAACCCCAACCCCAATCCCAACCCTAACACCAACCCCAAGCCTAACCCTAACCGTAACCCTAACCCCTAACCTTAACCCTAACCCTAAACCTCTTCTAACCCAAAACCCAAGAGTAACGCTAAGCCTAACACTAACCCTAACCTTAACCACAACCCTAACCCTAACCCTAACCCTAACCCCTAAAGCTAACCGTAACCCAACCCTAACCTAAACCTAATCCTAACCACTAACACTAACCCTAACCCTAAACCCTAACCCTAACCCTAACCCCTAACCCTAACCTCTAACCCTAACTCTAACACTAACCCTAACACCTAACCCTAAGCCTAACCCTAACCCTAACGCTAACCCTAACGCTAACGCTAACCCTAATGCTAACCCTAACCCTAAACCCTGACCATGACCCTGATTCTAACCCTAAAACTAACCCTAACATTAACACTAACCCTAACACTAATGCTAACCCTAAATCCTAACCCAAACCCTAAACCTAACCCCTAACCCTAACACTAACCCTAACCAAAACCCCTAACCCTAACCTAACCCCAACCCTAAAATTAACCCAACACCGACCCTAACCCTAACCCCAACCCTAACCCTAACCCCAAATTAACCCTAACCCCAAAGCCAACCCTAACCACAACCCCAATCCCAACCCTAACGCCAACCCCAATCCCAACTCTAACCCCAACCCCATTCTTAAACCCAACCCCAACTCTAACCGTAACCATAACCATATCCCTAACCCCTAACCCTTACCCTAACCCCTAACCTTAACCCTAACACTAACCCTAACCGTAAAGCTAACCCTTATCCATAACCCTAACACTAACACTACCTCTAATACTAAACTCTAAACCTAACACTAACCCTAATCCTAAACCCTAACCCCAACCCTAATCCTAACCCTAAACCTAACCCCAACCCTAACCCTAACCCCAACCCAAACCCTAACCCCAACCACAATCCCAACACTACTCCAACCCCAATCCCAACCCTAACCCCAACCCGAACCCTAACCCCAACCCCAACCCTAACCCTAACACTAAACCTAACCCCTAACCCTAACCTTAAACCTAAACCTCTTCTAACCCAAAACCTAAGAGTAACGCTAACCCTAACCTAACCCTAACCCCAACCCTAACCCTAACCCTAACCCCTAAACCTAACCATAACCCCTAACCCAACCCTAACCTAAACCTAATCCTAACCACTAACCCTAAGCATAACCTTAAACCATAACCCTGAACCTAACCCCTAACCCTAACCCTAACCCCTAACCCTAACCCTAACCCCAACCCTAACCCTAACACGAACCCTAACACCTAACACCTAAGCCTAACCCTAACCCTAACGCTAACCCTAATGCTAACGTTAACCCTAATGCTAACCCTAACCCTAAACCCTGACCCTGACACTGACCAAAACCTAACTAACCCTAACCCTAACACTAACTCTAACCCTAATGCTAACTCTAAACCCCAACTCAAACCCCAAACCTAACCCCCAAACCCTAACCCTAACCAAAACCCCTAACCCTAACCCTAAACCTAAACCTCTTCTAACCCAAAACCTAAGAGTAAGAACACTAACCCTAACCCTAATCCCAACCCTAACCCCAACCCCAACCCTAACCCCAACCCCAAACCTAACACTAACCCCAACCTCTAACCCTAACCCCAACCTTAAACCTAAACCCCTTCTAACCCAAAACCTAAGAGTAACGCTAACCCCAAACCTAACCCTAACCCCAAACCCCAAACCCTAACCTAACCCTAACACTAGCCCTAAACCTACCCTAACGCTAACCCTAAATCCTAACCCAAACCCTAACCAACCCCTAACCCTAACCCTAACCCCTAACCCCTAACCCTAACCCGAACCCTAACCCTAACCCTAACCCTTAATCCATAACCCCTAACCCTAACACTACCCTAATAACCATAAACTCTAACCCCAACCCTAACACTAACCCTAATCCTAAACCCTAACCCTAACCCCTAACCCTAACCCTAAAACCAACCCCAACCCTAACCCCAACCCAAACCCCCTAACCCCAACCCCAATCCCAACACTAACCCAACCCCAATCCCAACCCTAACCCCAACCCCAACCCTAACCCTAACCCCAACCCCAACCCCTAACCCTAACACCCCTAACCCTAACCCTAACCCTAACCCTAAACCTAAACCTAACGCTAACCCAAACCCTAAGACTAACCCTAAACCCTAACCTAACCCCAACCCCCAACCCTAACCCTAACCCTAACCCTAACCCCAACCCTAAACCTAACCATAACCCCTAACCCAAACACTAACCCTAACCATAATCCACTAACCACTAACCCTAACCCAGACCCTAAACCCTAACCCTGAACCTAACCCCACTAACCCTAACCCTAACCCTAAACCCCCCTAACCCTAATCCCAAACCTAACCCTAACCCAAACCCGAACCCTAACACCTAACACCAAACCCTAACCCTAACCCTAACCCTAACCCTAAACCCTAACTAACCCTAACCCTAACGCTAACCCTAACCCTAAACCCTAACCCTAACCCTAACCAAAACCTTAACCCTAACCCTAAACCCAACCCTAACCCTAAACCCTAACCTCTAAACCCTAACCCAAACCCTAAACCTAACCCCTAACCCTAACCCTAACCCTAAACCCAAACCCTAACCCTAAACCTAACCCTAACCCTAACCAAAAACCTAAGAGTAACCCTAACCCTAACCCTAAACCCCAACCCTAACCCCAACCCCAACCCTAACCTTAACCCCAACCCCCTAACCCTAACACTAACCCTAACCCCCAAACCCTAACCCTAACCCTAAACCTAAACCCCAAAACCCTAACCCCAAAACCTAACACTAACGCTAAACCCTAAACCTAACCCTAACCTAAACCCCAACCCTAACCCCAACCCTAACACTAACCCAACCCTAACCTAACCCTAACCCTAACCCTAAACCTAACCCAAACCCTAAACCTAACCCCCTAACCCTAACCCTAACCAAAACCACTAACCCTAACCCTAAACCCTAAAACCCAACCCCAACACTAACCCTAACCATAACCCTAACCCTACATAACCCTAAATCCTAACCCTATCCTAAACCTAAACTAACCACACTAACCAACCCTCCATAACTCTAACCCCAACCCTAACACTAACCTAACCCTAACACCCTAACCCCTAAACCCATAACCCCAAAACCAAACCCTAACCCTAAAACCAACCCCAACCCTAACCCTAACCCCTAAACACTAACCCCAACCCCAAACCCAACCTAAACACTAACCCCAACCCCAAACCCCAACCCCAACCCAACCTAACCCTAACCCTAACCCTAACCCTAACCCCAAACCCTAACCCTAACCCTAACCCTAACCCTAACCCTAACACTAACCCTAACCCCTAAACCTAACCCTAAACCTAACCCTAACGCTAACCCCCTAACGCTAAAACTAACCCTAACGCTAACCCTAACCCTAAACCCTGACCCTGACCCTGACCATAAACCTAACCCTAACCCCTAACACTAAACCTAACCGTAACCTAACCCTTAACCCTAAACCCAAACACTAACCCTAACCCTAATCCTAAACCCTAACCCTAAAGCTAACCCCTAACCCCAGACCCTAAACCCTAACCCTAACCCTAACCCTAACCACTAACCCTAACCCTAACCCTAACCCTAACCCCTAACCCTAACCCTAAACCTAACCCTAAACCAAACCCTAACCTTAACCCTAAACCAAACCCTAAACCTAACCCCTAACCCTAACCCTAACCCTAAACCTAAACCCTAACCAACACCAACCCCTAACCCTAACCCTAACCCTAACCCTAACCCTAACCCTAACCCTACCCCAAACTCTAACCCTAACCCTAACACTAAACACTAACCCCAACCCTAACCCCAGCCCTAGCCCTAACCCTAACCCTAACACTAGCCCGAACCCTAACCCTAACCCTAACCCTGAACCCAAAACCAACGTAACCCTAACCCTAACCCTAACCCTAATCCTAACCCTAACCTAAACCCTAAACCCTAACCCTATCACTAACCAAAATCCCTAAC
>CAKJTW010000232.1:0-105000 GCA_917880005.1 Nanger dama | reverse complement strand
TAACCCTACAATAACACTAAATCCAACCCCTAACCCTAACCCTAACACTAACCCTAATGCTAACCCTAACCCTAAACCCTGACAATGACCCTAACCCCTACCCCCTATCAAAACTCTAATCGTAACGCTAACCCTAAACTGTAACCCTAACCCTAACCCTAATCCTAAACCATAACCCTAACCCTAAACCCTAACCCTAACCCTAACTGCTAACACTATCCCTAACCCTAAACCAAACCCTAACCCTAACCCTAACCTAACCCTAAGCCTAACCTAACCCTAACCATAACCATTACCCTAAACCAAACCCTAACCCTAACAACCCCAACACCAACCCTAACCCCTAACCCCAACCCTAACCCTAAACCCTAACCCTAACCCTAACCGCTAACACTATCCCTAATTCTAACCAAAACCCCTAACCATAACCATAACCCTAAACCAAACCCTAACCCTAACCCCAAACCCCATCCCCAACCCTAACCCTAACCCCAACCCTAACCCTAACTTTAACCCTAACCCCAACCCTAACCCCAACCTTATCCCTAACCCCAACCCCAACCCTAACCAGAACCACAATCCCAAACCTAAACCCAACCGCATTCCCAACCCTAACCCCAACCCCAACCCTAACCCAACCCCAACCCTAACCCCAACCCCAACACTAAACCTAACCCTAGCCCTAATCCCTAACCTTAACCCCTAACCCAAACCCTAACCCCTAACCCTAACCCTAACACTAACCCTAACCCCTAACCCTAAGCCTAACCCTAACCCTAACACTTTCCCCTAACGCTAACGCTAACCCTAATGCTATCCCTAGCCCTAAACCCCGACCCTACCTGATCCTAACCCTAACCCTAACACTAACCCTAAGGCTAACCCTAAACCGTATCCTAACCCTAACCTAACCTAATCCTAACCCTTAACCCTAACCCTAACCAAAACCCCTAACCAAGCCCCTAACCTAACCTAGGGTTGGGGTTGGGATAGGGCTAGTTTTAGGGACAGCGCTAGTGCTAGGGCTAGGGCTACGGCTAGGGAAAATTTAAGGTTTAGGGTTCGTGTTTAGGGTTAGGGTTAGGGTTAGGATTTAGGGTTAGTGTTAGTGTTATTGGTTAGGTTAGAGTTAAGATTAGTTTAGATTTAGGTTTAGGTTTAGGTTTAGGGTTAGTGTTAGTGCTTTTGTTAGGGTTGCAGATAGTGTTAGGTTTAGGGTTAGGGTTAGGGTTAGGGTAGGTTCATGCTTAGGGTTTCGGTTAGGGCTAGGGTAAGGGTTAGGGTTAGCGTTACTGTTAGGGTTAGGGTTAGAAGAGGTTTAGATTTGGGGTTAGGGTTAGAATAGGGTTAAGTTTAGGGTAGGGTTAGGGTTAGAGTTGAGGTTAGGTATAGGGGTTCGGGTAGGGGTATGGGTAGGATTAGGGGTTGAGTGTAGTGTTAGGGTTAGGGTTAGGGTTGTGTTAGGGTTAGGTTTAGGTTTGGGGCTAGTGCTAGGGCTAGGATTTAAAGCTAGGGCTATGTCTAGGGATAGGTCTAGGACTAGGGTTAGGGTTAGGTTTAGGGGTAAGGGTAGGATTAGGGGTTGAGGTTAATGTTAGTGTTAGAGTTAGGGTTGGGTTAGGGTTGGGGTTAGGGTTATGTTTGGGATTAGGGTTAGTGTTAGTGTTAGGTTTAGGGTTAGGTCTAGTTTTAGGGTTAGGGTTAGGGTTAGGGTTTATGGTTTAAGGTTAGGGTTAGGGCTAGGGTTAGTTTTAGGGCAAGGGCTAGTGCTAGGTCTATTGTTAGGGTTAGAGTTTAGGGTTAGTGTTAGGTTTAGGGTTAGGATTTAGGGTTAGTGTAGGTTTAGGTGTAGGGTTAGGGTTACTGGTAGCTTTTAGGGTTAGGGTTAGGGTTAGGGGTTAGGGGTAAGGGTAGTATTAGGGGTTGAGGTTAATGTTAGTGTTAGAGTTAGGGTTGGGTTAGGGTTGGGGTTAGGGTTATGTTTGGAATTAGGGTTAGTGTTAGTGTTAGGTTTAGGGTTAGGTCTAGTTTTAGGGTTAGGGTTAGGGTTTATGGTTTAAGGTTAGGGTTAGGGCTAGGGTTAGTTTTAGGGCAAGGGCTAGTGCTAGGTCTGTTATTAGGGTTAGAGTTTAGGGTTAGTGTTAGGTTTAGAGTTAGGATTTAGGGTTAGTGTAGGTTTAGGGGTAGGGTTAGGGTTACTGGTAGCTTTTAGGGTTTAGGATTAGGTTTAGGGTTAGGGTTAGAGATAGGGATAGGGTTAGGGCTAGGGTTAGGGGCTAGGGTTAGGGTTAGGATTAGGGGTTAGGGTTAGGATTAGGGGTTAGGGTTACGGGTAGGGGTAGGGGTAGGAGTAGGGGAAGGTGTATGTCTTGGGGTTAGGGTTAGGGTTAGGGTTAGCTTTGGGTTAGGTTTAGGGTTTGATTTTAGGGTTTATGGTTAGGTTTAGGGTTAGGGCTAGGGATAGGGTTAGGGCTATGGCTAGTGCTAGGGCTAATGTTAGGGTTAGGGTTAAGGTTAGTGTTAGGGATTAGAGGCAGCGGTAGGGGTAGGGGTTTGGGTTTGGGTTTGGGTTATCTTTAGGGTTGGGTTAGGGTTAGGGTTAGGGTTTAGGGTTTAGGGTTAGGGTTAGGCTTAGGATTAGGATTAGGGCTAGGGATCGGTTTAGGGCTAGGGCTGGTGCTCGGGTTAGGGCTAGGGCTAGGGCTAGGGTAAAGGTTAAGATTAGGGTTTAGGGTTAGGGCTAGGGTTAGGGTTAGGATTAGAGGTAGGGCTAGGGCTAGGGCTAGAGTTAGGGTTAGGGTTAGGGTTGGGTTTGGAGTTCGGGCACGGTTAGGGCTAGGGTTGGGGTTGGGGTTGGGGTTAGGGTTAGCGTTACTGTTAGTTTTGGGCAAGAGGAGGTTTAGATTTAGGGTTAGGTTTAGCGTTAGGGGTTCGGATTATGGTTAGGGTTTAAGATTACAGGTAGGGGTAGTGGTAGGGGTAGGGGAAGGGGTATGGGTTGGGGTTAGGTTAGTATTAGGGTTGGGTTAGTGTTAGGTTTAGCATTAAGGTTAAGGTTTAGGGTTTATGGTTATGGTTAGGTTGAGGGCTAAGGATAGGGTTAGGGAAAGGGGTAAGGCTAGTGCTAGGGTTAGGGTTAGGGTTAAGTTTAGGTTTAGGGTAGTGTTAGGGTTAGGGTTGGTGTTGGGGTTAGGGTTAGGCTTAGGCTTAGGGCTGGGGCTATGGCTAGGGCTAGGGTTAGGGTAAGGTTTAGCATTAGGTTTAGGGTTAGGGATAGGGCAGGGTTAGCTTTAGGGTTAGGATTTAGAGTTATGGTTTAGGGTTAGGGTTAGGATTAGGGTAAGGGTTAGGGTTACTCTTAGAGTTAGGAGTTAGGGTTAGGGTTAGGTTTACGGTTATGGTTAGGGTTATTGTTAAGGTTCGGGTTAGGGGTTAGGGTTAGGGTGAGGAATAGAGTTTAGGGTTAGGGTTAGTGTTAGGGTTGGTTTAGGTTTAGGGTTGTGGTTGGGGTTAGGGTTAAGTTTCGTGTTAGCGTTACTGTTAGGGTAAGGGCTAGAAGAGGTTTAGGTTTAGGGTTAGGTTTAGAAAAAGTTACAGTTAGGGTTAGGGTTTAGGGTTAGGTTTAGAAAAAGGTTACAGTTAGGGTTAGGGTTTAGGGTTAGGTTTAGAAAAAGGTTACAGTTAGGGTTAGGGTTTAGAGTTAGGATTAGGGTTAGTGTTAGTATTGGTGGTTACAGTTAGTGTTAGCATTAGGGTTAGGGTTGTGTTAGCATTAGGGTTAGGGTAAGTGTTTGAAGTTAGGGGTTAGGGTTAGGGTTTAGGGTTTAAGGATAGGGTTAGGGTTATGGTTATGGTTAGGGTTGTGTTAAGGTTAGGGTTACAGGTAGGGTAAGGGGGTAGCGGTACGGTTTGGGTGTAGGGTTAGTGTTAGGGATAGGTTTCGGTTAGCGTTTGGGTTAGGTTTAAGGTTAGGATTAGGGTTTAGGGTTATGGTTATGGTTAGGGTTAGGGTTAGGGCTAGGGCTAGTGTTAGGGCAAGGGCTAGTGCTAGGGCTAGGGCTTCGGCTAGGGCTAAGGTTAGGGTTAGAGTTAGTGTTTAGGGTTAGGGGTTAGGTTTAGGTTTAGGAATTAGGGTTAGGGTTAAGGTTAGCTTTAGTGTTAGGTTTTAGGATTGAGGCTTAGGGTTAGAGTTAGGGTTAGGGATATGTTTAGGACTAGGGTTAGGGTTAGGGTTAGGGGTTAGGGTTATGTGTAGAAGTAGGGGTAGCGGTAGGGGAAGGGGTATGGCTAGGGTTTAGGCTTAGTGTTAGGGGTTGGGTTGGGTTAGTGTTGGTTTAGGTTTAGGGCTAGGGATAGCGTTAGAGCTAGGGATAGAGCTAGGGCTAGGGGTTAGGGTCAGGGTTAGGGTTAGGTTTAGGGTTAGGGTATGTTAAGTGTTAGGGTGGGGTTGAGATTGGGGTTGGGGTTAGGTTTAGGGTTAGTGTTACTGTTAGGGTTAGGGTTAGAAGTTTAGATTTAGGGTTAGGGTTAGAACAGGGTTAGGTTTACGGTTAGGGTTAGGGTTAGTGTTAGAGTTGGGGTTTCAGTTAGGGTTAGGGTTAGGGTTAGGGTTGGGTTAGGGGTAGGGTTAGGGGGTAGGTGTAGGGGGAAGGGTACAGTTAGTGTTGTTGCTAGGGTTAGGGTTAGAGTTAGGGTTAGGGTTGGGCTAGGGTTAGGGTTAGGGGTAAGGGTAGGGTTAGGGATAGGGCTAGGTTGAGGGACAGGGCTAGTGCTAAGGCTAGGGCTATGGCTAGGGCAAAGTTTAGGGTTAGGGTTAGTGTTTAGGGTTAGAATTAGGGTGTAGGCTTTAGGGTTAGGGTTAGTGTTATTGGTTAGGGTTAGGGTTAAGATTATTTTAGATTTAGGTTTAGGTTTAGGGTTAGTGTTAGTGTTTTGGTTAGGGTTGGGGTTAGTTTTAGGGTTAGGGTTAGGTTTAGGGTTAGGGTAGGTTCATGGTTAGGGTTTGGGTTGGGACTAGGGTAAGGGTTAGGGTTAACATTACTGTTAGGGTTATGGTTAGAAAAGGTTTAGATTTAGGGTTAGGGTAGGAATAGGGTTAGGGTTAGGGTTAGGGTTTGGGGTAGGGGTAGGATTAGGGGTTGAGGGTAGTGTTAGGGTTAGGGTTAGGGTCGGGTTAGGGTTTAGGTTTGGGGCTAGTGCTACGGCTAGGGGTTTAAAGCTAGCACTATGTCTAGGGATAGAGCTAGGACTAGGGTTAGGGGTAGGGGTAGGGGTAAGGGTACGATTAGGGGTGGAGGATAGTGTTAGGGTTAGTGTTATAGTTGGTTAGGGTTAGGGTTAGGTTTGGGATTCGGGTTACTGTGAGTGTTAGTGTTAGGTTTAGGGTTAGAGTTAGGGTTAGGGCTAGAGCTAGTGCTAGGGCTGGGGCTACGGCTAGGGCTAGGGTTAGGATTAGGGTTAGGGTTTAGGGTTAGGGGTTGGGGTTTGGGTTAGGGTTTGTTTTAGGGTTAGGGTTAGGGTTTGGGTTAGCGTTACTATTGGGTGTGGGGTTAGAAGAGATTTAGGGTTAGGGTTAGGGTTAGGGTTAGGTTTAGGGGTTTTGGTTAGGGTTAGGGTTAGGGTTAGGGGTTAGGTTAGGGTTAGGGTTTAGGGTTAGGGTTAGGTTTAGGGTTAGGGTTAGGGTTAGGTTTAGGGTTAGGGTTAGGGTCAGGATCAGGGACAGGGCAGGGTCAGGGTCAGAGTCAGTGTCAGGGTTTAGGGTTAGGATTAGCGTTAGGGTTAGGGTTAGGGTTAAAATTAGGGGTTAGGGTTAGTGTTAGGGTTAGGGTTAGGATTAGATTTAGGGTTAGGGTTAGGGTTAGGGTTGGGGTTGGGGATAGGGTTGGGGTTGGGGTTAGGGTTGGGGTTGGGGTTAGGGTTAAGGTTAGGGTTAGGGTTAGGGTTAGGGTCAGAATCAGGGACAGGGTCAGGGTCAGAGTCAGTGTCAGGGTTTAGGGTTAGGTTTAGCGTAAGGGTTTGGGTTAGAATTAGGGGTTAGATTTAGTTTTAGGGTTAGGGTTAGGATTAGATTTAGGGTTAGGGGTTAGGGTTAGGGTTAGGGTTATGGTTAGTGTTGTGGTTGGGGTTAGGGTTGGGGTTGGGGTTAGGGTTAAGGTTAGGGTTAAGTTTAGGGTTGAGGTTAGAGTTAGGGTTGGGGTTGGTGTTAGGGTTAGGGTTAAGGTTTTGGTTAGGATTAGTTTTGGGTGTTAGGGTTAGGGTTAGGTTTAGGGTTAGGGTTATGGTTAGGATTTAGAGTTATTGTAGGGTTAGGGTTATGGTTAGGGTTTGTGTTAGGTTTTAGGGTTTAGGATTAGTGTTAGTGTTAGGGTCAAGGCTAGGGATAGGGTTAGGGCTAGGGTTAGGGTTAGTGTTAGGATTATTATTAAGGTTAGGGTTAGGTTTAGGTTAGTTTTAGGGTTAGGGTTAGTGTTACTCTTAGGGTTTGTATTAGGGTTAGGGTTAGGGTTAGGGTTTAGGGTTAGGATTAGGTTTAGGGTTAGGGTTAAGTTTAGGGTAGGGGTTAGGTCTAGGGTTAGGGTTAGGGTTAGGGTTGGATTTGGTTAGGTGTAAGTGTAGGGGTAGGGTTACGGTTAGGGTTACGGTTAGGGGTTAGGGTTAGTATTATGGTTAGGGGTAGTGGTATGTGGATGGGTTGGGATCAGGGTTAAGGTTAGTGCTATGGTTGGGTTTGGTTTGTTGTTAGGGTTAGAATTACTGTTAGTGTTAGGGTTAGGGTTAGGGCTAGAGATAGGGTTAGTGCTAGGGCTATTTCTAGGGCTATGACTAGGGCTTAGACAAGGGTTAGGGTTAGGGTTAGAATTTTGGGTTAGGGTTTGGTTTAGGTTATTGTTAGTGTTAGGGGTTAGGGTTAGAGTTATCGGTTAGGGGTAGGGGTACGGGTAGGGGAATGGGTTGAAATTAGTGTTAGGGTTAGGGTTTGGTTACGGTTATGGATAGGGTTAGGGTTTATGGTTTAGGGTTAGAGTTAGGTTTGGGTTTAGGGTTGGGGATGGAGTTAGGGTTAGGGTTCAGAGTTAAGGTTAGGGTTAGATTTAGGGTTAGGGATTAGGGATGGGGTAGGGGTATGGGTTGGGGTTAGGTTTAGGGTTAGCGTTGTGTTAGGGTTAGGGCTAGGGCTAGGATTAGGTTCAGAAATAGTGCCAGAGCTAGGGCTATGGCTAGGTGTAGGGTTAGGTTTTAGGGTTAGTGTTAGGTTTGGGGTTTAATGTTAGGGTTAGGGTTAGGGATAGAGTTAGGGTTGGGTTAGGGTTAGGGTTTTGGGTTAGGGTTAGGGTTAGGTTTAGGGTTTATGGTTAGGGTCAGGCTTAGGTTTAGTGGTTAGTGTTAGGGTTAGTGTTAGGATTAGGGGTTAGGGTTAAGGTTAGGGGTTGATTTAGGGGTTGTGGTTAGGGTTAGGGTTAGTGTTGGTGTTGTTTTACGGTTAGGTTTATTGTTTAGGGTAAGGGTTAGGGTTAGGGTTTGAGTTAAGGTTTAGGGTTTTCGCGATACGGTTAGGTTTGGGTTAAGGTTAGAGTTGTAGCTTACGTTTAGGGTTAGTGTTAGAGTTCAGGGTTTAGGTTTAGGATTAGGCTTAAAGTTAGGGTTAGGTTTAGGATTGGGTTAGAGTTATGTTTAGGGCTAGGGCTAGGGCAAGGGATATGGTTAGGGCTAAGGCTAATGCTTGGGCTAGGGCTGGGTTATGGATAGGGTTAGGGATAGGGGTAGGGGTACGGTTAAAGGATTGTGTGGGTTAGGGATAGGGTTAGGGGTTAGAGTTAGGAATAGGGTTAGGGGTTAGGGTTAGGTTTAGGGTTAGGGTTAGGGTTAATTTTAGTGTTAGGGCTGGGGTTTGAGTAAGGGTTTGGGGTTAGGGTTAGGTGCAGGTTTAGGGGTTAGTGTTAGGGTTAGGAATAGGGGTAGGGGTAGGGTTAAAGGTATGTGTGGGTTAGGGTTAGGGTTAGGGTTAGGGTTATTGTTAGGGTTAGGATTAGGGTTAGGTTTGGGGTTGGGGTTGGGGTTAGGGTTGGGATTGTGGTTGGGGTTAGTGTTGGGGTTCGGGTTCGGGTTAGGGTTGGGGTTAGGGTTAGGGTTAGGGTTAGGGTTGGGGTTGGGGTTAGTGTTAGGGTTGGAGTTTGGATTAGGGTTAGTTTTGGTGTTAGGGTTAGGTTAAGGGTTAGGGGTTAGGGTTAGGGTTTTGTTTAGGGTTAGGGTTAGTGTTTAGGTTTACGGTTAGGGTTAGGTTTAGTGTTAGGTTTACGGTTAGGGTTAGGGTTTCGGGTCAAGGTTAGTGTTAGGGTTAAGTTTAGGGTTTAGGGTTAGTGTTAGGGGTTGGGGGTTAGGGTTAGGGTCAGGGTTGGGTTAAGATTAGGCTTAGGGATAGGGTTTAGTGTTATGGTTAGGGTTAGGTTTAGTGTTAGGGCTAGGGTTTGAGTTAGGGTTAGCAGTTAGGGTTAGGTGTGGGTTTAGGGGTTAGGGTTAGGGTTAGGGATAGGGGTAGGGGTAGGGCTAAAGGTATGTGTGGGTTAGAGTTAGAGTTAGTGTTAGGTTTAGGGTTGGGTTAGGGTTAGCGTTAGGGTTAGGGTTTAGAGTTAGGATTAGGGTTAGGGGTTAGGGTTAGGGTTAGGGATAGGGTTTGGTTTATGGTTAGGGTTAGGGTTAGCGTTACTCCTAGGTTTAGGGTTAGAAACAGTTTAGGGTTAGGGTTAGGGGTTAGGGCTAGGGGTTTTGTTTAGGGTTAGGGTTAGGGTTAGGGGTTAGGTTTAGGATTAGGATTAGGGTTAGCGTTTGCGTTAGCGTTAGCGTTAGGGTTACGGTTTAGGGTTGGGGTTAATGTTAGGGTTAGGATTAGGGTTAGGTTAGGTTTAGGGTTAGTGTTAGGGTTAGTGTTAGGGTTAGGGGTTAGTGTTAGGGTTAGGATTGGGGTTAAGGTTGGGGTTGGGGTTGGGGTTAGGGTTTGGGATTGCGGTTGGGGTTAGTGTTGGGGTTTGGGTTACGGTTAGGGTTGGGGTTAGTTTTAGAGTTAGGGTTAGGGTTGGGATTGTGTTTGGGGTTAGTGTTAAGTTTAGGGTTAGGGTTTGGTTTAGCTTTACGGTTAGTGTTTAGGCTTAGGGTTAGGGTTAGGGTTAGGGTTAGGGTTTAGGGTTAGGGTTAGTCTTAGGGTTAGTGTTAAGATTTAGGGTTAAGGTCAGAGTCAGGGGTCAGAGTCAGGGCCAGGGTTTAGGGTTAAGTTTAGCGTTAGAGTTAGCATTCGGATTAAGGTCCGGGTTAGGGTTAGCGTTAGGGGTTAGGGTTAGCGTTAGGGGACAGGGTTAGGGTTAGGTTTAGAGTTAGGGGTTAGGGTTAGTGTTAGGGTTATGCTAGGGTTAGGGCTGGGGTGGGGTTAGGGTTGGGGTTGGGTTTAGGGTTGGGGTTCGGTTTAGGTTGAGGGTTAAGGTTAGGTTTAGGGTTAGGGTTAGGGTTAGGGTTTAGGGTAACAGTTAGGGGTTAGGGTTAGGTTTAGGGTTAGGGTTTAGTGTTAGCGTTAGGGTTAGGGTCAGGGTCAGGTTCAGGGTCAGGGTCAGGGTTAGGGATTGGGTTAGGGTTAGCGTTAGGGTTAGCGTTGGGTTGGGTTGGGGTCGGGTCAGGGTCAGGGTCAGGGTTAGGGTCGGGGTTAGGGTTAGGTTTAGGTTAGGGTTAGCGTTAGCATTAAGTTTAGGGTTAGGGTTAGCGTTAGGGTTTAGAGTTAGGGTTAGGTTTAGGGTTAGGTGTTAGGGTTAGTGTTAGGGTTATGTTAGGGTTAGTGTGGGGTGGGGTTAGGGTTGGGGTTGGGTTTAGGGTTGGTGTTGGGGTTAGGTTTAGGGTTAAGGTTAGGTTTAGGGTTGGGGTTAGGGTTAGGGTTGGGGTTGGGGTTAGGGTTAGGGTTGGTTCTAGGGTTAGTTTTGGGGTTAGTGTTAGGGTTAGGTTTAGAGTTAGGATTTAGGTTTATTGTAGGGTTAGGGTTATGGTTAGGGTTAGTGTTAGGTTTTAGGGTTTAGGATTAGTGTTAGGGTTAGGGTTAGACCTAGGGATAGGGTATGGGCTAGGGTTAGGTTTAGTGTTCGGATTAATATTACCGTTAGGTTAGGTTTAGGTTAGTGTTAGGTTTAAGGTTAGTGTTACTCTTAGGGTTGGTTTTAGGGTTAGGGTTAGGGTTTAGGGTTAGGGTTAGGTTTAGGTTTAGGGTTAAGGTTAGGTTAAGTTCTGGGGCTAGGGTTAGGGTTAGGGTTAGATTTTTGGGTTAGGGTATGGTTTAGGGTTATGGTTAGTGTTAGGGGTTAGGGTTAGGGTTAGGGTTAGAGTTAGCGGTTAGGGTTAGTGGTACGGGTAGGGGAATGGGTTGAGTTAGTGTTAGGGTTAGGGTTTGGTTAGGGTTAGGGTTAGGGTTCGGGTTTAGGGTTTAGGGTTAGAGTTAGGGTGAGGTTTAGGGTTAGGGATGGAGTTAGAGTTAGGGTTTACAGTTAAGGTTAGGGTTAGATTTAGGGATAGGGATTAGGGATAGGGGTAGTGGTATGGGTTGGGGTTAGGTTTAGGGTTAGCGTTGTGTTAGGGCTAGGGTTAGGTTAGGGTTTGGTTTAGGGTTAGGGTTATTTTTAGGGTTAGGGTTAGCGTTACTCTTAGGTTTAGGGTTAGAAGAGGTTTAGGGTTAGTGTTAGGGTTAGGGTTAAGTTTAGGAGTTAGGGTTAGGGTTAGGATTAGAGTTGAGGTAGATGTTAGGGTTAGGGTTAGCTTTAGGGTTAGGGGTTAGGTTTAGGGTTAGTGTTTAGGGTTATGGTTAGTGTTAGTTTTAGGGTCAGGGTCAGGGTCGGAGACAGGGTCAGGGTTTAGGGTTAGGTTTAGCATTAGGGTTAGTGTTAGTGTTAGGTTTAGGGTTAGGGTTAGCGTTAGGGGTTAGTTTTAGGGGTGAGGGTTAGGGTTAGGTTTAGGGGTTAGGTTTAGTTTAGGGTTAGGTTTGGGGTTTGGGTTAGGGTTGGGTATGGGGTTAGGGTTGGCATTAGGGTTAGGGTTAGGGGTTAGGATTTTGGGATATTGTAGGGTTAGGATTATGGTTAGGGATAGTATTAGGTTTTAGGGTTTAGGGTTACGGTTAGGGTTAGGGTTAGGGGTTTTGGTTAGGGGTTAGGGTTAGGGGTTACTGTTAGGGGTTAGGGTTAGGGATTAGGATTAGGGTTTAGGGTTAGCCTTAGGGTTAGGGTTAGTGTTAGGGTTAGGGTTAGGGTTATGGTTAGGGTCAGGGTCAGGGTCAGGGTTTAGGGTTGGGGTTAGCATTAGGGTTAGCGTTAGCGTTAGGTTTAGCATTAGGGTTGGGTTTAGGCTTAGGGTTAGGTGTTAGGGTTAGTGTTAGGGTTAGAGTTAGCGGTTGGGTTTGGGGTTAGGGTTAGGGTTAGGGTTTGATTAAGGGTTAGGATTAGGGTTAGTCGTTTTGGGTTAGGGTTAGAGATAGGGTTAGCAGTTAGGGTTAGGTTTAGGGTTAGGGTTTAGGGTTAGGGTTAGGGTTAGTTTTAGGATTAGGGTTAGGGTTAGGGTTTAGGGTTAGCGTTATGGTTAGTGTTAGTGATAGGTTTAGGGATAGGTTTAGGTCAGGGTCAGGGTCAGGGTTTAGGGTTAGGGTTAACAATGGGGTTAGCTTTAGCGTTAGGGTTAGCATTAGGGTTAGAGATAGGGTTAGGTTTAGGAGTTAGGGTTAGAGTTAGGGTTAGGGGTAGGGGTTAGAGTTAGGGTTAGGGTTAGGGGTTAGGGATGGTTGGTTAGTTTTAGGGTTAGGGTTGAGGTTGGGGTTAGGGTTGGGTTGGGGTTTGTGGTTGGGATTCGGGTTGGGGTTAGGGTTGGGATTGTGGTTGGGGTTAGTGTTGGTGTTGGTGTTAGGGTTCGGGTTGGGGTTAGGTTTAGGTTTAGGTTAGGGTTAGGGTTGGGGTAGGAGTTAGGGTTACGGTTAGGGTCAGAGTCAGGGGTCAGGGTCAAGGTTTAGGGTTAGGGTTAGCGTTAGCGTTATGGTTAGCGTTAGGTTTATGGTTTAGGGTTAGTGTTAGGGTTAGGCTTAGGGGTTAGGGTTAGGTTTAGGGGTTAGTGATAGGGTTAGGTTTAGGGTTAGGGGTTGAGGTCGGGGTTAAGGTTGGGGTTGGGTTTAGGGTTGGGATTGGGGTTGGGGTTAGGGTTGGAATTGTGGTTGGGGTATTGGTTGGGGTTGGGTTAGGGTTAGGGATAGGGTTAGGGTTGGGGCTAGGGTTAGGTTTAGGTTTGCTGTTATGGTTAGGGTTAGGTTAAGGGTTAGGTTTAGGGGTTAGTGTTAGGTTACGGTTTAGGGTTAGGGTTAGGGTTAGTGTTAAGGTTAGGGTTAGGATTTGGTTTAGTGTTAGGGTTAGTGTTAGGGGTTTTGGTTAGTTTTAGGTTTAGGGGTTAGGGTTAGAGTTAGGGTTATGGCTTGGGGTTGGGGTTAGGGTTAAGGTTAGGGTTTAGGTTTAGGGTTAGGGTTAGTGTTAGGGTTTAGGGTTAGGGTTAGGGTTAGGGTTATGGCTTGGGGGTTAGGGTTAGGGTTTAGGGTTGGGGTTAGGGTTTAGGATTAGGGTTAGGGTTAGGGTTAGTGTTGGGGTTTAGGGTTAGTGTTACAGTTAGAGTTAGTGTAGGGTTAGGTTCAGGGTCAGGGTAAGGGTTTAGGGTTAGGGTTAGGGTTAGGGTTGGGTTAGGTTTAGGGTTGGGGTTGGGGTTAGGGTTAGGGTTGGTGTTAGGGTTAGGGTTAGGGTTGGCGTTAGGGTTAGGGTTAGGTTACGGTTGGAAGGTTAGGGTTAGGGTTTGGTTTAGGGTTAGGGTTAGGGTTAGGGTTAGTGGTAGGGTTATGTTTCGGGCTATGTATGGGGTTAGGGTTGGGGTTAGGCCTAGGGCTAGTTTTAGGGTAAGTTTGGGGTAGGGGTGGCATGGGGGTTGGGTTTAGGGTTTAAGTTTAGCGTTACTATTAGGTTTATTGTTATAGAGGTTTAGCGTTATGGTTGGGGTCAGGGTCAGTGTCAGGGTTTAGGGTTGGGGTCAGCGTTAGTGTTAGCATTAGCGTTAGGGTTAGTGTTAGACTTAGGGTTGGCTGTTGGGGTTAGTGTTAGTGTTAGGAGTTAGGGTTAGGTTTGGGGTTAGGGGTTAGGGTTAGGGTTAGGGGTTAGGGTTAGGTTTAGGGTTAGGGTTTGGGTTGTTGGTTAGGATTAGGGTTAGGGCTATGGATGTGGTAGGGGTTACGGTTGGGTTTAGGGGTTAGGGTTAGGATTGGGGTTAGGGTTAGGGTTAGCATTACTCTTACGTTTTGGGTTAGAAGAGGTTTAGGGTTAGGTTTAGGGTTAGGGTTAGTCGTTAGGTTTCGGGTTAAGGATAGGGTTGGGGTTGGGGTTAGGTTTGGGGTTGGGGTTAGTGTTGGGATTGGGGTTGGAGTTAGGGTTGGTATTGTGGTTGGGGTTAAGGTTTGGGTTGGGGTTAGGGTTAGGTTTGGGGTTGGGATTAGGGTTTGGTTTAGGGTTAGGTTTACGGTTAGGGTTAAATATAGGGTTAGGGTTTCGTTTAGGGTTAGATTTAGTGTTAGGGTTAGTGTTACTCTTAGGTTTGGGGTTAGAAGAGGTTTCGGGTTAGTGTTAGGATTAGGGTTAGGGGTTTTGGTTAGGGTTAGGGATAGGGTTAGCGGTTGGGGTTAGGTTTAGTGTTAGGGTTTAGGGTCAGGGCTAGGGTTAGTGTTATGGTTAGGTTTTAGGATTAGCGTTATGGTTAGGGTTAGGGTTTAGGGTAAACGTTACGGTTAGGTTTAGTGTTAGGGTTAGAGTTATGTTTAGGGTCAGGGTTAGGAATAGCGTTACGGTTAGCGTTAGCGTAAGGGTTAGCATTAGGTTTAGGGTTAGGGTTAGGTTTAGGGGTTAGGGTTAGTGTTAGGTTTAGGGTAAGTGTTTAGGGTTACAGTTAGGGTTAGGGGTTAGGGATAGGGTTAGGGTGGGGTTAGGGTTGGGATTGGGGTTGGGATTAGGGTTAGGGTTGGGGTTAGGGTTAGGGTTGGGGTTGGGGTTAGGTTTAGTTTTGGGGTTAGGTTTAGGGTTAGGGTTGGGTTATGGTTAGGTGTAAGTGTAGGGTTAGGGTTAGGGTTAGTGTTACGGTTGGGGGTTAGGGTTAGTATTAGGGTTAGGTTTAGTGGTATGGGATGGGTTGGGGTCAGGGTTAAGGTTAGTGCTATGGTTGGGTTAGGTTTTTTGTTAGTGTTAGGCTTAGGGTTAGGGTTAGTGCTAGGGATAGGGTTAGGGCTAGGGCTATTGCTGGGGCTATGGCTAGGGCTTAGATTAGGGTTAGGGTTAGGGTTAGACTTTTGGGTTGGGGTACGGTTTAGGTTTATGGTTAGTGTTAGGGGTTAGGTTTAGTGTTAGGGTTAGAGTTATCGGATAGGGGTAGGGGTACGATTAGGGGAATGGGTTGGATTTAGTGTTAGGGTTTAGGGTTTGGTTACGGTTGGGTTTAGGGTTAGGGTTTATGGTTTACGGTTAGAGTTAGGGTTGGGTTTAGGGTTAGGGATGGATTTAGGGTTAGGGTTCAGAGTTAAGGTCAGGGTTAGATTTAGGGTTAGGGATTAGGGATGGGGTAGAGGTATGGGTTCGGGTCAGGTTTAGTGTTAGCGTTGTGTTAGGGGTTAGGGTTAGGGCTAGGATTAGGTTCAGAAATTGTGCCAGAGCTGGGGCTACGGGTAGGTGTAGTGTTAGGGTTCAGGGTTACTGTTAGGTTTAGGTTTTAATGTTAGGGTTAGGGTTAGGGATAGAGTTAGGGTTGGGTTAGGGTTAGGGTTTAGGGTTAGGGTTAGGGTTAGGTTTACGGTTTAGGGTTAGTGTCAGGGTTAGGTTTAGTGGTTAGTGTTAGGGTTAGTGTTAGGATTAGTGGTTAGGGTTAAGGTTAGGGGTAGGTTTAGGGGTTGTCGTTAGGGTTAGGGTTAGGGTTAGTGTTGGTGTTGTTTTAGGGTTAAGTTTAATGTTTAGGGTTAGGGTTAGGGTTAGGGTTTAGGGTTTCGGGATAGGGTTAGGGTTGGGTTAGTGTTAGAGATATAGCTTACGTTTAGGTTTAGTGTTAGAGTTCATGGTTTAGGTTTGGGACTAGGGTTAAAGTTAGGGTTAGGTTTAGGGTTGGGATAGCGTTATGGTTAGGGTTAGGGCTGGGGCTAGGAATATGGTTGGGGCTAGGGCTAAGGCTTGAGCTAGGGCTAGGGTTAAGTTTAGGGTTAGGGATAGAGTTAGGTTAAGGGTTACGGTTGGATTAGGTTTAGGGTTAGTGTTTGGGATTAGGGTTAGGGGTTAGTATTGGGATTTAGGCTTAGGTTTAGGGTTAGGGTTAGGGTTAGAGGTAAGGTTAGGGGTTGAGTTTATGTTAGGTTTAGGGATAGGGTTAGGTTTGGGTTAGTGTTAGGTTTAGAGTTAGTGTTTTTGTTAGGGTTAGAGTTAGGGGTTAGGGTTTAGGGTTTAGGGATAGGGTTAGCTTTAATGTTAGGGTTAGTGATAGGAGTAGGAGTAGGGATAGAGGTGGTGGTTAAGGTTAGGATTAGTGTTAAGGTTAGGGTTGTGTTAGGGGTTGGAGTAAGGGTAGGTTGATGGGTAGTAGTAGGTTTAGGGTTAGGTTTAGACGAGTTAGGGCTAAGATTACAGTTAGGGTTACGATTAGGGTTAGGGTTAGGGTTATGGATAAGGTTTCGTGTTAGGGTTAGGGTTAGTGTTAGGGTTTAAGTTTAGGGTTAGCGTTTGTGTTACGGTTAGGTGTTAGGTTTATGGTTAGGTGTTAGGGTTAGGGATAGGGGTTGAGGTATGGTAGGGGCATTAGTTGGGTTTAGGGATAGGGTTAGGGTAAGTGTTAGGGTTAGGGATTAGGGTTTAGGGTTTAGGGTTAGGGTTAGTGTTAGAGATAGGGTTAGGGTTAGGGCTGGGGCTAGGGTTAGGATTATGGTTGGGGTTTAGGGTTAAGGTTAGGGTTAGGATTAGGGTTAGGGTTTAGGGTATTGTTGGGGGTTGGGGTTAGGGTTAGGGTTAGGGTCAGGGTTGGGATAAGGTTAGGGTTAGGGTTAGGGTTGGGATTTAAGTTTAGGGGTAGAGTTATGTTTAGGGTTAGTGTTAGGGTTAGGTCTGGGTCTAGAGCTAGGGTTAGGGATGACTAGAGCTAGGGGTTAGTGTTAGGATTGGGTGAGTTTTATGGTTAGAGTTAGGAGTAGGGGTAGGGTTGGGTTAGGGTTAAGTTTAGGGTTAGGGGTAGGGTAGGGTTGGGTTAGGTTTAGGGTTAGGTGTGCGGGTGGCAGTAGGGTTAAAGGTATGTGTGGGTTAGGGTTAGGATTATGGTTAGGGTTAGTGTTGGGTTAGGTTTAGGGTTGGGGCTAGGGTTATGGTTAGGGGTTAGGGTTAGGGTTAGCATTAGGGGTTAGGGTTAGGGTGAGGGTTTGGTTTAGGGTTGGGGTTAGGGTTAGAGTTAGAGATACTCTTGGGTTTAGGGTTAGAATAGCTTTAGGGTTAGGGTTAGGGTTAGGGTTAAAGTTAGGGTTAGGTGTTTTGGTTGGGGTTAGGGTTGGGGTTAGGGGTAAGGGTTACAGTTAGGTTCAGGGTTGGGGTAGAGGTTGGGGTGAGGTTGGGATTGGGGTTGGGGTTTTGTTGGGATTGTGGATGGGGTTAGGTTTGGGATTGGGGTTGGTGTTAGGGTTGGGTTTGGGGTTGGGGTTAGGGTTGGGATTGCGGTTGGTGTTAGGGATGGGGTTGGAGTTAGGGTTAGGCTTGGGGTTATGGTTAGGGTTGAGGTTGGTGTTATGGTTAGGGTTGGTTGGGGTTGGGGGGTTGGGGTTAGGGTTAGGGTTGGTGTTAGGGTTAAGGTTAGGGTTAGGGTTAGGTTTTGAATTAGGGTTAGGTTTAAGGTTTGGTTTAGGGTTAGGGTTAGGGTTAGGTTTAGGGTTAGGGTTAGGATTAGGGTTGGGTTTGGCTTAGGGTTAGGATTAGCGTTAGGGTTAGGGGTTTTGGTTAGCGTTAGGTTTAGGAGTTAGGGTTGGGGTTACGATTAGGATTAGGGCTTAGGTTTAGGGTTAGGGTTAGGGTTATGGTTTAGGGTTAGGGTTAGGGTTGGTGTTAGGGTTTAGGGTTAGCGTTACGGTTAGGGTTAGTGTTAGGGTTAGGGTTGGGTTTAGATTCAGGGTCACAGACAGGGTTTAGGGTTAGGGTTAGCATTAGGGTTAGCGTTAGGGTTAGGGTTAGGGTTTGTTGTTAAGGTTGGGGTTGGGGTTAGGGTTGGGGTTGGGGTTTGGGGTTAGGTTAGGGGTTGGAGTTAGGATTAGGGTTAGGGTTAAGGTTAGGTTTAGTAGTGGGATTAGGTTTAGTGTTAATGTTAGGCTTTAGGGTGGAGGGTCATGGTTAGGGTTAGTGTTAGGGTTGGGGTTAGGTTCAGGGTCACGGTCAGGGTTTAGGTTCAGGGTTAGCATTCTTGTTAGCGTTAGGGTTAGGGTTAGGGTTGGGGTTAGGATTAGGGTTGGGATTGGGGTTAGGGTTAGGGTTGGGGTTAGGTTTAGGGTTAGGGTTGGTGTTAGGTTTAGGGTTAGATTAGGGGTTAGGGTTAATGTTAGGGTTATGGTTGGGGCTTAGGTTTAGGGTTAGGGTTTAGGGATAGGGTTAGAGTTAGGGTTAGGCTTGGGGTTGGGGGTTAGGGTTGGGGTTGGGGTTAGGGGTTAGGGATAGGGTTAGGATTAGGGTTAGGCTTGCGGTTGGGGTTTAGGGTTGGGGTTGTGGTTTGGGTTGGGATTGAGGTTGGGGTTGGGGTTGGGTTTCGGGTTAGGAGTTAGGGTAGGGTTAGGGTTAGGGTTTAGGGTTAGGGTTGGGGTTACGGTGAGGGTTGGGGTTGGGGTTAGGTTTAGGGTTGGGTTTAGGGTTAGGTTTAGGGTTAGGGTTAGGGGTAAGTGTTAGGGTTAGGGTTATGGGTTAGGATTAGGGTTAGGGATAGGGTTTAGGGTTAAGTTTCGGGTTAGTGGTTAGGATTAGATTTAGGGTTAGGGTAGGGGTAGGGGTTACGGTTAGGGTTAGCGGTTAGGGCTAGTGTTAGGGTTAGGGGTTGGGGTTAGGGTTAGGGTTAGCGTTAATCTTAGGTTAGGGTTAGAAGAGTTTAGGGTTAGGGTTAGGTTTAGGGTTGGGGTAAGGGGTTAAGGTTAGAGTTAAGTTGCGGTTGGGGTGAGGGTTGGGGTTGGGATTAGGGTTGGGATTGGAGTTGAGGTTAGGGTTGAATTGTGGTTGGTGTTAGGGTTGGGGTTGGGGTTGGGGTTAGGGTTAGGGTTGTGGTTAGGGTTAGGGTGAGGGTTGGGGTTAGGGTTAGGGTTAGGGTTATGGTTGGGTTTAGGGTTAGGCCTGGTTTGGGGTTAGGATTAGGGTTGGGGCTCGCGTTAGGTTTAGGGTTAGGGTTAGTGTTAGGGGTTAGGGTTAGTGTTAGGGTTAGGGTTAGTGGTTAGGGTTAGTGTTAGGGTTAGTAGTTAGGGATAGGGTTGGGGTTAGGGTTAGGGTTGAGGTTTGGGTTAGGTTTTTGGTTGTGGTTAGGGTTGGAATTGGGGTTGGTGTTAGGGTTGGTATTGTCATTGTTGTTAGGGTTGGGGGTTGGGTTTAAGTTTATGGTTGGGGTTAGGGTTAGGGTTAGGGTTGGGTTTAGGGTTAGGCCGGGGGTTGGGTTTAGGGTTAGTGTTGGTGTTAGGGTTAGGTTTAGGTTTAGGGTTTGGTTTAGGGTTGTGGTTAGGTTTAGGTTTAGGGTTTGGTTTAGGGTTAGAGTTAGGGTTAGGGTTAGGGTTTGGTTTATGGTTAGCATTAGGATTAGGGTTAGGTGTTTTGGTTAGGGTTAGGGATAGGGTTAGCGGTTATGGTTAGGGTTAGTGTTTAGGTTCAGGGTTAGGGTTAATGTTAGGGTTAGGGTTTAGTATTAGCATTAGGGTTAGGGTTAGGGTTTGGGGTAAACGTTATGGTTAGGTTTAGTGTTAGGGTTAGGGTTAGGTTTGGGGTCAGGGTCAGGGTCAGGGTTTAGGGTTAGGGTTAGCGTTAGGGTTAGCTTAGCATTAGGGTTGGGGTTAGGTTTATGGTTAGGGTTAGGTTTCGGGGTAGGTGTTAGGGTTAGGGTTAGGGGTTAGCGTAGGGTTAGGGTTAGGTTTAGGGTGGGGTTGGTGTTAGGGTTGGGGTTGGGGTTAGGTTTGGAATTGGGGTTGGGTTAGGGTTGGGATTGGGGTTTGGGGTTAGGGTTGGGTTTGGGGTTAGGGTTAGGGTTGGGGTTAGGGTTAGGGCTGGGGTTAGGTTTAAGTTTGGGGTTTTGGTTAGGTTTAGGGTTGGGGTTATGGTTAGGGTTAGGGGTTTTGGTTAGTGTTATAGTTAGGGTTAGGGGTTAAGTTTAGGGTTTGGGTTAGTGTTTAGGGTTAGCGTTAGGGTTAGGTTTAGTGTTAGGGTTAGGGTTATGGTTAGGGTCAGGGTCAGGGTCAGGGTTTATGTTTAGGGTTAGCGTTAGTGTTAGCATTAGGGTTAGGGTTAGGATTAGGTTTAAGTGTTAGTTTTGTGGTTAGGGTTAGGGTGGGTTAGGGTTAGGGTTAGGGTTAGGGGTAGGGGTGGTTAATGTTGGGTTAGGGGTTAGGGTTAGGTTTAGTGTTAGGGTTAGGGTTAGTGTTTAGGATTAGGTTAAGGGGTAGGGTTGGTGTATGGGTTACAGTTGGGTTAGGTGTTAGGGCTAGGGTTATGGTTAGGGTTGGAGTTAGGTTAGGGTTAGGTTTGGTTTTAGGTTTGGGGTTAGGGTTAGGGTTAGGTTTGGGGTTGGTTTTAGGGTTGGGGTTGTGGTTAGGGTTGGGATTGGGGTTGGGGTTAGGGTTGGGATTGTGGTTGGGTTTAGGGTTTGGGTTGGGGTTAGGGTTAGGGTTGGGGTTAGGGTTAGGTTTAGGGTTGGGGTTAGGGTTAAGTGGGGTTGGTTGGGGGGGTTAGGGTTAGGGTTGGGTTGTTTGGGTTAGGTTTAGGTTTGGCATTAGGGTTAGGGTTGGTTTAGCGTTAGGTTTAGGGTTAGGGTTAGGTTTGGTTTAGGTTTAGGGTTATGGTTGGGTTGGTTTAGGTTTGGTTTGGTTTATGGTTAGGGTTAATATTAGGGTTAGGGGTTTGGTGAGGTTAGGGTTAGCGTTAGGTTGGGTTAGTTTGGGTTAGGGTTTAGGGTCAGGGTTAGGGTTAGTGTTAGGGTTACGGTTTAGGATTGGGTTAGTGTTAGGGTTGGGTTTAAGTTAAATGTTACGTTAGGTTTAGTGTTTGAGTTAGGGTTAGGTTTGGGTCTGGGTCAGGGTCAGGGTTTAGGGTTGGGGTTAGCTTTAGGGTTAGCGTTAGCGTTAGGGTTAGGGTTAGGTTTAGGGGTTAGGGTTAATATTAGGGTTAGGGTTGGGGTTGGGTTGGGGTTAATGATGGGTTAGGGTTAGGGTTGGGGTTGGGGTTGGGGTTTGGGTTGGGGTTAGGGTTGGGATTGGGGATGGTGTTAGGGTTAGGATTGGTGTTGGGGTTAGTTTTGGGTTTGGGGTTAGGGTTAGGGTTGGGGTTAGTGTTAGGGTTAGGGTTACGGTTGGGGTTAGGGTAAGGATTGGGGTTGGGTTTAGGTTTAGTGATGGGGTTAGTGTTAGTGTTAGGTTTAGGGTTGGGGTTTTAGGGTTAGGGTTAGCGTTACTCTTAGGTTTATTGTTAGAAGAGGTTTAGGTATAGGGTTAGGTTTGGGGTTACGGTTAGTGGTTAGCGTTAGGGTTAGGGGTTAGGGTTAGGATTAGGGTTGGACTTGGGATAGTGTTGGGGTGGAGTTAGGGTTGGGATTGTGTTTGGTGTTAGGGTTGGGGTTGGGGTTAGGGTTGGGATTGAATTTGGGGTTAACGTTACGGTTGGGGTTGGGTTTAGGTTTTAGGGTTGGGGTTGTGGTTAAGGTTAGGGTTGATATTAGGGTTAGGGTTAGGTGTAGGGTTTGGTTAGGGTTAGGGTTAGGGTTAGGCTTTGGTTTATTGTTAGGTTTAGGGTTAGGTTTTGGTTTAGGGTTAGGGTTAGGGTTACGGTTGGGGTTTAGGATTAGGGTTAGGGTTTGGGGTTAGGGCTTAGCGTTAGTGTTACGGTTAGGGTTAGGGTCAGGGTCATGGTTTAGTGTTAGGGTTTTCGTTAGCGTTAGCATTAGCTTTAGGGTTAGCGTTGGGGTTAGGGTTAGGGTTAGGTTGGGGTTAGGTTTGGGGTTGGGGTTAGGGTTAAGGTTGGGGTTAGGGTTAGGTTTGGGGTTTGGGTGAGGGTTAGTGTTGGGTTTTAGGGTTTAGGATTAATGTTGGGTTTAGGGTTAGGGCTAGGGATAGGGTTAGTGCTAGAGTTGGGTTTAGTGTTAGGGTTAATATTACGGTTGGGGTTGGGTTTAGGTTAGTGTTGGGGTTAGGGTTAGTGTTACTCTTGGGGTTTGGGTTGGGGTTAGGTTTGGGTTTGGGGTTTAGAGTTAGAATCATGTTTAGGTACAGAGTTAAGTTTGGGGTAAGTGCTGGGGCTACGGTTAGGGGTTAGTTTTAGGGTTGGGGTTGGGTTGGGGTTAGGTGTAAGTGTGGGAGTAGGGTTGGGGTTAGTGTTACGGTTGGGGGTTAGGGTTAGTATTAGCTTTAGGGGTAGTGGAATGGGGATGGGTTGGGGCGAGTGTTAAGGTTAGTGCTATGTTTGATAGGTTTGTTTTTAGGGTTAGACTTTGGGTTAGTGTTGGCGTTAAGGCTAGAGATAAGGTTAGGGCTAGGCCTATTTCTGGGGCTATGGCTGGGGCTTAGACTAGGGTTAGGGATAGGGTTAGACTTTTGAGTTAGGGGTATGGTTTAGGTTTATGGTTGGTGTTGGGGGTTAGGGTTAGAGTTATCGGTTGGGGGGTAGGGTTTACGGGTAGGGGAATGGGCTGAAGTTAGTGTTAGGGTTGGGTTTTGTTACGGTTAGGGTTGGGTTAGGGTTTATGGTTTGGGGTTAGAGTTGGGGTTGGGTTTAAGGCTAGGGATGGAGTTAGGGTTGGGGTTCAGAGTTAAGGTTAGGGTTAGGTTTAGGGTTAGGGATTAGTGATAGGCATAGGGGTATGTGTTGTGTTATGTTTAGGTTTAGGGTTAGTGTTGGGATTTGGGTTTAGGGTTGGGGTTGGGGTTGGGGTTAGAGGCAAGGTTAGGGGTTGTAGTTAGTGTTAGATTTAGGGATAGGGTTAGGTTTGGGTTAGTGTTAGGATTAGGGTTAGGGTTTAGTGTTAGTGTTAGGGTTAGGGTTGGGGTTTAGGTTTTAAGGATAGTGTTACCTTTAATGTTAGGGTTAGTGTTCGGAGTAGGGCTCGGGATAGGGGTGTTGGTTAAGGTTAAGATTAGTGTTAAGGTTAGGGTTGTGTTAGGGGTAGGGGTAATGGTAGGTAGATGGGAAGTAGTAGGTTTAGGGTTAGGGTTAGACGAGTTAGAGTTAAGATTAGGGATAGGGTTACAGTTAGGTTTGGGGTTAGCGTTAAATGTGGGTTTCGGGTTAGGGTTAGGGTTAGTGTTAGGGTTTAAGTTTAGGGATAGTGTTTGAGTTAGGGTTAGGTGTTAGGTTTATCGTTAGGTGTAAGTGTTAGGGATAGGGGTAGAGGTATGGGTAGGGGCATTGGTTGGGATTAGCGATAGGGTTAGGGTTGGGGTTAGGGTTAGGGGTTTGAGTTGAGGCTTATGGTTAGGGTTTAGGATTAAGGTTAGGGTTAGGAGTAGGGTTAGGATTTGGGGTTAGTGTTATGGGTTATGGTTGGGATTAGGGTCAGGGGTTGGGATGAGGTTGGGGTTAGGGTTAGGGTTGGGGTTTAGAGTTTATGGGTAGGGTTCTGGTTCGGGTTGGTGGTGGGGTTTGGGTCTGGGGCTGGGGCTAGGGTTAAGGCTGGGCTGGGGCTGGGGTTATGGTTAGGGTGGGGGGTTGGGGTTAGCGTTAGGGGTTGGGGTAGGGTTGGGTTAAGGTTAAGGTTAGGGTTAGGGGTAGGGGTACCGTTGGGTTTGGGTTTATGGTTGGGGGGTAGGGGTAGCGGTGGGGTTATAGCTATGTGTTGATGAGGGTTAGGGTTGGGTTGGGGTTGGGGTTAGGGTTAGGGGTTGGGGTTAGGGTTGGGGTTAGGGGTTAGGGTTAGGGATAGGGTTTGGTTTAGGGTTAGGTTGGGTTGAGGTTAGGGTTAACGTTACTCGTGCGTTTATGGTTAGAAGGTTTAGGGTCAGTGTTGGGTTAGGGTTAGGGGTTTTAGTTGGGGTTAGGGTTAGGGTTGGGGTGAGGGTAAGTGTTAGGGGTTGGGGTTGGGGTTAGGGGTTGGGGTTAGGATTATGGTTTAGGGTTAGGGTTAGTGTTGGGGTTATGGTTGGGGTTAGGGGTCAGGGTCAGGGTCAGGGTCAGGGTCAGAGTCAGGGTCAGGGGTTTAATGATAGGTTTTGGATTAGGGTTAGCATTAGGGTTAGGGGGTTAGGTTTACCGTTAGGGTTGGGGTTAGGGTTAGGGTTAGGGTTAGGTGTTTTGGTTAGGGTTAGGGTTGGGGTTAGGGGTCAGGTTTAAGGTTAGGGTTAGGGGTTAGGGGTTAGTGTTGGGGTTTAAGGTTGGGGTTAGAGTTTGAGTTAGGGTTGGGTGTTAGATATATGGTTGGGTCTTGGGGTTAGGGATAGGGGTAGAGGTAGGGGTAGGGGCACTGGTTTGGGTTAGGGATAGGGTTGGGATTTTGTTGGGGTTAGGGTTGGGGTTGGGGTTGAGGTTGGGGTTGGGTTTGGGGTTGGGATTAGTTTTGGGGTTAGGGTTTGGGTTTGGGGTCAGGGTCAGGGGTCAGGTTCAGGGTCAGAGTCAGGGTCAGGGTTTAGGGTTAGGTTTAGCGTGAGGTTGGGTGTTAGGGTAAGAGTTAGGTTTAGTGTTAGTGTTGGGGGTTGGGGTTGGGGTTAGGGTCAGGGTTAATGTTGGGGTTAGGTTAGGGTTAGGGTAGGGGTTAGGGTTGGGGTTCGTGTTAGGTTTGGGGTTGGGGTTAGGGTTAGGGTTAGGATTGAGGGTTGTTGTGCGGTTGGGGTTATGGTTAGGGTTAGTGTTAGGTTTTAGGGTTTAGGGTTATGGTTAGGGTTAGGGTTAGGGGTTTTGGTTGGGGTCAAGGTCAGGGTTTAGGGTTTAGGGTTAGGGTTAGCGTTAGAGTTAGCATTACCTTTGGGTTTAGCGTTGGGGTTAGGGTTTAGGGGTTAGGGTTAGTGTTGGGGTTAGGGTTAGTGGTTATGGTTAGTGTTAGGGTTAGTGGTTAGGGATAGGGTTAGGGTAGGATTTAGCGTTGAGGTTGGGGTTGGGGTTGTGGTTGTGGTTAAGGTTGGGATTGAGGTTGGTGTTAGGGTTGGGATTGTGGTTGGGGTTAGGTTTGGTGTTGGGGGTTAGGGGTTAGGTTTGGGGTTAGGGTTAGGGTTAGGGTTAGGGTTGGGTTTAGGGTTAGGGCTGGGGTTGGGGGTTAGGGTTAGGGTTGGGGATAGGGTTATGTTTAGGGTTGGTGTTAGTGTTAGGTTTAGGGATAGGGTTAGGTTTGGGGGTTAGGGTTAGGGTTACGGTTTAGGGTTAGTGTTAGGGTTAGAGTTAGTGTTAGGCATTGGGTTGGGGGTTAGGGGTTAGGGTTAGGGTTAGGGGTTTTGGTTAGGGTTAGGGTTAGGGTTTGGTTTAGGGTTAGGTTTGGGGTTAAGGTTATGGTTAGTGATAGGGTTATGGTTCAGGCTAGGGATAGGTTTAGGATTAGGGCTAGTGCTAGGGTTAGGGATAGGACTAAGGTTTAGGTTTCAGTAAGTTGTTGGGGTTAGGTGTGGGTTAGGGGTTACAGGTAGGGTTAGGGATAGGGATAGGGTTGGGGTTAAATGTATGTGTTGGTTGGGGTTAGGGTTGGGGTTGGGTTGGGTTTGGGTTTGGGGTTGGGTTTAGTGTTAGGGTTGGGTTGGGTTTGGGTTTGGGGTTGGGTTTGGGGTTGGGGGTTGGGGTTGGGTATGGGGTTGGGGGTTGGGGTTGGGGTTTGGGGTTGGGGTTAGTTTTAGTGGTTAGAGTTAGGGTTAGGTTTAGGGTTGGAATAGGGGTTAGGGGTTGGGGTTATGGGTTGGGTTTGGGGTTGGGTTTAGGGTTGGGGTTAGGGTTAGGGTTATGGTTGGGGTTAGGGTTAGCGTTACTCTTGGGTTTAGGGTTAGAAGAGTTTTAGTGTTGGGGTTAGTGTTTGGGTTAGGGTTAGGGTTTAGGGTTGGGGTTAGGGTTTGGTTGGGTTTAGGGATGGGGTTGGGGTTACAGTTGGGATTGGGGTTGGGGTTAGGGTTGGGATTGTGTTTGGGGTTAGTATTGGGTTGGGTTTGGGGTTGGGGTTGGGGGTTAGGGTTGGGTTTCGGGTTATGGTTGGGGTTAGGGTTAGCGTTGGGTTTGGGTTGGGGTTAGGGTTGGGGTTGGGGGTTGGGGTTAGGGTTGGTGTTAGGGTTAGGTTTAGGGTTAGGCTTAGGTTTGGGGTTTGGTTTAGGGTTAGGGTTAGGGTTAGAGTTTGGTTTAGGGTTAGGGGTAGGGTTAGGTTTAGGTTTAGGGTTTGGTTTAGGGTTGGGGTTAGGGTTAGAGGTTTTGGTTGGGGTTAGGTTTGGGGCTTGGGGTTGGGGTTAGTGTTGGGGCTTGGGGTTAGGGTTAATGTTAGGGTTTAGGGTTAGCGTTACGGTTGGGGTTAGTGTTAGGGTTTAGGATTGGGGTTGGGTTCAGTGTCAGGGTCAGGGTTTTGGGTTGGGGTTAGCGTTAGCGTTAGGGTTAGCTTTAGGGTTAGGGATAGGGTTAGGGTTGGGGTATGGGGTTAGGGTTGGGTTTAGTGTTAGGATTAGGCTTAGGGGTTAGGGTTAGGGTTAGGGATTTTGGTTACGGTTGGGGTTGGGGTTATGGTTTGGTTTAGGGTTAGGGTTGGGGTTAGTGTTAATGTTATGGTTTCGGCTAGGGATAGGTTTAGGAGTGGGGCTAGTGCTACGGCTGGGGATAGGGCTGGGGCTGGGGCTAGGTTTATGGTTAGTGTTTAGTGTTATTGTTAGTGTTAGAGTTAAGGTTAGGGATAGTGTTAGGAGTTAGGGTTAGGGTTAGGGATAGTGTTGAGTGTAAGGTTAGGGTTAGGGATTATGGTTAGTGTTAGGGTTAGTGTTTAGGGTTAGGGTTAGAAAAAGACTTTATTCTTGGGTTATGTGTTAGGGTTAAAGTTAGGGTTATGGTTAGAGTTAGGCCTAGGGATAGGTTTAGCATAAGTTTAGGGTAGGGTTGGCGTTGGGGTTAGGTTTAAGGTTAAGGTTAGCCTTACTATTAGGTTTATTGTTATAGAGGTTAGATGTGGGGTTATGTTTAGAATAGAGTTAGGGCTAGGATTAGGGGTAGGTTTAAGGGTTGTGGTTAGTGGTAGGGTTAGGGTTAGTTTTAGGGTTGGGTTAGGGTTAAGGTAAGGGTTAGTGTTTAGTGTTAGGGTTAGGATTAGGTTTATGGTTTAGGGTTTAGGGATAGGGTTATGGTTATGGGTAGTGGTAGTGGTGAAGTAGGTTTATGGGTTGTGGTTAGGTTTAGGAATAAGGTTACGGTTGGGTGGCGGCAGGGGTAGAGGTAGGGTTAGGGTAAAGTTTAGAGGAGTTAGGGTTAAGGTTATGGTTAGGGTTAGGGTTAGGGGTTTTTAGGGTAAGGGTTAGCGTTAGGGTTAGGGGTAAGGGTTGGGGTTAGCGTTAGGGGTTAGGGGTTAGGGTCAGGATTAGGTGTTAGGGTTAGGGTTAGGTGTGGGTTTAGGGATATGGTTAGGGTTAGGGATAGGGTTTAGGGTTAGGATTAGTGTTAGGGTTGGGGTTAGGGTTAGGGTCATGGTCAGGGTCAGGATCAAGGTCAGAGTCAGGTTCAGGGTTTAGTGTTAGGATTAGCGTTAGGGTTAGGGTTAGGGTTAGAGTTAGCATAGGGGTTAGTGTTAGGGTTAGGTTTAGGGTTAAGGTTAGTGGTTTGGGTTAGTGTTAGGGTTACGTTAGGGTTAGGGTTGAGGTTAGGGTTGGGGTTAGGGTTAGGGTTAGGGTTTGGATTTAGGGTTATTGTAGGATTAGGGTTATGGTTAAGGTTAGTGTTACGTTTTAGGTTTTAGGTTTAGGGTTAGGGTTTGGTTAGGGTTAGGGGTTGGGGTTAGGGTTAAGTTTAGGTTTGGGGTTAGGGTTAGGGTTAGGGTTAGGTGTTGAGGGTTAGTTTTAGGGTTAGGTTAGGGTTAGGGTTGGGTTAGGGTTGGGGTTAGGGTTACTATTAGGTTTAGGGTTAGGGTTAGGTTTTGGTTTAGGGTTAGGGTTAGGGTTAGGGTTTGGTTTAGGGTTAGGGTTAGAGTTAGGAGTGGGGTTAGGGTTTGGTTTAGGGTTAGGGTTAGGGTTAGGGGTTTTGTTTAGGGTTAGGGATAGGGTTAGCGGTTAGGGTTAGGGTTAGGATTACGGTTGGGGTTTGGGGTTAGGGTTAGGGTTAGGCTTGGGGTTTAGGATTAGGGTTAGGGTTAGTGTTAGGGTTAGGGTTTAGGTTTAGCATTACGGTTGGGGTTAGTGATGGAGTTAGGGTTAGGGTTAGGGTTAGGGTCAGAGTCAGGGTCAGGGTTTAGGGTTAGGGATAGCATTGGGGTTATCGTTGGTGTTAGGGTTAGTGTTAGAGTTAGGTTTGGGGTTGGGGGTTAGGATTAGTGTTGGGGTTGGGGTTAGGGGTTAGGGTTATGGTTGGGGTTAGGGTTAGGGATAAGGTTAGGGTTAGGGTTAGGGTTGAGGTTGGGGTAGGGGTTGGGGTTGGGGTTAGGGTTGGGATTGGGGTTGGGGTTAGTTTTGGGATTGTGGTTGGGGTTAGGGTCGGGGTTGGGGTTGGGGTTAGGGTTTGGGGTTAGGGTTAGGGTTATGGTTGGGGTTGGGGTTAGGGATAAGGTTAGGGTTAGGGGTTAGGGTTGAGGTTGGGGTTGGGGTTGGGGTTGGGGTTAGGGTTGGGATTGGGGTTGGGGTTAGTTTTGGGATTGTGGTTGGGGTTAGTTTGGGGTTGTGGTTGGGGTTAGGGTTGGGGTTGGGGTTGGGGTTAGGGTTAGGGTTGGGTTTGGGGTTAGGGTTGGGGTGGGGTTAGGTTTAGGGTTAGGTTTAGGGTTGGGGTTGGGTTTAAGGTTAGGTTTAGGGTTAGGGTTAGGGTTAGGGTTATGTTTAGGTGTTAGGGTTAGGGTTAGGGTTAGGGGTTAGGGTTAGGATTTGTTTAGGGTTAGGTTTAGGGTTAGGGTTAGGGTTAGGGTTAGGGGTTAGGGTTAGGGTTAGGGTTAGGATTAGCGTTATGTTAGGTTTAGGTTTAGGAGGTTTAGGGTTAGGGTTAGCGTTAGGGGTTTTAATTAGGGTTTGTGTTAGGGTTAGGGTTAGGGTTAGAGTTAGGGGTTAGGGTTAGGGTTAGGAGTAGGTTTTGGGTTAGGGTTAGGGTTAGGGTTGGTGTTGGGGTTTGGGTTGAGGATGGTGTTAGGGTGGGATTAGGGTTGGGTTTAGGGTTGGGGTTGTGGTTGGGTTTAACTTTGGCGTTGTGGTTAAGGTTAGTGTTGGGGTTAGGGTTAGGGTTAGGGTTAAGTTTGGGGTTAGGGTTAGGGGTTAGGGTTATGGTTAGTTTTGGGTTTAGGGTTAGGGTTAGGGTTGGGGTTTTGGTTAGGGTTAGGGTTAGTGTTAGGGTTAGGACTAGGGTTAGGTATTAGGGTTAGGGTTAGGTTTAGAGTTAGGGTTAGGGTTAAGTTTCGGGTTAGGGTTAGGGTTTGGGGTTAGGGTTGGGGTTAGGGTTGGTGTTGGGGTTTGGGTTGAGGATGGTGTTAGGGTTGGGGTTAGGGTTGGGTTTAGGGTTGGGATTGTGGTTGGGTTTAGCTGTGGCGTTGGGGTTAGGGTTAGTGTTGGGGATAGGGTTAGGGTTAGGGTTAGTTTTGGGGTTAGGATTAGGGTTAGGGTTATCGTTAGTTTTGGTTTAGGGTAGGGTTAGGGTTGGGGTTTGGGTTAGGGTTAGGGTTAGTGTTATGGTTAGGACTAGGGTTAGGTGTTAGGGTGGGGTTAGGTTTAAGGGTTAGGGTTAGGGTTAGGTTTCGAGTTAGGGTTAGGGTTAGGGTTGGGGTTGGGGTTAGGGGTTGGGGTTGGGTTAGTGTTGGGATTGGGGTTGTGTTTAGGGTTGGGATTGTGGTTGGGTTTAGGGTTGGGGTTGGGGTTAGGGTTCGGTTTGGGGTTGGGGTTAGCGTTAGCATTACGATTCAGGCTAGGGACAGGTTTAGGACTAGGGCTAGTGCCAGTGCTAGGGTTAAGGCTAGGGCTGGGGCTAGGGTTAGGGTTAGGGGTTGGGGTTAGGGTTAGGGGTTAGAGTGGGGGTGAGGGTTGGGGTGAGGTTTGGGATTAGGGTTAGGTTTGGCGTTAGGGGATTTGGTTAGCATTAGGGTTATGGTTAGCATTGGGGTTAGGGGTTAGGGTTAGGGTTAGGGGCAGGGTTAGGGTAGGGTTAGGGGTTAGGGTTAGGGTTGAAGTTGCGGTTTGGGTTGAGGATGGGGTTAGGGTTGGGATTGAGGTTGATGTTAGGGTTGGGATTGTGGTTGGGTTCAGGGTTGGAGTTGTGGTTAGGGTTAGGGTTGGGGATAGGGGTTAGTTTAGGGTTAGGGGTTTTGGTTAGGGTAAGGGTTAGGGTTTGGGTATAGGGTTACGGTTGGGGTTAGGTTAAGGTTAGGGGTTAGGTTAGGAGTTAGTGTTGGGGTTTAGTGTTAGGGTTAGGGTTAGGGGTTAGGATTAGGGTTAGGGTTAATGTTGAGGTAGGGTTAGGGTTAGGGTTCGGGTTGGGGTTAGGATTAGGGTTGGTGTTAGCGTTAGGGTGGGGTTGGGTTTGGGGTTTGGTTTGGGGTTGGGGTTAGGGTTAGGGTTGGTGTTAGTGTTAGGGTTAGGGGTTAGGTTTAGGGATTAGGGTTAGGCTTTGTGTTAGGGTTCAGGGATAGGGTTAGGGTTAGGTTTAGGTTAGGGTTAGGGTTAGGGTTTAGGGTTAGGGTTAGGGTTAGTGTTATGGTTAGCATTACTGTTAAGTTTGGGTTTAGAAAGAGTTTAAGGTTGGGGTTAGGGTTAGCGTTTGCCTTAGGGGTTGTGGTGAGTTTTGGGTTAGGTTTATGGTTAGGATTAGGGTTAGGGTTTAGGGTTAGGGTTAGGGTAGGGTTAGGCGTTAGGGTTAGGGTTAGGGTTAGGGTTGGGGTTGTGGTTTGGGTTGAGGATGGGGTTAGGGTTGGGATTGGGGTTAGTGTTGGGATTGTGGTTGGGTTTAGGTTTGGGGTTGTGGTTAGGGTTAGGGTTGGGGATAGGGTTAGGTTAGGGTTAGGGTTAAGGTTGGGGTTAGGGTTAGGGTCTGGGTCAGGGTCAGGCTTTAGGGTTGGGGTTAGCGTTAGGGTTAGCGATTAGCTTGGGTTAGCCATAGGGTTTGGATTTAGGGATAAAGTTAGACGTTACGGTTAGTGTTAGGGTTAGGGTTATGGGTTAGGGTTAGGTTTAGGTTTAGGGTTCGGGTTAAGGGTTAGTGTTGGGTTAGGGTTAGTTTTGGGCTTGGGTTCAGGGTTGAGGTTGGGGTTAAATTTGAGATTGGGTTGGGTTTATGTTGGGATTGTGGTGTGGTTTAGGGTTGGGGTTGGGCAATGGTTAGGGTTGGGGTTAGGGTTAGGGTTAGGGGTGGGTTTAGTGTTAGGGTTGGGATTGGGGTTAGGGCTAGGGTTGGGGTTAGGGTTAGGGTTAGGGTTAGCGTTTCTCATAGGGTTAGGGTTAGGGTTAGGGTTTAGGGTTAGGGTTAAGTTAGGTTAGAGTTTGGGTTAGGGTTAGGGTTAGCGTTTCTGTTGGGTTTGGGGTTAGAAGGGGTTGGGGTTAGGGTTGCGGTTGGGTTTGGGGTTAATGTTAGGGGTTGGGGTTAGGGTTTGGGGTTGGGGTTAGGGTTTTGGTTAGTTTTGGGGTTAGGGTTGGGGTTTAGGGTTAGTGTTGGGGTTAGGTTTGGGTTTGGGATTAGAGTTAGGGTTAGTGTTAGGGTTTAGGGTTAGGGTTAGGGTTAGGGGTTAGGATAATGGTTAGGGTTGGTGTTGGGGTTGAGGGTTACGGTTAGGGTTTGGGTTAGGGTTGGGGTTAGGGTTAGGGTGGGGTTGGGATTAGGGTTAGGGTTGGGGTTAGGGTTGGGGTTGGTGGTAGGGTTAGGGTTAGGGTTAGGGGTTAGGGGTTGGGGTAGGGGTTTAGGGTTAGGGTTAGGGTTAGCTTAGGTTTAGGGTTAGGAGTTAGGGTGGGGTTAGTGTTGGGGTTTAGGGTTAGGGTTAGGTGTTGGGATTAGGCTTAGGGTTAGTGTTGGGGTAGGGGTTAGGGTTAGGGTTTGGGTTAGGGTTAGGGTTAGGGTTGGGGTTAGGTTTAGGGTTGGTGTTAGGGTTGGGTTTGGGTTAGGTTTAGGGGATAAGTTTAGGTTTAGTGTTAGTGTTTGGGGTTAGGGTTAGGGTTAGGTTAGGTTTAGGGTTAGGGTTAGGGTTAGGGTTAGCGTTACTGTTAGGTTTAGGTTTAGAAAGGTTTAGGGTTAGTGTTAGGGTTAGGTTTAGGGTTAGTGTTTGTAGTAAGGGTTGGGGTTAGGGTTAGGGTTAGGAGTTGTGGTTGGGTTTAGGGTTGGGATCGGGGTTGGGGTTATTGTTGGCATTGTGGTTGGATTTTGGGTTGTGGTTGGGGGATATGGTTAGGGATAGGGTTAGGGTTAGGTATAGGTTAGGGTTTAGAGTTAGAGTTAGAGTTTCTCTTAGGGTTGGGGTTATGGTTAGGGTTTACAGTTAGTGTTATGGTTAGGTTAGGGTTATGATTAGTGTTTGGGTTTAGGGTTAGGGTTAGCGTTTCTGTTAGGTTTAGTTTTAGAAGGGTTAGGATGAAGGTTAGGGTTAGGGTTAGAGCTGTGTTGGGGTTCGGTTTGGGGGTTGGGGTTAGGGTTAGGGGTTTTGGTTAGGGTTAGGATTAGGGTTAGTGTATGGGGTTAGGGTTAGGGTTGGGTTTGGGGTTAGGGGTTGGGGTTAGTGTTAGGGATTAGGGTTGGGGGTTAGGATTAGGGTTAGGGTTAGTTTTGGGGTAGGGGTTGGGGTAGGTTTCGGATTAGGGTTAGGGGTTAGGTTTGGGGTTAGGGGTTAGGGTTGGGTTTGGGTTTAGGGTTAGTGTTATGGTTAGGGTCAGTGTTTAGGGTTAGTGTTAGCATTAGCGTTAGCATTAGCGTGAAGACTAGCCATAGGGTTTGGTTTAGGGTTAGAGTTAGACGTTAAGATTAGTGTTCGGTTTAGGGTTGGGGGTTAGGGTTGGGTTTAGGGTTAGGGTTCGTGTGGGGTTAGGGTTAGGATTGGGGTTGGGTTTAGGGTTGAGGTTGGGGTTAGGGCTGGGATTGGGGTTGGGGTTACTGTTGGGATTGGGGTTGGGTTTAGGGTTGGGGTTGGGGACATGGTTAGGGTTGGGGTTAGGGTTAGGGTTAGGGTTGTTGGGGTTGGGGTTAGGGTTAGGGTTGGGGTTTAGGATTATGGTTAGGTTTTGGGGTTTAGGTTTGGGGTTAGAGTTTCTCTTGGGGTTGGGGTTAGGGTTAGTGTTAGGGTTTGGGGTTAGGGCTGGGGTTATGGTTGGGGTTAGGATTTAGGGTTTGGGTTAGCGTTTCTGTTAGGTTTGGGGTTAGAAGAGTTTGGGGTTGGGGTTAGGGTTAGAGTTACAGTTGGTGTTAGGTTTAGGGTTAGGGTTTGGGTTTAGGGTTAGGGGTAGGGTTAGGGGTTAGGGGTTCGGTTATTGTTAGGGTTGGGTTTGGGGTTTGTGTTGAGGATGGGGTTAGGGTTGGAGTTGGGGTTGGAGTTATTGTTGGGGTTGTGGTTGGGTTTAGGGTTGGGGTTGGGGACATGTTTATGGTTGGGGTTAGGGTTAGGGTTAGGGTTAGGTTTGTGGTTTGTGTTAGGGTTGTGGTTGGGTTAGGTTTAGGGTTGGGATTAGGGTTAGGGTTAGGTTTAGGGTTTAGGGTTAGGGTTAGCGTTTCTCTTAGGGCTAGGGTTAGGGTTAGGGTTGGCGTTATGTTAGGTTTAGGTTTAGAAGGGTTTAGGGTTAGGGTTGGGGTTAGGGTTAGCGTTAGGGGTTTTTGGTTAGGGTTTGTGTTAGGGTTATGGTTAGGTTTAGGGTTAAGGGTTAGTGTTAGGAGTTAGGGGTAGCGTTTTGGGTTAGGGTTAGGGTTAGGATTAGTTTTAGAAGAGGTTGGGGTGAAGGTTGGGGTTAGGGTTAGAGCTAGTGTTGGGGTTCGGTTTAGGGGTTAGGGGTTAGGGTTGGGGTTTTGGTTGGGTTTAGGATTAGGGTTAGTGTATGGGGTTGGGGTTTGGTTTAGGTTTGGGGTTGGGTTTGGGGTTAGGGTTGGGGTTAGGGTTAGGGGTTAGGATTAGGGTTAGGGTTAGTTTTGGGGTAGAGGTTAGGGGTAGGGTTCGGATTAGGGTTAGGGTTAGTTTTGGGGTTGGGGTTAGGGTTAGGGTTGGGTTTGGGTTTAGGGTTAGTGTTATGGTTAGGGTCAGGGTCAGGGTCAGTGTTTAGGGTTAGTGTTAGCATTAGGGTTAGCATTAGTGTGAAGGTTAGTCATGGGGTTTGGTTTAGGGTTAGGGTTAGACATTAAGGTTAGTGTTAGGTTTAGGGTTAGGGGTTAGGGTTGGGTTTAGGGTTGGGGTTCGTAGTGGGGGTTAGGGGTTAGGATTGGGGTTGGGTTTAGGGTTGAGGTTGGGGTTAGGGCTGGGATTGGGGTTGGGGGTATTGTTGGGATTGTGGTTGGGTTTAGGGTTGGGGTTGGGGACATGGTTAGGGTTGGGGATAGGGTTAGGGTTACGGTTACGTTTAGGGTTCGGTTTTAAGGTTAGGGTTAGGGTTAGGGTTTATGGTTAGCGTTAGGGTTAGGGTTAGTGATTTGGGTTAGGTTTGGAGGGTTATGGTCAGGGTCAGGGGTTTGAGGGTTCGTGTTATCGTTATGGTTAGCATTAGCGTTAGGGTTAGAGAGTTGGTTTATGGTTAGGCTTTGGATTAGAGGTGAGGATAGGGATTGTGGTTTGTGTTAGGTTTAGGGATAGGGTTTAGGTTTGGGTTAGTGTTAGGGTTAGGGTTGGTGTTTAGTGTTAGGATTAGGGTTAGGGTTAGGGTTTAGGGTTTAGGGATAGGAATTGGGTTTAATGTTATGATTAGTGTTAGGAGTAGTGGTAGGGATAGGGGTGGTGGTTAGGGTTAGGATTAGTGTTAAGGTTAGGGTTGTGTTAGGGTTAGGGTTAAGGGTCGGTAGGGGGTAGTTGTGGGTTTAGGGTTAGGGTTAGACGATTTGGGTTTAAGATTAGGGTTAGGGATATGGTTAGGGTTAGGGTTAGGGTTATGGGTAGGTTTCGGGTTAGCGATAGTGTTGGTGTTAGGGTTTAGGGTTGGGGTTAGAGTTTGAGTTAGGGTAAGGTATTAGGTTTATGATTAGGTGTTAGGGTTAGGGATAGGTGTAGAGGTAGGGGTAGGGGCATTGGTTGGGGTTAGGGATAGGGTTAGTGTTGTGTTAGGGTTGGGGTTTGGGATTTGGGGTTAGGGTTAGTGTTAGGGTTACTGTTGGGGCTAGGGATAGGTTTGGGGCTGGGGCTGGGGCTGGGGTTAGGGTTATGGTTGGGTTTTAGGGTTAGGATTAGGGTTAGGATTAGGGATAGGGTTTACGGTTGGTGTTGGGTGTTTGGTTTAATGTTAGGGTTAGGTTTGGGGTTTAGAGTTTGGGGGTAGGGTTATGGTTAGGGTTGGTGCTGGGGTTGGGTCTGGGGCTGGGGCTAGGGGTTGGGGCCGGGCTAGGGTTGGGGTTAGGGTTAGTGTTGGGTGAGTTTTAGGGTGAGCGTTAGGGGTAGGGGTAGGGTTGGGTTGGGGTTAGGGGTTAGGGTTGGATTAGGGGTTAGGGTTGGGTTTAGGTTTAGGGGTTATGGTAGGTTTGGGGTTAAGGTTTGGTTTGGGTTGGGGTTAGCGTTGCTCTTACGTTTTGGGTTAGAAGGGTTTAGGCTTGGGGTTGGGGTAGGGTTGGGGTTAGGGTTAGGGGTTTGGTTAGGGTTAGGGTTGCGGTTGGTGTTAGGATTAGGGGTTTTGGTTGGGGTTAGGATTACGGTGAGGTTAGTGTTGGGGGTTGGGGTTGGGGTTAGGGGTTAGGGGTTAGCGTTAGTGTTGGGTTTTAGGGTTTAGGCTTGGGGTTGGGGTTAGGGTTAGTGCTAGGGCTAGGGGTTAGGTTTGGGGTTAGGGGTTGGGGTTTGGGGTTTAGTGTTGGGGTTAGGGTTGGGTTGGGGTTAGGGTTAAGTTAGGGTTTGGTGTTTAGGGTTGTTAGGGTTGGGGCTAGGGATAGGGTTAGAGCTAGGGATGGTGCTACGGCTAAGGTTAGGGGTTAAGTTTGGGGTTAGGGTTGGGGGTAGGGGTAGGGGTAGGGGTGGTTTAAGACTTCTTGTTGGTGTTAGTATTGGGTTTATAGTTGGATTAGGTTTAGGGTTAGGATGTAGAGTTTGGGGTTAAGGTTAATGTTGGGTTTGGGGTTTAGGGTTAGGGTTGGGTTTAGGTTTAGGAATTAGGGTTTGGATAGGGTTAGGGTTAGGATTGGGGTGTAGGTTTGGGGTTAGGGTTAGTGTTGGGGTTTTGGGTTACTGTTAAGAATAGTGTTGGGGTTGGGGTTACACTTGGGGTTAGGAGTTAGGGTTAGGGTTAGGGTTACGGTTATGGTTGGGGTTACATTTACGGTTGGGGGTTAGGTTTAGTGTTAGAGTGAGGGATAGATTTTGGCGTTGGGGTTGGGGTGAGAATGTTGGTGTTGGGGTTAGGGTTAGGGTGAGTGTTAGGTTTAGGTTTGGGTTTAGGTTTAGTGTTGGGGTATATTTAGGGTTAGGGTTGGGGTTGGGGTTGGAATTCGGGTTGGGGTTAGGTTTGGGGTTATTGTTACTGTTAGGTTTAGGGTTAGAAGAGTTTAGATTTGGGGTTAGGATTAGAACAGGGTTAGGGTTGCGGTTGGGGTTAGGGTTGAGGGTTAGAATAGGGGTTTCGGTTAGGGTTAGGGTTAGGGTTTAGGGTTAGGGTTAGGGTTAGGGTTGGGGTTTAGGGTTGGGGTTAGGGTTAGGCTTTAGGGTTAGGGTTAGCGTTATTGGTTGGGGTTATGGTTGGGGTTCGGGTTGGGGTTAAGCTTAGTGGTGGAGTTAGTGTTAGGTTTAGGATTAGGGTAGGGTTAGTGTTTGGGTTGGCGTTGGGTTTAGCGTTAGCGTTAGGTTTAGGGTTGGGGGTTAGGTTTAGGGTTTATGGTTTAGAGATAGGGTGAGGATAGTGTTAGGGTGAGGTTAGGGTTGGGTTAGGGTTAAGGTTAGCATTAGGGCTGGGGCTGGGGCTGGGGCTATGGTAATGTTTAGGCTTCGGGGTAGGAGGAGGGTTGGGGTTGTGACTAGGGTAACTGTTGGGGTTAGGGTAGAAGAGGTTTATGTTTGGGGTTACGGTTGGGATAGGGATAGATTTGGGGTTTGGGATTTAGAGTTAGGGTTAGTTTGGGGTTAGAGTTGGGGTTTGGGGTTAAGGTTAGGTTCATTGCTTGGGGTTAGGGTTAGGGTTGAGGAAGGGGTATGTTAGGGGTTGTGATTAGGGTTGGGGTTAGGTTTCAGTGTTAGGATTAGTGTTAGGGATAGGGTGGGCTTATGGTTAGGGTTTGGTTAGGGTTAGGGTTAGGGGTAAGGGTAGGGCTAGGTTTGGGGCTAGCGCTAGGGCTGGGTTTGGGGTTAGGGGTAGGGGTATGGGTGGGGTTAGGGGTTGAGGTTTGTGTTAGGGTTAGGGGTTAGGGTTAGGGGTAGGGGTAAAGTTAGTGTTGTTGCTAGGGTTGGGGTTAGGGTTACGGTTGGGTTGGGGTTGGGGTTAGGGGTAGGGTTAGGGTTAGGTATAGGGCTGAGGCTTAGGGCAGGGGCTAGTGTTGGGGCTAGGGCTATGGCTGGGAGCAAAGTTTAGGGTTAGGATTTGTGTTTAGGGTTAGGGTTGGGTTTGGGGTTGGGGTTAGTGTTACTGGTTAGGGTTAGGGTTAAGATTGGTTTAGATTTAAGTTTGGGTTTAGGGTTTGTGTTGGTGTTAGGTTTGGGGTTGGGGTTAGTGTTAGGGTTAGGGTGGGTTTAAGGTTAGGGTATGTTCATGGTTAGGGTTTGGTTTGGGGCTAGGGTGAGGGTTAGGGTTAGCGTTACTGTTAGGGTTGGGGTTAGAAGAGGTTTAGATTTGGGGTTGGGGTTAGAATAGGGTTGGGGTTAGGGTTAGGGTAGGGTTAGGGGTTAGGGTTGGGGTTAGGGGTAGGGGTAGGGGTAGGGGATTAGGGATTGAGGATAGTGTTGGGGTTGGGGTTGGGGTTGCGTTAGGGTTAAAGTTATGGTTAGGTTTGGGGCTAGTGCTGGGACTAGTGTCTAAAGCTGGGGCTATTTCTGGGGCTAGGCTATTACTAGGGTTAGGGTTGGGGTTGGGGTGAGGGTATGATTAGGGGTTGAGGTTAGTGTTGGGGTCAGGGGTTGGGTTGGGGTTGGTGTTAGGGTTAGTGTTAGTCTTGGGTTTAGGGGCTAGCTTTGGGGTTGGGGTTAGGGTTTATGGTTTGGGGTTGGGGTAAGGGCTAAGGTTAATTTTAGGGCAGGGGCTAGTGCTGGGGCTATGGCTACAGCTGGGGCTAAGGTGAGGGTTGGTGTTTAGTGTTGGTGTTGGGTTTGGGTTTGGGATTTGGGGTTAGTGCAGGTTTGGGGGTAGGGTTAGGGTTGGTGTTGGGTTTTATGGTTTGGGATTAGCTTTGGGGTTGGGGTTCGGGTTAGGGATAGGGTTGGGGCTAGGGTTAGTGTTAGGATTATGGGTTGGGGTTACAGGTAGGGGTAGGAGTAGGAGTAGGGGAAGGTGTAGGCTTGGGGTTGGGGTTAGGGTTAGGCTTGGGTTAGGGTTGGGGTTAGGGTTAGGGTTTATGGTTATGGTTAGGGTTAGGGTTAGGGCTAGGGATAGGGTTGGGGCTATGGCTAGTGCTTGGGCTAATGTTGGGGTTAGGGTTAGTGTTAGGGGTCAGAGGCAGTGGTAGGGGTAGGGGTTTGAGTTTGGGTTGGGGTTATGTTTAGGGTTGGGTTGGGGTTCGGTTTTGGGGTTTAGGGTTTAGGGTAAGGTATAGGGTGGGGGTTAGGATTAGGGCTAGTGATAGGGTTGGGGCTGGGGCTAGTGCTCGGGTTAGGGCTGGGGCTGGGGTAAAGGTTAGGATTAGGGTTTGGGGTTGGGGTTGGGGTTAGGATTAGAGCTAGGGCTGGGGCTGGGGCTAGGAGATTGGGGTTAGGGTTGGGGTTGGGTTTGGGGTTAGTGTGGGTTTAGGGTAGGGTTGGGGTTGGGGTTGGGGTTGGGGTTAGCGTTACTGTTGGGTTAGGGTAGAAGAGGTTTAGATTTGGGGTTAGGTTTAGCGTTGGGGGTTTGGGTTGGTGTTAGGGGTTAAGGTTACGGGTAGGGGGTAGGGGGGGAAGGGGAAGGGGTATGGGTTGGGGCTAGAGTTGGGGTTAGGGTTAGGGTTTGGGTTGTGTTAGTGTTGGGGTTAGCATTAAGGTTGGGGTTTAGGGTTTATGGTTATGGTTGGGTTTAAGTTTGGGGTGAGGTATGGGGTTGGGGCTGGGAGTAGGGCTGGGGCTGGGGTTGGGGTTGGGGTTGGGGTTAAATTTGGGTTTAGGGTAGGGTTGGGGTTGGGGTTGGGGCTGGGGTTGGGGGTTGGGCTTGGGGTTGGGGCTATGGCTGGATTTGGGGCTGGGGCTGGTGCTGGGGCTGGTGCTACGGCTGGGGCTGGGGTTGGGGTAAGGGTTGGGGTTAGGGTTGAGGCTTGGGGTTGGGGCTATGGCTGGGGTTGGGGCTATGGCCAGTGCTGGGGCTGGGGCTGCGGCTGGGGCTGGGGTTCAGGTAAGTGTTAGCATTAGAGATAGGATTAGGGTTAGGGGCAGGGTTAGCTTTGGGGTGGGGTGTGGAGTTGGGGTTTGGGGTTGGGGGTGGGATTAGGGTTGGGGTTGGGGTTACTCTTGGGGTTGGGAGTTGGGGTTGGGGTTGGGGTTACGGTTGGGGTTGGGGGTTAGGGTTAGGGTGAGGAATAGAGTTGAGGGATAGGGTTAGTGTTAGGGTTATGGTTAGGGTTGGGTTGGGTTTAGGGTTGTGGTTGGGGTTAGGATTAACTTTAGGGTTAGCGTTACTTTTAGGGAAAGGGTTAGAAGAGGTTTGGGTTTAGTGTTGGGTTTAGAATAAGGATATGGTTGGGGCTGGGGTTTAGAGTTGGGATTAGGGTTAGTGTTAGTATTGGTTGATACAGTTGGGGCTAGCATTGGGGTTGGGGTTGTGTTAGGATTGGGGTTGGGGTAAGTGTTTATAGTTAGGGTTAGGTTTAGGATTAGGGTTTAGGGATAGGGTTAGGGTTAGGGTTATGTTGGGGTTGGTTGGGTTGGTTACGGGTGGTGGTTTGGTGTGGGTTTGTTGGGGGGTTGGGGGTTTGGGTTGGGGTTAGGGTTTGGGGTTAGGGTTGTTGGGTTGGGGTTGGGTGGGTTAAGTTAGTTTTAGTTTAGGGTTAAGTTTGGGGTTAGTGGTTAGGGTTAGGGTTGGGCTTGGTGTTAGGGTAAGGGTTGGGTTTAGGGTTGGGTTATGTTTAGGGTTAGGGTTGGGGTTGGGTTTAGGGTTAGGGATAGGGTTAGTGTTACTGTTAGGGTTATGGTTAGAAGAAGTTTGGATTTGGGGTTAGGGATAGAATAGGTTTAGGGGCTAAGGTTAGGGTAGGGGTTGGGGTTGGGGTTAGGGTTGGGGTTTGGGTTATGCTTGGGGTTATGGTTAGCTTTACTGTTGGGGTTAGTGTTAGAAGAGGTTTAGGTTTAGGGTTAGGGTTGGGTTAAGGTTAGGGTTAGGGTAGGGTTAGGGTTAGAGTTAGGGTTGGGTTAGGGTTAGGGTTAGTATTGTAAGGGTTAGGGCTATGGATAAGGTTAGGTTTAGGGTTTGTGTTGAGGGTGACGGGTAGGGATAGGGAAGGGTTATGGTTGGGGTTAGGGTTGGGTTAGGTTTGGGGTGGGGTTAGGGTTAGGTTTAGGGTTGGGTTAGGGTTGGGTTAGGGTTAGAGTTAGGATTACGGCGGGGTTCGTTTGGGGTTGGGGTTTAGTGTTTGGGTTAGTGTTAGAGTTTAGGGTTAGGGTTAGGATTAGTGTTGGGTTTAGGGTTAGGGTTAGGGTTAGGGTTGGTTTGGTGTTAGGGTTAGGGTTAGGTTTAGTGTTACTGTTAGGTTGAGTGTAGAAGAGGTTTAGTTTTAGGGTTAGCATTAGAATAAAGTTAGGTTTAGGTTTGGGGTATTAGGGTTAGGTTTGGGTTAGGGATAGGGTTAGGGGTTGGGGTTTAGTGTTAGGTTTAGGGTTAGTGTTAGGATTAGGGGCTAGGGTTAGGGTTGGGTTTTGGGGTTAGGAGAAGGGGTATGGGTAGGGGTATGGGTTGGAGTTAGGGTTAGGGTTAGGATTGGGTTGGGGTTGGTGAAAGGGTTGGGGTTTGGGGATAGTATTAGGGTTAGGTTAGGGTTAGGATTAGTTTTAGGGTTAGGGTTAGGGTTTAGGGTTTGGGTTGGGGTTAGGTTTGGGGTGAGAGGTTATGGTTGGGTTTTGGGTTGGGGTTTGGGGTTAGGGTTAGTGTTATTGTTGGGGTTGGGGTTAAAGTTGGGGTTAGATTTATGGTTGGGGTTAGGTTAAGGATTAGGGTAGGTTTAGGTTTAAGATTGGGGTTGGGGTTAGGGATAGGATAAGGTTAAGGTTAGGGTTAGGGTTGGGGTATGGTTGGGGTCAGGGTTAGAAGAGGTTTCAGTTTTGGGTTGGGGTTAGAATAGGTAGGGTTAGGGTTATGGTTAGGGTACAGTTAGAGTTATTGTGGGGGTTGGGGTTAGGGTTTGGGTTAGGGTTAGGGTTAGTCATGGGGTTAGAGTTTGGGGTTTGGAGTTAGGGTTAAGGGTAGGAGTAGGGTTAGGCCTAAGGAAATTGTTAGGCCTAGGGCTAGTGCTTGTGTTAGGGATAGGGCTAGTCTAGGGTTAGGGTTAGTGTTGGGGTTTAGGTTTGGGGTTGGGTTTTGAGTTAGTGTTGGGGTTCGGGTTAGTGTTGGTGTTAGGGTTGGGGTTAGAGTTAGGGTTAGGGTTAGTGTTGGGGTTTGGATAGGGTTAGGGGTAGGGGTACGAATATGGGTAGGGGTATGGGTTGTGGTTAGGATTAGGGTTTGGGTTAGGGTTGGGTTAGGGTTAGGGTTGTTTTTAGGGTTAGCATTTAATGTTTTGGGTTGGGGTTAAATGTAGGGTTGAGTTAGCCTAAGGATAGGGTTAGGGCTGGGGCTAGTGCTAGAGGTAGGGCTAGGGCTAGGTCAGGGTTAGGGTTAGGGTTGGGGTTTAGGGTTAGGGTTGGTGTTAGATTTTAGTGTTGGGGTTAGGGTTACGGTTAGTGTTGGGGTTAGGGTTAGGGTTAGGGTTAGGGTTAGGGTTGGGATAGCATTAGGTTTAGGTTTAAGGTTTAGGGTTAGGGTTAGGGTTTAGGGTTAGGATTTGGGTCACGGTTAGGGTTAGGGGTTTGTGTTATGTGTAGGGTTAGGGTGAGGGTATGTGTTGGGGTTTGTGTTGGGGTTAGGGTTACGGTTGGGTTGGGTTCAGGGTTGGGGTTAGGGTTCAGGATTTAGGGATAGGGTTAGGATTAGGTTTGGGGCTAGGGAGAGCGTTGGGGCTAAGGCTGGTGCTAAGGCTAAGTCTGGGGCTAGGGCTGGGGTTACTGTGGGTTGGGTTTCAGGGTTAGGTTGGGTTTGGGGTTAGGGTGGGGTTAGGGATTAGGGTTTAAGGATAGGGTTAGGGTTAGGGTTAGGGGTTAAGGTTAGTGTTATGGTTAGGTTTGGGTTATGGTTAGGGTTAGGGTTAGTGTTTAGGGTAGGGTTAGGATTAGGAATGAGGTTTAGGGATAGGGTTAGGGTTAGGTTTAGGGGATAGGGGTAGGGGTAGTGTGTTGGAGTTAGGATTGGGTTAGGGTTAGGGTTAGTGTTAGGGTTGGGGTTTAGGGTTAGGGTTAGGGTTTGGTTGGGGTTAGGGTTAGTGTTAGTGTTAGGGTTAGGGTAGGGTTTAGGATTAGGGTTAGTGTTTGGGGTTAGGGTTAGTGTTGGGGTTGGTGTTAATGTTAGGGTTAGTGTTAGGGTTGGGGTTGGGGTTAGGGTTAGGATTAGTGTTAGGTTTAGCATTAGGCTTAGGGTTAGGGGTGGTTGGGGTTAGGTGTAAGGGGAGGGGTAAGGGTAAGGGTTTGGTTGGGGTTAGGGTTGGGTTAGGGTTAGGGTTGGGTTGGGGTTAGGGTTAGTTTTAGGGTTAGGGTTTAGTGTTTAGGGTTAGCATTAGGGTAGGGGTAGGGTTAGGCTTAAAGATAGGGTTAGGCCCAGGGTTGAGTGCTAGGGCTGGGGCTGGGGCTTGGGCTGGGGCTAAGGCTGGGGCTAGGGGTTAGGATTAGGGTTAGGGTTTAGGGTTAGGGTTAGCATTGGGTTTTGGGGTTGCGTTTTGGGATAGGGATAGGACTAGCGTTAGCGTTACTGTTAGGGGTGCGGTTAGAAGAGTTTTAGGTTTAGGGTTGGGGTTAGAATAGGGTTAGGGTTAGGGTTGGGTTAGGGTTAAGGTGCGGTTAGGGTTAGTGTTGGGGTTGGGGTTAGGGGTTAGGGTTATAGGCTAGGGTTAGTGTTATGTTTGTGGTATTATTACGGTTGGGGTTAGTGTTTAAGTTAGGGTTGGGGTTAGGGATAGTGTTTAGGGATAGGGTTAGGGTTAGGCTTGGGGGTTAGCGGTAGGGGTATGGGTTGGAGTTAGTGTTAGAGTTAGGATTGGGTTACGGTTAGTGTTAGGGTTAGGGTTTATGGTTAGGGTTATTGTTTGGTTAGTGTTAGTGTTAGGGTTAGGGTTTTGGTTGGGGTTACGGTTGGGTTTAGGGTTAGGGTTAGGGATAGGGTTGGTGTTAGTGTTAGAGTTAGTGTTAGGATTGGGGTTAATGTTAGGGTTAGGATAGGTTTAGGGGTAGGGTTAGGGATTGGGTTAGTATTACGTTTAGCGTTAGGGTTGGGGTTGGGGTTTCGTAAGGGGTAGGGGTAATGTCAGGGGTATGAGTTGGGGTTAGGATTAGGGTTTGGGTTGGGGTTTGGTTAGGGTTACGATTAGTATTTAGGGTTAGGATTATGTCTGGGGTTAAGGTTACCTTTAGTGTTAGGTTTTAGGGATTAGCCTTAGGGTTAGGGTTAGGGTTAGGGTTAGTGTTAGGGATGGGTTTGGGGCTAGTGTTAAGGTTGGGGTTAGGGGTAGGGTTATGGTAGAAGTAGGGTTAGCAGTAGGGGAAGGGGTAGGGCTAGGGGTTAGGGTTAGTGTTAGGGTTTTGTTAGGGTTAAGGCTATGGCTGGGGATAGATTTAGAGCTAAGGATAGTGCTGGGGCTGGGGTTAGGGTCAAGGTTAGGGTTAAGTTTAGGGGTTAGGTTTGGGGGTAGGGTTAGGACATGTGGTTGGCATTAGGGTTGCGGTTATGGTTGGATTAGGGTTATGTTTAGGGTTAGGGTGTAGAGTTTAGGGTTAAGGTTACTATTAGGGTTAGGGTTAGGGTTAGGTTTGGGTTTAGGATTTGGGGTTAGGTTAGAGTTAGGGTAATGGGTAGGGTTAGGATGTGGAGTTTAGGATTAGGGTTAGTGTTAGGGTTAGGCTTTATGGTTACAGTTAGCGTTAGGGGTTTGGGTTGGGGTTAGGGTTAAGGTTAGTGTTAGATTTAGGGTTAGGGTTAGGATTAATGTTATGGTTGGGGTTAGGGTATGTTTGGGGTTAGGGTTGGGGTTGGGGTTAGGGTTAGGATTAGGGTTAGTGTTACTGTTGGGGTTAGGGTTAGAAAGTTTAAATTTAAGGTTAGGGTTAGAATAGCGTTAGGGTTAAGGTTAGGGTAGGATTAGGGTTTAGAGTTGGGGTTTGGGTTGGGGTTAGGGTTATGGTTGGCTTTACTGATAGGGTTAGGGGTTAGAAAAGTTTGGGTTTGGGGTTAGGGTTAGGATAGGGTTAGGGTTGGGGTTGGGGTTTGGTTTAGTATTAGGGTTAGGGTTAGCGTTTAGGGTTAGCGTTAGGGTTAGGGTTAGTGTTAGGGTTAGGGTCAGGGTCCTGGTCAGGGTTTAGGGTTGGGGTTAGTGTTAGTGTTAGCATTAGCGTTAGGGTTAGCATTAGGTTTAGGGTTAGGTTAGGGTTAGGGGTTAGGATTAGTGTTAGGGTTAGGGTTAGGGGTTAGGGGTTAGGTTTAGTGTTAGTGGTTAAAGTTAGGGTTAGTGTTAGGGTTAGGTTTGGGGCTGGGGTTAGGGTTTAGTTTGGGGTTAGGGTTGTGACTGGGGTTGGGGTTAGGGTTGGGATTGTGGTTGGGTTTAGGGTTGGGGTTGGGATTAGGGTTAGGGTTAGGGCTAGGTTTGGGGTTAGGGTTAGGGTTGGTGTTGGGGTTAGGGTTAGTGTTGGTTTAGTGTTAGGGTTAGGGTTGGTGTTAGGGGTTGGGTTTAGGGTTATGGTTAGGGAAAGAGTTTAGACTTTGGATATGTGTTAGGGTTAAACTTAGGGTTAAGGTTAGGGTTAGGCCTTGGACTAAGATTAGGGTTAGGGTAGGGGTTAGGGTAGGGTTGGCGTTGGGGTTTAGGTTTAGGGTTAAGGTTAGCATTACTACTGGGTTTATTGTTAGTTTTAGGGGTTGGGGTTGGGGTATGGGGTTGGGGTTAGGGTTAGGGGTTGGGATTGGGGTTAGGGTTAGGGTTGGGGTAGGGGTTAGGGTTAAGGTTGGGGTTAGGATTAGGGTTAGGGTTAAGGTTAGCGTTACTCTTAGGTTTAGGGTTAGAAGGTTTAGGGTTAGGGTTAGGGTGGGGGTTAGGGGTTTTCGTTAGGGTTAGGGTTAGGGTTAGGGTTAGCGTTGTCCTTCGGCTAGGGTTACAAGGGTTTAGGGTTTGGTTAGGGTTAGGGTTAGGGTTTTGGTTAGGGTTAGGGTTACGGTTAGGGTTGGGGTTAGGGTTAGGCTTAGGCTTAGGTGTGTTGGGGTCAGGGTTAGGGTTGGGGGTTAGGGTAAGGTTTAGAAATAGTGTTAGGGTTAGCGTTACTCTTAGGATTAGGGTTAGTGGTTTGGGGTTAGGGTTAGGGTTAGGGTTAGTTTAGGGTTAGGGCTTGGTTTAGGGTTAGGGTTAGGTTTAGGGGTTTGGTTTGGGGTTAGGGTTAGAGTTAGTGTTAGGGTTAGGGTTAGCGTTACCCTTAGTTTAGGATTCGAAGAGGTTAGGGTTAGAGTTAGGGTTAGGGTTAGGGTTAGGGATTAGGTTTAGGGTTATGGTTAGGGATAGGGTTAGGGTTTGGGGTTAGGGTAAGTGTTTGGGGTTATGGTTAGTGTTAGTGTTAGGGTTAGGGTTAGGGTCAGAGTCATGGTCAGGGTCAGGGTCAGGGTTTAGGGTTATGGTTAGCGTTATGTTTTAGGGTTAGGTTAGCGTTAGGATTAGGTTTAGGTTTACGGGTTAGGGTTAGTGCCAGGGTTAGGGTTAGGGTTAGGGTTAGATGTTAGAGTGAGGGTTAGGTTTAGGATTAGGTTTAGGGGTTAGGGTTAGGATTAGTGTTAGGGTTGGGCTTAGGGTTGTGGTTGGGGTTAGGTTTGGGATTGGGGTTGTGTTTAGGGTTAAGGTTGGGGTTAGTTTTACGGTTGGGGTTAGGGTTAGGGTTGGAGTTGTGGTTAGGGTTAGGGTTAGGGTTGGTGTTAGGTTTAGGGTTAGGTTGAGTGGTTAGGGTTAGGTTTGGGGTTTAGGGTTAGGGTTAGGGTTAGGGTTTAGTTTTGGGGTTAGGGTTTAGGGTAGGGGTTAGGTTTAGGGTTATGGTTAGGGATAGGGTTAGGGTTTGGGGTTAGGGTAAGAGTTTAGGGTTAGGTTTAGCGTTAGGCTTTGGGTTAGTGTTAGGTTGGGTTACGGTTGGGGCTGGGGTCAGAGTCATGGTCAGGGTCAGGGTCAGGGTTTAGGGTTATGGTTAGCGTTAGGGTTAGCGTTAGCATTAGGTTTAGCGTTAGGGTTGGGTTTAGGTTTAGGGGTTGGGGTTAATGCCAGGGTTAGGGTTAGAGTTAGGATTAGATGTTAGAGTGAGGGTTAGGGTTAGGATTAGGTTTAGGGGTTATGGTTAGGGTTAGGGTTAGTGTTGGGGTTGGGGTTTAGGGTTGTGGTTGGGGTTAGGTTTGGGATTGGGGTTGGGGTTAAGGTTAGGGTTAGGGTTAGTTTTAGTGTTGGGGTTATGGTTGGGGTTGGGGTTGTGGTTAGGTTTTAGGGTTATGGTTGGTATTAGATTTAGGGTTAGGTTTAGTGGTTGGGGTTAGGGTTAGGGGTTAGGGTTAGGGTTAGATTTAGGGTTTAGGGTTAAGGTTAGGGTTAGGGTTTAGGGTTAGGGTTAGGGTTATGGTTCAGGCTAGCGATAGGTTTAGAACTGGGGCTAGTGCTAGGGCTAGGGATAGGGCTAGGGCTAGGGTGAGCGTTAGGTTTAGGGATAGTGTTTGGGTTAGGGTTAGTTGGGTTAGTGTTAGGGTTAGGGTTAGGGTTAGGGGTTAGGGTTAGGGGTTTAGGGTTGGGGTTAGGGAAAGTGTTTGGGCTTAGGATTTGTGTTGGGTTTCAAGTTAGGGTTAGGGTTAGGTTTGGGCCTGGTGCTAGGGTTAGGGTTAGGTATGGTTAGGGTAGGGTTTGCATTGGGGTTAGGTTTAGGGTTAGGGTTAGAGTTATTATTAGGTTTATTGTTAGGGTTAGGGTTTAGGGTTAGTGTTTGGGGTTGGGTTTGGGGTTAGGGGTTAGGATTAGGGTTAGGGTTATGGTTGGGGTAGGGTTTAGGATTAGGGTTGGGTAGGGTTAGGGTTGGGGTTAGGGTTACTGTTAGGGTTACGGTTAGGGATGGGGTTGGGGTTAGGGTTGAGGTTAGGGTTAGGGTTGGGGTTTTGGCTTAGTGTTAGGGTTAGGTTAGGTTTAGGGTTAGGGTTAGCGTTTAGGGTTATGGTTAGCGTTAGGGTTAGGGTTAGCATTTAGGGTTATGGTTAGGGTTAGGGTTACATTAGGGTTAGGGTTAGCTTTAGTCTTAGCGTTAGGGTTAGAAGAGTTTTGGGTTGAGTTTTTGTTTAGGGTTAGGTTTAGTGGTTTTGGTTAGGGTTGAGGGTTATGGTTAGGGTTAGGGGTTGGGGTTCGGGTTAGGGGTTAGGGGTTAGGTTTGGGGTTAGGGTTGGGGTTAGCGTTACTCAGGTTTAGGGTTAGAGGTTTAGGATTAGTTAGGGTTAGGGTTAGGGTTAGGGTTATGGATGGGGTAGGGGTTAGGGTTGGGGTTAGGTTGGGATTGGGGTTGGGGTTTTGATTTGGGTTGGGGTTGGGGTTAGTGTTAGGGTTGGGGTTAGGGTTAGGGTTAGGGTTGGGTTTTAGGGTTAGGTTTGGTGTTGGTGTTAGGGTTAGTGTTAGGGTTAGCGTTACGCTTAGGTTTAGGGTTAGAAGAGGTTTAGGGTTACAGTTAGGGTTAGGGTTAGGGTTACTTTTAGTGTTAGGGTTAGGGTTAGGGTTAGTGTTAGGTTTGGGGTTACGATTTAGGGTTAGGTTTAGTGTTTAGGGTTAGGGGTAGGGTTATGGTTGGGGTAGGGGCTAGGGTTGGGGTTAGGTTTGGGAATGTTGTTGGGGTTTTGGTTTGGGTATGGGTTGCTTTTTGGGTTAGGGTTAGGGTTAGGTTTGGTGTTAGGGTTAGGGTTAGGGTTAGGGTTAGTTGATAGGGTTAGTGTTAGGTTAGAGTATAGGGTTAGGGTTTGGATTAGGGTTAGGGTTGGGGTTAGGGTTAGGGTTTAGGGTTAGGGTTGGGGTTGGGGTTATGGTTATGGTTAAGGTTAGCGTTACTCTTAGGTTTAGGTTAGTAGGTTTTAGAGTTAGGGTTAGGGTTAGGTTTAGGGGTTTTGAGTTAGGGTTAGGGTTACGGTTAGGGTTTAGGGTTGGGGGTTGGGGATAGGGGTTAGTGTTGGGTTTAGGTTTGGGGTTGGCGTTACTCTTAGGTTTGGGGTTAGATTTTAGGGTTAGGGTTAGGGTTAGGGTTAGGGTTAGGGTTAGGCGTTTTGGTTTGGGCTAGGGTTGGGGTTAGGTTTAGGGTTAGAGTTTGGTTTGGGGTTAGGGTTCGGGTTAGGGTTGGGGTTTGGTTTAGGGTTAGTGTAGGGTTAGGGTTAGGGGGGTTGGGTTTCCATTACTCATAGGTTTAGGGTTAGAAGAGGTTTAGGATTAGGGTTAGGGTCAGGGGTTAGGGTTAGGGTTTAGGGTTAGCGTTAGGGTTATGGTTAGTTTTAGGGTTAGGGTTAGGGTCAGGGTCAGGGTCAGGGTGTAGTGTTAGTGTTAGGGTTAGTGTTGGGGTTAGGGTTGGGGTTGGGGTTGGGGTTAGGGTTAGGGTTAGTGGTTTGGGTTAGGGTTAAGGTTATGTTTAGGGGTTAGTATTAGGGTTAGGGTTAGTGTTAGGGTTAGTGTTGGGTTTGTGTTTAGGGTTGAGTTTTGGGATAGGGTAGGGATAGGGGTTGGTGTAAGGGTTGGGAATGCGGTTGGGTTTAGGTGTTGGGGTTGGGTTTAGGGTTAGGGTTGGGTTGGTGTTAGGGTTGGGTTAGGGTTTGGTTTAGGGGTTAGGGTTAGGGTTAGGTTTGGGGGTTAGGGTTAGGGTTAGCGTTAGGTTTAGGGTTAGTGTTAGGGTTATGGTTAGGGTTAGGTTAGGGTTAGGATTTAGGGTTAGGGTTAGGGTTAGGTTTGTGGTGAGGGTTTCCGTTACTCATAGGCTTAGGGTTAGAATAGGTTTAGGGTTAGGGATATGGTTAGGGATTAGGGTTAGGGTTGGGTTTAGGGTTAGGGTTAGGTTTAGGGTTAGACTTGGGGTTTAGGGTTAGGATTAGGGTTAGGGTTGGGGTTTAGGGTTAGCGTTAGGGTTAGGGTAGTGTTAGGGTTAGTGTTAGGGTCAGGTTCAGGGTCTGGGTGTAGGGTAAGAGTTAGCATTCGGGTTAGGGTTGGGGTTAAGGTTAGGGTTAGGTTTAGTGTTAGGGTTGGGTTTGTGTTTAGGGTTGAGTTTGGGTTTAGGCTTGGGATAGGGGTTGGGGTTAGGGTTGGGATTGTGGTTGGGTTTAGGGTTTGGTTTGGGGTTAGGGGGCGGTTAGGGTTAGAGTTAGGGTTTGGGTTAGGATTAGGGTTAGGGTTGGTTTTATGTTTAGGGTTATAGTTAGGGTTAGGTTTAGGGGTTAGGGTTAGGGTTAGCGTTAAGTTTTAGGGTTAGGGTTAGGGTTAGGGTTAGTGTTGGGTTTGTGTTTAGGGTTGAGTTTTGGGATAGGGTAGGGATAGGGGTTGGGGTAGGGGTTGGGAATGCGGTTGGGTTTAGGGTTGGGGTTGGGTTTAGGGTTAGGGTTGGTGTTAGGGTTAGGTTAGGGTTAGGTTTAGGGGTTGGGGTTAGAGTTAGCGTTAAGGTTTAGGGTTAGAGTTAGTTTTAGTGTTAGGGTTAGTGTTAGGGTAGGGTTGGGCTAGGAATAGGTTTAGGATTAGGGCTAGTGCTAGGGCTAGGTATAGGGCTCGGAATAGAGCTACGGTTAGGGTTAGTGTTTAGTGTTATGGTTAGGGTTACAGTTAAGGGTAAGGATAGGGTTAGGGGTTAGTGTGAGGGTTAGGGATAGTGTTAGGGTTAAGGTTAAGGTAGGGATTAGGGTTATGGTTGGGGTTAGGTTTTAGGGTAAGTGTTATGGAAAGAGTTTAGGCTTAGGATATGTGTTAGAGTAAAAGTTAGGGTTAGGGTTAGAGTTGGGCCTAGGGCTGGGGTTAGGATTAGTGTAGGTTTAGGGTAGGGTTGGTGTTGGGGTTAGGTTTATGGTTAGGTTTGCGTTTCTATTGGTTTATTGTTAGGGTTAGGGTTAGGGTTAGTGTTAGAGTTAGGGTTAGGGTTATGATTGGGGTGGGGGTTAGGGTTGGGGTTAGGGTTGGGAATGGGGTTGGGGTTTTGGTTAGGGTTGGGGTTGATTTTAGGGTTAGGGTTAGGGTTAAGATTAGGGTTAGGGTTAGGGGTTTCGGTTTGGGCTAGGGTTAGGGTTAGGTTCAGGGTTAGTGTTTGGTTTGGGGTTAGGGTTCGGGTTAGGGTTAGGGTTTGGTTTAGGGTTATTGTAAGGGTTAGGGTTAGGGTTAGGGTTTCCATTACTCATAGGTTTAGGTTTAGAAGAGGTTTAGGATTAGGGTTAGGGTCAGTGGTTGGGGTTAGGGTTTAGGGTTAGCGGTAGGGTTATGGTTAGTTTTAGGGTTAGGGTTAGGGTCAGGGTCAGGGTCAGGGTGTGGGGTCAGGGTTAGCATTAGGGTTAGGGTTAGGGTTGGGGTTGGGATTGGGGTTAGGGTTAGGGTTAGGGTTAGGGGTTTGGGTTAGGGTTAAGGTTATGTTTAGGGGTTAGTATTAGGGTTAGGGTTAGTGTTAGGGTTAGTGTTGAGTTTGTGTTTAGGGTTGAGTTTTGGGATAGGGTAGGGATAGGGGTTGGGGTAAGAGTTGGGAATGCAGTTGGGTTTAGGGTTGGGGTTGGGTTTAGGGTTAGGGTTAGGGTTGGTGTTAGGGTTAGGTTAGGGTTGGGTTTGGGGGTTAGGATTAGAGTTAGCGTTAAGGTTTAGGGTTAGCGTTAGTGTTAGGGTTAGGGTTAGGTTAGGGTTAGGATTTAGGGTTAGGGTTAGGGTTAGGGTTTGGTTTAGGGTTAGTGTTAGTGTTAGGGTTAGGGTTTCCGTTAGTCATAGGTTTAGGGTTAGAATAGGTTTAGGGTTAGGGATATGGTTAGGGATTAGGGTTAGGGTTAGGTTTAGGGTTATGGTTTGGTTTAGGGTTAGGGTTAGGGTTAGAGTTAGGGTTTAGGGTTAGGAATTAGGGTTAGGGTTGGGGTTTAGGTTAGCGTTGGGGTTAGGGTAGTGTTAGAGTTAGCGTTAGGGTCAGGGTCAGGGCCAGGGTGTGGGGTAAGAGTTAGCGTTAGGGTTAGGGTTGGGGTTAAGTTTAGGGTTAGGTTTAGTGTTAGCTTTGGGTTTGCGTTTAGGGTTGAGTTTGGGTTTAGGGTTGGGATAGGGGTTGGGGTTAGGGTTGGGATTGTGGTTGGGTTTAGGGTTTGGTTTGGGGTTAGGGGGCAGTTAGGGTTAGAGTTAGGGTTGGGGTTAGGATTAGGGTTAGGGTTGGTTTTATGTTTAGGGTTATAGTTAGGGTTAGGTTTAGGGGTTAGGGTTAGGGTTAGCGTTAAGGTTTGGGGTTAGGGTTAGCGTTAAGGTTTAGGGTTAGGGTTAGTGTTAGGGTTAGGGTTTGGGCTAGGAATAGGTTTAGGATTAGGGCTAGTGCTAGGGCTAGGTATAGGGCTAGGAATAGAGCTAGGGTTAGGGTTAGTGTTTAGTGTTATGGTTAGGGTTACAGTTAAGGGTAGGGAGAGGGTTAGGGGTTGGTGTTAGGGTTAGGGATAGTGTTAGGGTTAAGGTTAAGGTAGGGATTAGGGTTATGGTTAGGGTTAGGTTTTAGGATAGGGTTATGGTAAGAGTTTAGGCTTAGGGTATGTGTTAGAGTAAAAGTTAGGTTTAGGGTTAGAGTTAGGCCTAGGGGTAGTGTTAGGGTTAGTGTAGGTTTAGGGTAGGGTTGGTGTTGGGGTTAGGTTTATGGTTAAGGTTTGCGTTTCTATTAGGTTTATTGTTAGGGTTACGGTTAGGGTTACGTTTAGTGTTAGGGTTAGAGGTTAGGGTTAGAGTTAAGTTTAGGGTTATGAGTTAGGGTTAGGTTTAGTGTTACTGTTAGGGTTAGGGTTATGGTTGGGGTAGGGGTTAGGGTTGGGGTTAGGGTTGGGAATGGGTTTGGGGTTTTGATTATGGTTGGGGTTGCTTTTAGGGTTAGGGTTAGGATTAGGGTTAGGGTTAGGGGTTTTGGTTTGGGCTAGGGTTAGGGTTAGGTTTAGGGGTTAGAGTTTGGTTTGGGGTTGGGGTTCGGGTTAGGGTTAGGATTTGGTTTAGGGTTAGTGTAAGGGTTAGGGTTAGGGTTAGGGTTTCCATTACTCATAGGTTTAGGGTTAGAAGAGGTTTAGGATTAGGGTTAGGGTCAGGGGTTGGTGTTGGGGTTTAGGGTTAGCGTTAGGGTTATGGTTAGTTTTAGGATTAGGGTTAGGGTCAGGGTCAGGGTCAGGGTGTGGGGTGAGGGTTAGCATTAGGGTTCGGGTTAGTGTTAGGGTTAGGGGTTTGGGTTAGGGTTAGGGATATGTTTAGGGGTTAGTATTAGGGTTAGGGTTAGTGTTAGGGTTAGTGTTGGGTTTGTGTTTAGGGTTGAGTTTTGGGTTAGGGTAGGGATAAGCGTTGGGGTAAGGGTTGGGAATGCGGTTGGGTTTAGGGTTGTGGTTGGGTTTAGGGTTAGGGTTAGGGTTGGTGTTAGGGTTAGGTTAGGGTTAGGTTTAGGGGTTAGGGTTAGAGTTAGCGTTAAGGTTTAGGGTTAACGTTAGTGTTAGGGTTAGTGTTAGGTTAGGGTTAGGATTTAGGGTTAGGATTAGGGTTAGGGTTTGGCTTAGGGTTAGTGTTAGTGTTAGGTTTAGGGTTAGGGTTAGGGTTTCCGTTGCTCATAGTTTTAGGGTTAGAACAGGTTTAGGGTTAGGGATAGGGTTAGGGATTAGGGTTAGGGTTAGGTTTAGGGTTATGGTTTGGTTTAGGGTTAGGGTTAGGGTTAGGGTTAGAGTTAGGGTTTAGGGTTAGAATTAGGGTTAGGGTTAGGGTTTAGGGTTAGCATTAGGGTTATGGTTAGGGTTAGGGTCAGGGTCAGGGTCAGGTTGTAGGGTAAGAATTAGCGTTAGCGTTAGGGTTGGGTTTAGTGTTAGGGTTAGGTTTAGTGTTAGGGTTGGGTTTGCGTTTAGGATTGATTTTGGGTTTAGGGTTGGGATAGGTGTTGGGGTTTGGTTTGGGATTGTGGTTGGGTTTATGGTTCGGTTTGGGGTTAGGGAGTGGTTAGTGTTAGAGTTAGGGTTGGGGTTAGGATTAGGGTAGGTTTGGTTTTATGTTTAGGATTATAGTTAGGATTAGGTTTAGGGGTTAGGGTTAAGGTTAGCGTTAAGGTTTAGGGTTAGGGTTAGTGTTAGGGTTAGGGTTAGGTTAGGGTTAGAGTTAGGGTTAGGGTTAGGGTTAGGGTTAGGGTAGTTAGGTTTAGGGTTAGGTGTTTTGCTTAGGGTTGGGGTTAGTGTTAGGGTTATGGTTCGGGCTAGGAATAGGTTTAGGATTAGGGCTAGTGCTAGGGCTAGGTATAGGGCTAAGAATAGAGCTAGGGTTAGGGTTAGTGTTTAGTGTTATGGTTAGGGTTACAGTTAAGGGTAAGGATAGGGTTAGGGGTTAGTGTGAGGGTTAGGGATAGTGTTAGCGTTAAGGTTAAGGTAGGGATTAGGGTTATGGTTAGGGTTAGGTTTTAGGGTAAGTGTTATGGAAAGAGTTTAGGCTTAGGATATGTGTTAGAGTAAAAGTTAGGGTTAGGGTTAGAGTTAGGCCTAGGGCTGGGGTTAGGGTTAGTGTAGGTTTAGGGTAGGGTTGGTGTTGGGGTTAGGTTTATGGTTAAGGTTTGCGTTTCTATTAGGTTTATTGTTAGGGTTAGGGTTAGGGTTACGTTTGGTGTTAGGGTTAGAGGTTAGGGTTAGTGTTAGGTTTAGGGTTACGAGTTAGGGTTAGGTTTAGTGTTAGAGTTAGGGTTAGGGTTATGGTTGGGGTAGGGGTTAGGGTTGGGGTTAGGGTTGGGAATGGGGTTGGGGTTTTGGTTAGAGTTGGGGTTGCTTTTAGGGTTAGGTTTAGGGGTTAGTATTAAGGTTAGGGTTAGTGTTAGGGTTAGTGTTGGGTTTGTGTTTAGGGTTGAATTTTGGGTTAGGGTCGGGATAGGGGTTGGGGTAAGGGTTGGGAATGAGGTTGGGTTTAGGGTTGGGGTTGGGTTTAGGGTTAGGGTTAGGGTTAGTATTAGGGTTAGGGTTAGGGTTAGGGGTTTTGGTTTGGGCTAGGGTTATGTTTAGGTTTAGGGTTAGAGTTTGGTTTGGGGTTAGGGTTCGGGTTAGGGTTAGGATTTGGTTTACGGTTAGTGTAAGGGTTAGGGTTAGGATTAGGGTTTCCATTACTCATAGGTTTAGGGTTAGAAGGGTTTAGGATTAGGGTTAGTGTCAGGGGTTAGGGTTAGGGTTTAGGGTTAGCGGTAGGGTTATGATTAGTTTTAGGGTTAGGGTTAGGGTCAGGGTCAGGGTCAGGGTGTAGGTTTAGGGTTAGCATTAGGGATAGGGTTAGGGTTGGGGTTGGGGTTAGGGTTAGGGTTGTGTTTAGGGGTTAGTATTAGGGTTAGGGTTAGTGTTAGGGTTAGTGTTGGGTTTGTGTTTAGGGTTGAGTTTTGGGATAGGGTAGGGATAGGGGTTGGGGTAAGGGTTGGGAATGCGGTTGGGTTTAGGGTTGGGGTTGGGTTTAGTGTTAGGGTTAGGGTTGGTGTTAGGGTTAGGTTAGGGTTAGGTTTAGGGGTTAGGGTTAGAGTTAGCGTTAAGGTTTAGGGTTAGCGTTAGTGTTATGGTTAGGATTAGGCTAGGGTTAGTATTTAGGATTACGGTTAGGGTTAGGGTTTGGTTTAGGGTTAGTGTTAGTGTTAGGGTTAGGGTTAGGGTTAGGGTTTCCGTTACTCATAGGTTTAGGGTTAGAATAGGTTTAATTTTAGGGATATGATTAGGGATTAGGGTTAGGGTTAGGTTAAGGGTTATGGTTTGGTTTAGGGTTAGGGTTAGGGTTAGGGTTAGGGTTAGGGTTTAGGGTTAGAATTGGGGTTAGGGTTAGGGTTTAGGTTTAGCGTTAGGGTTAGGGTAGTGTTAGGGTTAGGGTCAGGGTCAGGGTCAGGGTGTAGGGTAAGAGTTAGCATTATGGTTAGGGTTGGGGTTAAGTTTAGGGTTAGGTTTAGTGTTAGGGTTGGGTTTGCGTTTAGGGTTGAGTTTGGGTTTAGGGTTGGGATAGGGGTTGGGGTTAGGGTTGGGATTGTGGTTGGGGTTAGGGTTTGGTTGGGGGTTAGGGTGCGGCTAGGGTTAGAGTTAAGGTTGGGGTTAGGATTAGGGTTAGGGTTGGTTTTATGTTTAAGGTTATAGTTAGGGTTAGGTTTAGGGGTTAGGGTTAGGGTTAGCATTAAGTTTTAGGGTTAGGGTTAGTGTTAGGGTTAGGGTTAGTGTTAGGGTTACTGTTCGGGCTAGGAATAGGTTTAGGATTAGGGCTAGTGCTAGGGCTGGGTATGGGGCTAGGAATAGAGCTAGGGTTAGGGTTAGTGTTTAGTGTTATGGTTAGGGTTACAGTTAAGGGTAGGGATAGGGTTAGGGGTTAGTGTTAGGGTTAGGGGTTAGTGTTAGTGTTAGGGATAGTGTTAGGGTTATGGTTAAGGTAGGGATTAGGGTTATGGTTAGGGTTAGGTTTTAGGGTAAGTGTTATGGAAAGAGTTTAGGCTTAGGATATGTGTTAGAGTAAAAGTTAGGGTTAGGGTTAGAGTTGGGCCTAGGGCTAGGGTTAGGGTTAGTGTAGGTTTAGGGTAGGGTTGGTGTTGGGTTTAGGTTTATGGTTAAGGTTTGCGTTTCTATTAGGTTTATTGTTAGGGTTAGGGTTAGGGTTACGTTTAGTGTTAGGGTTAGGGTTTGGGTTAGTGTTAGGTTTAGGGTTATGAGTTAGGGTTAGGTTTAGTGTTAGAGTTAGGGTTAGGGTTATGGTTGGGGTAGGGGTTAGGGTTGGGGTTAAGGTTGGGAATGGGGTTGGGGTTTTGGTTAGGGTTGGGGTTGCTTTTAGGGTTAGGTTAGGGTTAGGGTTGGTGTTAGGGTTAAGGTTAGGGTTAGGTTTGGGGGTTAGTATTAAGGTTAGGGTTAGTGTTAGGGTTAGTGTTGGGCTTGTGTTTAGGGTTGAGTTTTGGGTTAGGGTCGGGATAGGGGTTGGGGTAAGGGTTGGGAATGCCTTTGGGTTTAGGGTTGGGGTTGGGTTTAGGGTTAGGGTTGGGTTTAGGGTTAGGGTTAGAGTTGGTGTTAGGGTTAGGTTTAGGGGTTAAGGTTAGAGTTAGCGTTAAGGTTTAGGGTTAGCGTTAGTGTTAGGATTAGGGTTAGGTTCGGGTTAGGATTTAGGGTTAGGGTTAAGGTCAGTGTTTGGTTTAGGGTTAGTGTTATTGTTAGGGTTAGGGTTTGGGTTAGGGTTTCCGTTACTCATAGGTTTAGGGTTAGAATAGGTTTAGGGTTAGGGATAGGGTTAGGGATTTGGGTTAGGGTTAGGTTTAGGATTATGGTTTGGTTTAGGGTTAGGGTTAGGGTTAGGGTTAGGGTTTAGGGTTTAGGGTTAGAATTAGGGTTAAGGTTAGGGTTTAGGGTTAGCATTAGGGTTAGGGTTAGGGTTAGGTTCGGGTTAGGATTTAGGGTTAGGGTTAGGGTTAGTGTTTGGTTTAGGGTTAGTGTTATTGTTAGGGTTAGGGTTAGGGTTTCCGTTACTCATAGGTTTAGGGTTAGAATAGGTTTTGGGATAGGGATAGGGTTAGGGGTTAGGGTTAGGGGTTAGGGTTAGGGTTTTGTTTAGGTTTAGGGTTAGGGTTTTGGTTTGGTTTAGGGTTAGGGTTAGGGTTAGGGTTAGGTTAGGGTTTAGTGTTAGGCTTAGGGTTAGGGTCAGGGTGTAGGGTTTAGCGTTAGGGTTAGGGTTGGGTTTGGGTTAGGGTTAGGTTTAGTGTTAGGGTTTTCGTTTAGGGTTGAGTTTGGGTTTCGGGTTGGGATAGGGGTTGTGTTTAGGATTGGGATTGTGGTTGGTTTTAGGGTTGGTTAGGGTTAGGGTGGGGTTAGGTTAGGTTTGGGGTTGGGGTTAGAGTTAGGGTTGTGTTAGGATTGGGTAGGTTTGGGTTTATGGTTATAGTTAGGGTTAGGTTTAGGGGTTAGGGTTAGGGTTAGCTTAAGTTTTAGGGTTAGGGTTAGTGTTAGGGTTGGGTTAGTTAGGGTTAGGGTTAGGGTTAGGGTTAGGGTTAGGGGTTAGGGTTTAGGTTAGTTAGGGTTAGGGTTAGGGTTAGTTTTAGGGTTAGGGTTAGGGTTAGGTTTAGTGTTAGGTTTAAGTTTAGGGTTAGGGTTAGGGTTTAGGGTTAGGGTTAGGGGGTTTAGGGTTAGGGTTAGGGGTTAGGGTTAGGTTAGGTTAGGGTTTGGGTTAGGATTAGCTGGTGTTGGGGTTAGGTTTATGGTTAGGTTTGCGTTTCTATGGTTTATTGTTAGGGTTAGGGTTAGGGTTAGCGTTAGGGTTTAGGGTTAGGGTTAGGGTTTAGGGGTTAGGGTTAGGTTTAGGGTTAGGGTTGGGGTTAGGGTTAGGGTTTGAGTTTAGGGTTAGGATTGGGGTTAGGGTTTTGGTTAGGGTTGGTGTTAGGGTTAGGGTTTCGGGCTAGGGATAGGTGGCTTCTAGTCTAGGGCTAGGGTTAGGGTTGGGTTAGGGTTAGGTTTAATGTTACGTTTAGGGTTAGGGTTAGGGTTAGGGGGTTAGGGTTAGGGTTAGGGATAATTTTAGGGTTAGGGTTTTAGGGTGTTAGGGTTTAGGGTTAGGGTTAGGATTAAGGTTTGGGTTTAGGGTTAGGGTTAGGGTTAGGGTTAGGGTTAGGGTTAGGGTTAGGTTTAGGGGTTTGGTTTTGGGTTAGGGTTAGGGTTAGGGTTAGGGTTAGGGTTAGGGGTTTTGGGTTTGGGTTAGGGTTAGGTTTAGTGTTAGGGTTTGGTTAGGGTTGGGTTAGGGTTAGGGTTAGGGTTGGGGTTGGGTTTAGGTTAGTGTTGGTTTAGGGTTAGGGTTAGGGTTTCCATTACTCGTTTTAGGGTTAGGGTTAGGGTTAGGGTTAGGGGTGTAGGGTTAGGGTTTAGGGTTAGGGTTTGGGGTTAGGGTTAGTGTTAGGTTTAGGTTTAGGGTTAGGGTTAGGGTTAGGGTTAGGGTTAGGGTTAGGGTTAGGGTTACTGTTAGGGTTAGCGTTAGGGTCAGGGTGTAGGGTTAGGGTTAGCATTAGGGTTAGGGTTAGGGTTAGTGTTAGGGTTGGTGTTAGGGTTAGGGTTAGGGTTTAGGGTTAAGATTAGGAGTTTGGGTTAGGGTTAGGATTAATTTTAGGGGTTAGGATTAGGGTTAGTGTTGGGGTTAGGGGTTGGGGTTGCATTTAGGGATGAGTTTGGGGTTAGGGTTGGGGTATGGATTGAGGTAAGGGTTCGGAATGTGGTTGGGTTTAGGGTTGGGGTTAGCAGTTAGGGTTAGGTTTAGGTTGGGGTAGGGTTAGGTTAGGGTTCGGGTTAGGGTTAGGGTTAGGATTAGGGTTAGGGTTGGCTTTATGTTTAGGGTTATAGTTAGGGTTAGGTTTAGGGGTTAGGGTTAGGGCTAGCGTTAAGTTTTAGGGTTAGGGTTGGGGTTAGGGTTAGGGGTAGGTTAGGGTTAGAGTTAGGGTTAGGGTTAGGGTTTGGGGTTAGGGTTAGGGTTAGGGTTAGGTTAGGGTTAGGGGGTTTTGCTTTAGGGTTAGGGTTAGTGTTAGGATTTGGTTTTAGGGTTAGGATTAGGGTTAGGGTTAGGGTTAGGGTTTGGTTTGGTTTAGGGTTAGGGTTTGGTTTTAGGTTAGGGTTAGGGTTAGGGTTAGGGTAGGCATTAGGGTTAGGGTTACAGTTAGGGTTTAGGGTTAGGGTTAGGGGAGCGTTTAGGCTAAGGATATGTGTTAGGGTTAAAGTTACAGTTAGGGTTAGAGTTATGCCCTGGGCTAGGGTTAGGGTTAGGGTTAGGGTTTAGGGTTAGGGTTAGTGTTAGGGGTTAGGATTAGGGTTAGGGTTACGGTTGGGGTAGGGTTTAGGGTTAGGTTTGGGGTTAGGGTTAGGGTTAGGTTTGGGGTTAGGGTTTGTGTTGGGGTTGGGGTTAGATTTAGGGTTGGGTTTAGGGTTAGGTTTAGGGTTGAGGTTAGGGTTAGGGTTAGGGTTGGGCTTAGTGTTAGGGTTGAAGTTGGAGTTAGGGTTAGGCTTGGGGTTAGGGGTTAGAGTTAGGGTTTAGGGTTATGGTTAGGGTTAGGGTTACCTTTATGGTTAAAGTTAGCGTTACTCTTAGGTTTAGTGTTAGAAGAGGTTTGGGTTAGGGTCAGGGTTAGCTTTAGGGGTTTAAGTTAGGGTTAGGGTTAGGGGTTAGGGTTAGGGGTTATTGTTAGGGTTAGGGTTAGGGTTAGGGTTAGGGTTACTCTTAGGTTTAGTGTTAGAATAGGTTTAGGGTTTGGGTTAGGATTAGTGTTAGGGATAGGGTTAGGGGTTTGGTTTGGGTTAGGGTTAAGGGTTTTGGTTTTGCCTTAGGGTTAGGTTTAGGTTTAGGGTTAGAGTTTGGTTTAGGGTTAGGGTTCGGGTTAGGGTTAGGGTTTGGTTTAGGGTTAGTGTTTGGTTTAGGGTTTCCATTATTCATAGGTTTAGGGTTAGGGATAGGGTTAGGGGTTAGGGTTAGTGTTAGGTTTAGGGTTAGGGTTTGGTTTAGGGTTAGGGTTAGGGGTAGAGTTAGGGTTTAGGGTTAGGGTTAGGGTTGGGTTTAGGGTTAGGGTATAGTGTTAGCATTAGGGTTAAGGTTAGTGTTAGGGTTAGGGTTAGGGTCAGATCAGGGTCAGGGGTTAGGGTTAGGGTTGGGGTTAGAGTTAGGGTTAGGGTTAGGGTTAGGGGTTTGGGTTAGGGTTAGGGTTAGGGTTAGGGCTTAGGATTAGGGTTAGGGTTAGGGGTAGGTTTAGCATTAGGGTTAGGTTCCGGTTTCGTTTAAGCTTAGGGTTAGGGTTAGTGTTCAGGGTTAGGGTTAGAGTTCTGGTTTAGAGATAGGGTTTTGGAAAGTGTTAGGGTTAGGGTTAGGGTCGGTTATGGTTAGGGTTAGGGTTAATGCTAGGGCTAGGGCAAGGCCTATGGTTAGGGTTAGTATTAAGTTTAAGGATAGGTTTAGGGGTTCTGGTTAGGTTTGGTTTTGGGTTAGGGTTATGTTTAGGGTTTAGAGTTTAGTGTTATGGCTAGAGTTAGGGTTAGGGCTAGTGCTAGGGTTAGATCTGGGGCTAGGGCTAGGATTAGGGCTTGGGCTAGGGCTAGGGTTAGTGTTAGGGTTGGGTGAGTTTTCGGGTTAACGTTAAGGGTAGGGGTAGGGTTGGGTTAGGTTTAGGTTAGGGTTAGGTGTAGGGGTAGGTTTGGGTTAGGTTTAGGGTTAAGGGTGGGGGTAGAGGTATTGTTGGGTTATGTTTAGGTTTAGACGAGTTAGTGTTAGCGTTAGGGTTAGGGTTATGGTTACGGTTAGGGTTAGGGGTTAGGGTTAGGGTTAGGGTTTAGTGTTAGGTTTTGAGTTAGGGTTAGAGTTATGGTTAGTTTTAGGGTTAGGGTTAGGGTTTGTGTTTGGGTCAGATTGAGAGTTAGGGATCAGGGATTTGGGAAAGGGTTAAGGTTAGTGTTAAGGGTAGGGTTAGGGATTGAGGTTAGGGTTTATGGTTAGGGTTAGGTTTGGATTAGCGTTAGCATTAGGGTTAATGCTGGGGCTGAATTCCAACCCTTTCACTAACCTTAACCCAATCCTAACCCAAACCCAAACCCCAACAGATACCCCTACCCCTACCCCTACCCCTACCCTTACCCCTAAACCTTAAATCTTAACCCTAAACCTAACCCAACTCTAACCCTAACCCTAATCCTTACCCTCTCCCTAGGCCTAACAATAACCCTAACCCTATCCCTATACCCTGAACCCTAACGGTAACCCTAACCCTAACCCAATCCTAACCCTAACACTACCCCTAACCCTACCCCTACCCCCTAACCCCTAACCATAACACTGAGCCAAACCCTAACCATAAGCCCTAACCCTAACCATAACCATAAACCTTAAACCTTAATCTTAACCCTAACCCAAAACTAACCCTAACCCTAAACCCTAACCCTAACCCTAACCCTAATCCCTAACCCTAACATTAACCCTAAACACTAACCGTAACCCTAACCATAACGCAAACCTAACACTAAACCTAACCCTAACCCCTAACCCTAACTCTAACCCTTACCCCAACCCCAACCCTAACCCTAACCTTATCCTAAATATAACCTAACCCTAACTCAAACCCTATTCTAACCATAAACCTAAACTAAACCTCTTCTAACCGTAATCCTAACAGTAACGCTAACCCTATCCCTATCCCCAACCCCAAACCTAAACCTAAACCTATCCTAAGCCAAAACATAACCCTAACCGTAAACCTAACAGCAACCCTAACACTAATACTAAACCTAACCCTAACCCTAACTCTAAAACCTAACCCTAACTCTAACACTAAACCCTAACCCTAACCCTAGTCTAGCCATAGCCCTACCCCTAGCACTTGCCATAGGCCTAACCCTATCTTTAGGTCTAACCCTACCCCTAACCTTAACCCTAACCATAAACCCTAAACTCTAACCCTAAATCTAACCCTAACCCTAACACAAACCAAACCCAAAACCTAACGCAAATCCGCAACCCACAAGCCTACACTTACCCCTACCCCTAACCCTAACCAAACCTTAACCCCTAACACTAACGCTAACCCTAACAATAACCCTAAACCTAATCCTAATGCTAACCCTAACCCCAACCCTAACACTAACCTTAACACTAACACTAACCCTATCACTAACCTTAACCCTAAACCCTAACCCTAACCCCCTAAACCCTAACCCTAACCCTAACCCTGACCTGACCCTAGCCTAGCCCTAGCCAGAGCCCTAACATTAGCCCTAGGCCTAAGCCTATCCTTAGGCCTAACCCTACCACTACCCTTAACCCTAACCCTAAACCCTAAATCCTAACCCTAAAAAAACCCTAACCCTAACCCAACCCTAACCCAAACCTTAACCCTAACCCCAACCCATACCCCTGACCATACCCCTACTCCTACCCCTAACCCCTACCAAACCCTAACCCAAACCCTAACGCTAACCTTAATACTAACCCTATCCCTAACCCTACCCCCTAAACATAAACCTAACCCTAACCCTAAATCCAATCTTAACACTAACTCTAACACTAACACTAACCCTATCCCTAACCCTAACCCTAAACCCTAACTTAACCCTAACCAAAACCCTAACCCTACCCTAACCCTAACCCTAACACTAACCCTAACCTTAACACTAGCCTAACAATAACCCTAACCCTAAACCCTAACCCTAACACTAACCCTAACCCAATCTTAACCCTAACCCTAACTCCAACCCATACCCCTACCCCTAACTCCTAACCCTAACCCTAACCCTATCCCTAAACCCTAACCCTAACCCTAACCCTATCCCTAAACGCTAACCCTAACCCCCAACCCCAACCTCAACCCTAACCCTAACCTTACCCTAAACCCTACCCTTAAACATACCCCTACTCCTAACCCTAACCCAACACTATCCCTACCCTAACGCTAATCGTAACACCAACCATTACCAGAAATCTAACCCTAACCCCAACCCAAACCCAAACCCATACTCCTGCCACTAACACTACCCCTAACCCCTAATCCTAACTCTGAACCAAACCTTAACCCTAAACCCTAAACCTAACCCTAACCCCAACCCCAACCCTACCCCTAACCGTACCCTAACCCTAACCTTAACCTTAACCCTAACACTATTCTAACCCTAACCCTAAACCGAAACCTCTTCTGACCCTAACCCTAATTGTACTCTAACCCTAACCCTAACCTTAACCATAATCCTATCCCTAACCTCAACCCCAACCCTACCCCTAACCGTACCCTAACCCTACCCCTAACCCTAGCCTTAGCACTAGCACTAGCCCTAGGCCTAACCCTATCCCTGGCCTAACCCTAACCCTATTCTTAACATTAATCCTAAACTCTAAACCCTAACCCTAACCCTAACCCTATCCCAAACCCCGAAACATACCACTACCCCTACCCTAAACACTAACCCTAAACCTGACCCATAACCTAACCCCTAACCCTAACCCTAACCCTAACCCTAAACATTAAACCGTAACTCTAAGCGTAACCCTAACCCAACTCTAACTCTAACCCTAACCCTAACCCTAATCCTATCCCTTACCCTAACACTATCACTAAACCCTAAACCCTAACACTAACCCTAACCCTAAATACTAACACTAACCCTAATCCTTACACAACAATGAAACTAACCGTACCCCTAACTCCAACCCATTCCCTACCACTACCCCTACCCCGAACCCTAACCATAACCGTAACCCTTAAACTAACACTAACCCTAACACTAACACTAACACTAACACTAACACTAACCCTAAACCCTATCTAAACCTAAACCTAACCCTAATCCCTAAATCTAACCCTAACCCTAATTGTAACTCTAACCCTAACACTAAACCTAACTCTAACCTTAAACATAACCATAAACCTAACACTGTCCCTAACCCTAACCCTAACCCTAACTCGTCTAAACCTACCCGTACCCCTAACCCTATCCCTACCCCTACCCCTAACCCTAACTCTAACCCTAACCCTAAACTTAACCACAAACCCTAACCCTACCCTTACCCCTAACCCTATCCCTAAACCCTAAACTGTAACCCTAACACTAAACACTAACACTTACCTTAACCCTAACCTGACCCTAACACTAACCCTAACCATAACACTAACCACAACCCCTAAACCTACCCCTAACCCTAGCCCTAACCCTATTCTAACCCTAACCCTAAACCTAACCCTCTTCTAACCCTAAACTTAATAGTAATGCTAAACTTAACCCTAAACTTAACCCCACGCCAACCCTACCCTTACCAGACCCTAATCCTAACCCTAACCCTTACCCTAAATCATAACCCTAACCCCAACCTAAAACACTAACCCTAACCCTAACCATAGCCCGAGCCCTAGCCCTAGCCATAGCACTAGCCCTAGCCCTTAAACTATACCTAGCCCTAAACGTAAACCTCACCCTAACCCTAATCCTATTCCTAAACCCTAAACCCTAACCCTAATCTTAACCCTAACACTAAACACTAACCCTAACCCTAAGTCTACCCTAACCCTAACCCCTAGCCCTAGGCCTAACTCTAACCCTAACCCTAACTTTAACCCTAACACCTATTCTAAGCCTAAACCCTTTTCCTAACCCTAACCCTAACCCCAAACCCTAACACTGAACCTAACACTAATTCCTAACCCTAACCCTAACCCTAACTCTATCCCTAACCCTAACCCTAACCCTAACCCCTAACACTATCCCTACCCTTAACTCTAACCCTAACCATAACACTCAACACTAACCCTAACCCTTTCCCTAGCACTAGCCCTAGCCCCAGAACTAGCCCTAGTCCTAACCCTATCCCTAGCCCTAACCATAACCCTAACACTTAACCTGATCCCTAATACCTAACTCTAACCCTCACCCTAACCCAAAATCATAACTCTAAACCTACCTTATACCTTAACCCTAACCCTAACTCTAACCTTAAACCCTAAACCGTAACAATAACCCTAACCCTAACACAACCCTAACCCTAACCTTAACCCTAAACACAATCCCTAACCCTATTCCTCCCCTTAACCCTAACCCTAACCCTAACCATATCCCTAAACCCTAAACCCTAACACTAACACTAAACACTATACACTAAGTCTAACCCTACCCCTAACCAAACCCTAACCCTAACCATAACCCTTACACTAACTACAACCCCCAACCATACCTCTACCTCTATTCCTAACCCTAACCCTAGCCCTAGCCCTAGCCTACCCCTAAAAATATCCCTAGTCCTAGCACTAAACATAGCCCTAGCCCTAACCCTAACCCTATCCCAACGCTAACTCAAACGCTAACTCTAACCCTAACCATAACACTAAACACTGAACCCTAAACCCAACACTAACCTTAAATTCTAACCCCAACACAAACGCTAACCCAACCCAAACACTAACCCTAACCCTAACCCAAACCTACCAAAAACCCTAACCTTACCCCCTAAACTTAACCCTAACCCAAAACACTAACAATAACCCTAATCCAACAGTAACCTTAACCCTAACCCTAACCCTAACCATAAACCCTAAAAATTATACAGTAACTCTAACCCTAACCCTAACCAACCCTAACCCTAACCCTAACCCTAACCCTAACCTCAACTCCTACACCTACCACTACCCTTAACACAACCCTAACTCTAGCCCTAACACTAAACCCTAAACCTAACCCCAACACCTAACCCTAACCCTAAACCTATCCATAAATCTAAACCCTAACCCTAACCTTAATACTAACCCTAAACCTATCCCTACCACATAAACCCTAACTCAAACCCTAACAGTAACCCTAACCCTAAACTCTAACCCTAACATTAACCCTAACTCTAAAACCTAAACCAAACCCTTAACCCTAACCCTAACTCTTACCCTAACTCTAAAACCTAACCCTAACCCTAACCCTATAACCTAACCCCAACCCTAACACCTAACCCTAACCCTAAACCTATCCATAAACCTAAACCCTAACCCTAACCCTAATACTAACCCAAAACCTATCCCTACCACATAAACCCTAACTCAAACCCTAACAGTAACCCTAAACCTAAACTCTAAGCCTAACACTAACCCTAACTCTAAAACCTAAACCAAACCCTTACCCTAACCCTAACTCTTACCCTAACTCTAAAACCTAACCCTAACCCTAACCCTATAACCTAATCCTAAACTTAACCCTAACCCTAGCTTAGCCATAGCCATAGCCCTAGCACTAGCCCTAGGCCTAACCCTATCCTTAGGCCTAACCCTACCTCTACCCTTAACTCTAACCCTAAACCGTAAACCCTAAAACTAACCCTAACCCTAACACAACCCTAACCCAATCCCTAACCCTAAACCCAACCCATACCCCCTACCCTTACCCCTACCCCTAAACCTAACCAAACACTAACCCTAACCTTAACACTAACCCTAACCCTAACCCTAACCCCTAACCTTTCTAACCCTAACCCTAACCCGAACCCTAACCCTAACCCTAAACCTAACCCTAAACCAAACCCCTAACCCTGAACCTAACCCTAACCCTAACCCCAACCCTAACCCAACCCTAACCCCAACCCAAACCTTAACCCCAACACCAACCCTAAACCTAACCCCAACCCAAACCCTAACCCCAACCACAATCCCAACCCTAACCACAACCCCAATCCCAAACCTAACCCCAAACCGACCCTAACCCCAACCCCACCTACCTACCCTAACCCGAACCCAAGCCCAATCTAAACCATCCATCCCACCTACCCCACCCAATCCCCCCCCCCCCCCTACCCTCCCCTACCTACCCCTACCCTCGTTACCCTGTCTCTACCCCAACCCTGCCTAACCTACCCTACCCTCCTACCCTAACCCCTAACCCAAACCCAACCCTAACCCTAACCCTAACCCTAACCCTAACCTTAACCCCAACCCTAACCCTAACCTTAAACCATAAACCCTAACCCTAACCCTAACCCCAACTCAAAACTAACCCTTAACATAAACCTAACCCTAACCCTAACCCTAAACCCTAACCCTAACCCCAACCCTAACCCTAACTCTAAACCATAAATCCTAACCCTAACCCTAACACTAACCCTAACCCCAACCCAAAACTAACCCTAACCCTAAACCTAAACCCAAACCCAACCCTAACCCCAACCACAACCCTAACCCCAACAACAACCCTAGCCCTAACATAACCCTAACCCTAACCCCTAACCCTAAACCTAACCCTAAACCTAACACTAACCCTAATCCCTAACCCTAACCCTAACCTTAAACCTAACGCTAACACTAACGTTAAACCTAACCCTAAACCATGACCCTGACTCTGACTTGACCCTGACCCTGACCCCTGACCCTGACCCTAACCCTAACCCCTAAACCCTAACCCTAAACCTAACCCTAAAGTTAACCCTAACGCTAATGCTAATACAACAGCTAACCCTAACCCTAAACCCTGAACCTGATCCAGAAATTGACCCTAAACCTAACCGTAACCCAAACACAAACCCTAAACCTAATGCTAACCCTAAACCCTAAACCTAACCCCAACCCTAACGCTTAACCCTAACCCTAAACCCTAACACTAACCCGAACCCTAACCCTATTCCTAACCCTAACCTTAACCTTAACCCAACCCTACCACTACCACTAAATCTAACCCTAAAACTCACCAATTCTAACCCTAACCCTACCCTAAACCTAAACCCCTAACCCTAACCCTAACCCCTAACCTTAAACCTAACCCTAACCCAAAACCTAACACCAACCCTAAGCCTAAAACTAACCTCAACCCTAACCCTAACACGAACCCCAACTCTAACCCTAACCCCAACCCTAACCCTAACCTTAACCCCAACCCTAACCCTAACCCCAACACCAACTCTCACCCCAACCCCAATCCCAACCCTAACACTAACCCCAACAGTAACCCCTACCCCAACCCTAACCCTAACCCTAACCCGTAACCCTAACTCGTAACCCTAACCCTAACACTAACCCTAACCCCTGACCCTAACCCTAACCCTAACGTTAACCCTAACGCTAATGCTAACACAACGGCTAACCCTAACCCTAAACCCTGAACCTTATCCTGAACTTGACCCTAACCCTAACCGTAACTCTAACACAAACCCTAAACCTAACGCTAACGCTAAACCCTAAACCTAACCCCCAACCCTAACCCCTAACCCGAACCCTAAACCCTAACACTAACCCTAACCCCTAACCCTATCCCTAACCCTAACCTTAACCCTTAGCCAACCCTAACACTACCCCCTAACGCTAACCCTAAAACTCACCAATCTTACCCTAACCCCTAGCCCTAGCCCAGCCCTAACCTTAGCCCTAACCCCTAGACCTAACTCTAACCCTAACCCTAACCCTAACACCAACCCTAACTCTCAGCCAAACCCCAACCCTAACGCTAATCCCAACCCCAACCCTGACCCTTAAACCAACCCTAACCCTAACCCCCGAACCCACCCTAACCCCAACCCCAATTCCAACCCTAACTCCAACCACAACCCTAATCCCTACCCCAACCCCAACCCTAACACCTAACCTTAACCCCTAACCCTAACCCTAACCGTAACTCTAACCCTAACACTAACCCTAATGCCTAACCCTAACCCAAACCCTAACGCTAACCCTAGCGCTAATGTTAACCCTAACGCTAACCCTAACCCTAAACCCTGACCCTGAACCTGACCCTGACCCTGACCCTAACCCTAACCATAACCCTAACTCTTACCCTAACCCTAAAGCTAACCCTAAACCCTAACTCTAACCCCCTAACCCTAACCTTAAAGCCTAACCCTAACCCTAAACCTAACACTAACGCTAACCCTAAAGATAATGCTAACTCAAACGCTAACCCTAACCCTAAACCCTGACCCTAACCCCAACCCTAACCCTAACCCAACCCTAACCCTAATCCTAATTCTAACCCCAACCCACACATACCTTTAACCCTACTCTTACCCCTATCCCTAACCCTAACCCTAACCCCTAAACCCTACCCCCTAACCCTAACCCCTAAACCTAACTCAAACCCTAGCCCCAACACTAAACCCTAACCCTAACCCTAACACTAAAGACTAACCCTAACATTAACTTCTAACCCTAACTGCTAACCCTAAACCTAACCCTTACTCGTCTAAACCTAAACCTAACCCTACCTCTACCCCTACCCCTAACCAACCGTAACCTTATCCCTAACACTAACCACAACCACTAAACCTACCTGGACCACTACCCCTACCCATAACCATAACCCTATCCCTATACCCTAAACCGTAACCCTAACCCTAACCCTAACACTAAACACTAACCCTTACCTTAACCCTAACCCATCCCTAACACTAACCCTAACCCTAACACTAACCACAACCACTAAACCCACCCCTAACCCTAGCCCAAACCCTATTTTAAGCATAACCCCAAACCTAACCCTCTATAACAATAAACCTAATAGTAACGCTAACCTTAACCCTAAACCTAATCCTAAGGGCAACCCTACCTTAACCCTACCCTAACCCTAGCCCTAGGCCTAACTCTAACCCTAACTCTAGCTTTAACCCTAAGACATATCCTAAGCCTAAATTCTTCTGCTAAAACCTACCCTAAACATTAACCCTAACCCTAACGCTAATCCTTAACCCTAACCTTAACCCTAACACTATCCCTAACACTAACCCTAACCCCTAACCCTATCCCTACCCTTAACTCTAACCCTAACCATAATACTAAACACTAACCCTAACCCTAGCCCTAGCAATAGCCCTATCCCTAGCCCTAGCACTAGCCCTAGTCCTAAAACTATCCATAGCCCGAACCATAAACCTAACACTAACCCTAACCCTAACACTAACCCCTATCCCTAACTCTAACACTAACCCTAACCCCTAACCCTAACCCTAACCCTAACACGAACGCTAACCCTAACGATAACACTAATCCTAATGCTAACTCTAACCCTAAATCCTGACCCTGACCCTGACCCTAACCCTAACGCTAACCCTAACAATAACCCTAACCCTAACGCTAACCCTACACCCTAACCCTAACCCTAACCCTAACCATAACCGTAACCGTAACCCTAACCCTTACTCTTAACCCTAAGAGTAACCCTAACCCTAACCCTAATCCTAACCCTAACCCCAAACACTAACTCTAAACCCTAACCCTAAAGCTAACCCTGCCCTATCCCTAACCTTAACCCTAAAGCTGACCCTTATTCGAACCCTAGCCCCAGCCGTAGCCCCAGCCCTAGCACTAACCCTAGCCCTAACCCTAGCCATAGCCCTAACTCTAAGCCTAACCCTAACCCTAACCCTTACCTTAACCCTAGCCCCAGCTGTAGCCCTAGCCCTAGCACTAGCCCCAGCCCTAGCCCCAACCCCAGCCATAGCCCCAACCCTAAGCCTAACCCTCACCCTCACCCCAACCCCAACCCTAACCCTAACCCTACCCTAAACCTAAACTTAACCCTAACCCTAACTCTAACCCTAGCCCTAGCTCTACCCCTTGCCCTAACACTATCCCTAGCCCTAAACCTAAACCTAACCATAACCATAAACCCTAAACCCTAGCCTTAATGTAACCCTATCACTAACCCAACCCTAACACTAACCCTAAACCTAACCCCAACTCATACCCCTTCCCCTACCCCTACCCCTACCCCTACCTGTAACCTTAACACCTAACCCTAACCGAACCCCTAACGCTAAACCTAACCCTAAATCTAAACCTCTTCTTACCCTAACCTAACAGTAACACTAACCCTAACCCTAACCCCAACCCCAACCCTAACCCTAACCCTACCCTAACCCTAAACCCAACCCTAACCCTAAACCTAACTCTAGACCTAGCCCTAGCCATAGCTCTAATCCTAACCCTAACCCTAAACCTAAACCCTAATCCTAACCTTTACCCTAGCCCTAGCCCTAGCCCTAACACGAGCACTAGCCCTAGCCCTAACCCTATCCCTAGCCCTAATCCTAGCCGTAACCCTAACCCTAACCCTAAACCCTAACCCTAAACCCTAAACCCTAACCCTAACCCTAAAGATAACCCTAACACAAACCCAAACCCCTACCCCTACCGCTGACTCTAACCCCGAACACTAACCCTAACTCTAACGCTAAGATTAGCCCTAGCACTAGCCATAGCCCTAACCCTATCCCTAGCCCTAACCCTAACCCTAACCATAAACCCTAAACCCAAACCCAACCCTAACCCAAACCTAACCACAAGCCATACACCTTCCCCTACTCCTACCCCCTACCCGTAACCCTAACCCCTAATCCTAACCCTAACCCTAGTGGTAACCCTATCCCTAGCCCTAAACCTATCCCTTAACCTAATCCTAAACCGTAAAACCTAACACTAACCCTAACCCTACCCCTAAAACTACACTAACCCTAAATCCTAAAACTAAACCTAACACTAACCCTAAACACTAACCCTAACCTTTTCCCTAGCCGTAGCCCCAGCCCTAGCACTAGCCCTTGCCCTAAAACTAACCCTAGCCCTAACGCTAACCCTAAACCATAAACCCTAACCCTAACCCTAACCCTGAAACTAGCCCTAACCCTAAACCTAACACTAACCCTAACACTAACCCTAATCCCAAACCTAACCCTATCCCTAACCCAACCCTAACCCTAACCCTAACACTAACCTCAACCCCTAATCCCACACTTACCCCTAACCCTAACACTAACCCTAGTCCTAGCCCTATCCCTAGACATAGCCCTAGCTCTAAACCCTAGCCCTAGCACTAGCCCCAAACCTAACCCTAACCCCAACCCAAACCTAACCCTAACCCTAACACTACCCTCAACCCCTAATCCTACCCCTACCCCTACCCCTAATCCTAACCCCAACTCTAACACTATCCTAACCCTAACCCCAAATCTAAACCTTTTCTTACCCTAACCCTAACAGTAACGCTAACCCTAACCCTTACCATAGTCCCAACCCAATCCCTAACCATGAACCTACTCTATAACCCTAAACCTAACCCTAACCCTAACCCCAACCCTAACACTAACACTAACACTAACCCTAACCCTAAACCTAAATCTAAACTAATCGTAACCCTAATCCTAAACAATAACACTAACCCTAACCCTAAAGCCTAACCCTAACCCCAACCCTAACACTAACACTAACACTAACCCTAACCCTAAACCTAAATCTAAACTAATCGTAACCCTAATCCTAAACAATAACACTAACCCCTAACCCTAAAGCCTAACCCTAACCCTAACCCTAAACACTAACCCCTAACCCTAAACCCTGCCCAAACATTAACCCTAACCCTAGCCCTAACCCTAACCCTAACCCCAAACCTAGCCCTAACCCTAACGCTAACCCTAATCCTAACCCTAACCCTAACCCCTACCCTAACCCTGACCCTAACCCCGACACTGACCCCAACCCCTAACCATAACCCTAACACTAACCCTAACCCCTAACCCTAACCCTAACCCAAACCCTAACCCCTAACCCTAACCCTAACCCTAACCCAAACCCTAACCCTAACCCTAACCCCTAACCCCTAACCCTAACCCTAAACCTCTCTAACCCTAAACTACTCTAACACTAACCCTAACGCTAACCCTCAAACTAACCCCTAACCCTAACCCAAAACCTAACCCTAACCTCAACCCCCTAACCCTAACCCCTACCCCTAACCCTAAACTTAACCTTAACCCAACCCTACCCCAACCCTAAACGTTAACCCTAAACTCACCTAACCCTAACCATAACCCCTAGCCACAGCCCAGCTCTAACCCTAGCCCTAGCCCTAGACCTAACCCCAGCAGTAACCCTAACCAGAATACTACCCATAAACTCTAACCCTAACCCCTAACCCTAACCTCATCCCAACCCTGACCCTAACCCTAACCCCAACCCCTAACACTAACCCTAAACCTTAACCCTAATCCTAACCCTAACCCTAACCCTAAACCTAACTAACCCTAACCCCAACCCTAACCCTAACCCTAACCCTAACCCTAACCCTAGCCCTAACACCTAACCCAAACACTAACCCTAACCGTAACGCTAATCCCAACCAATGCCCCTACCCATACCTCAACCCCTATCCCTAACCCTAACACCTAACCAAAACCCTAACACCTAACCCTAACTCAAACACTATCCCTAAACTTAAACCCTAACCCTAACCCTAACCCTAACCCGCAACCTACATTTAACCCTAACCGTAACCCCAACCGTAACCCCTAACCCTAATCTGTAACCCTAACTCGTCTAACACTAACCCTAAACCTACCACTTCCCATCTACCTACACTTACCCCTACCCCTAACTCAACCCTAACCTTAACACTAATCCTAACCTTAACCACCACCCCTAACCCTACCCCTACTCCTAACACTAACCCTAACATTAAAGGTAACACTATCCCTAAAACCTAAACCATAACCTTAACCCTAACACTGACACTAAACACTAACCCAAACCCTAACCCTAACCCTAAACCTAACACTAACCACAACCCCAAACCTACCCCTCTAACCCTAACACTAACCCTAAACCTAACTCCTAACACTAACCCCTAAACCTAAACGTAACACAACATATACCCCTACGCCTATCACTAATCCCTAACCCCAAACCTAACCCTAACCTTAACTCTGAACCCTAACCCTAACTCCATCCCTAACCCTAAACCCAACCCTAACTCTAACACTAAACCATAAACCCTAACCCCAACCCTAACCATAACCAAACCCTAACCCTAACACTAACTTCAGCCCATTCCCTACCCCTAAACCCTACCCCTAACAGATAACTAACCCTAACCCTAACCCTAACCCTAACCCCAACACTAACCCTAAACCTAAACCATACCCTAACCCAAAAGCTAACCCTATCCCTAACCCTAGTCTAAGCCCTAGCCCTAGCCCCAGCAATAGCCCTAGCTCTAACCCTATCCCTAGCCCTAACGCTAACACTAACCCTTAACCTAACCCTAAAACAAACCTAGACCAACCCTAGCACTAACCTTAACCCTGACCCCAACCCATCCCCATACCACTACCCCCAAAACCAACACTAACCCTAACCCCTAACCGTAACCCTAACACTAACCCTACCCTAACACTTACACCTAACCCTAACCCAACCCCAACCCTAAACCTAACCCCAACCCCAAGCCCTAGCACTTACCCCCAACCTAACCCCTAGGAAACCTAATCTTAACCCTAAACCCTAACCCTAACTCCAACCCAAACCCAAACCCTAAGAGTAACACTAACCCTAACCCTAACACTAACCTAAACCTAACCCTAACCCTAACATTAACCCTAACATTAAACCCTAACCCCAGCCCTATCCCTAACCCTAGACCTAACCCTAAACCCAACATTAATCCTAAACCCTAAACCCCAAAACACTAATCTGGACCCCAACCCCAACCCTAACCCTAACCCTAACCCTAACCCTAACCTAACCCCAAACCCTAACGCTAACCCTAAAGCTAACGCTAACACTAACGAAAACCCTAACACTAAACCATGACCCTGACCCTAACCCTAACTGTAACGCTAACGCTAAGCCCCTAACCCTAACCCCTAATCCTAAACTCTAACCCTAACCCTAACCCTAAACCAAAATCTAACCCTAAACCTAACCCTAAACCAAAGCCTAACCCTAACACTAACCCTAACCCAAACCCTAACCCTAACAATAACCCTAACACGAACCCTAACCCCAACCACAACCCCAACCCTAACCCTAAACCCAACTCCAACCGTAACGTTAACCCCAAATTCAATCCCAACCCTAACCCCAACCCCAACCCTAACACCAAACACAATCCCAACCCTAACCCCAACCCCCAACACTACCCCAAGTCCAACCCTAACCCTAACGCTAACCCTAACCCCTAACCCTAACCCTAACCACTAACCCTAACCCCTATCCCAACCCTAACCCTAACCCTAACCCCTAACCCTAACCCTAACCCTAACCCCAACCCCAATCCCAACCCTAACCCTAACCCTTACCCCTAACCCTAACCCTAACCCCAACCCCAATCCCAACCCTAACCCTAACCCTTACCCTAACCCCCCTAACCCTAACCCTAACCCCTAACCCTAAACCTAACCCTAACACTAACCCCAACACTAAAACCTAACTCCAACCCCAACCCCTACACTAACCCCCAACCCTAATCCTAACCCCTAAAAATAACCCCAATCCTAACCCTAACCCCAAACCCAAAACCCTAACCCCAACACCAACCCCAACCCCCCAACCCCAACCCTAACGCCATCCCCAATCCCAACCCTAACCCCAACCCAAACCCTAACCCCAACCACAACCCTAAGCCTAACCCTATCAACTAACCCCAAACCCTAACCCCTAACCCCTAACCGTAACCCTAATACTTACCCTAACCCCCAAACCTAACCCTAATCCTAACCCTAATGCTAACCCTAACGCTAACCCTAACCCTAAACCCTGACCCTGACACAGAACCTAAACCTAACCCTAACCCTAACACTAAACCTAACCGTAACATTTAACTTAAACCCTAACACTAACTCTAACGCTAATCCTAAACCGTGACCCTAACATTAACCCTAACCTGACCCTGAACCCTAACCCTAAAAGTAACCCTAACACTTACCGCTAATCCTAAACCCAAACAAAAACCCCTAACCCTAATATGAACCCTAACCATAAACCAAACCCCAACCCCAAACCTAACCATAACCCTAAACCCAAACCAAACCCTAACCCTAACCCTAAACCTAATGCTAAACCAAACCCTAACCCTAACCCCAAACCTCAACCTTAACCCTAACCCCAACCCTAACCCCTAGCCCTAATCCCAACCCTAACCCTAACCCCACCCCAAACCCTAAACCCAACCACAATCCCAACCCTAACCCCAACCCCACCCGAACCCTAACCAAAACCCCAACCCTAAGACCAACCCCAACCCTAACACTAACCCTAGCCCCTAACCCTACCCCTAACCCTAACCCCTAAACCTCTTCTAAACCAAAGAATAAGAGTAATGCTAACACTAACCCTAACCTTAACCCCACCCCTAACCGTAACCCTAACCCTAACACCTAACCCCAACCGTAACCTCTACACCAACCCTAACCCTTAACCTAATCCTAACCACTAACCTTAACCCTAACAATAAAACCTAACCCTAACCCCTAACCCCTAACCCTAATCCTAACCCTTACCCCTAACCCTACAACACTAAAACTAACAAGCAAACCTAAGCCTAACCCTAACCCTAACGCTAACCCTAACCCTAAAACCCTGACCCTGACCCTGACCCTAACCCTAAACCTAACCCCTTACCCCTAACCCTAACCCTAACACTAAAACTAACAAGTAAACCTAAGCCTAACCCCTAACCCTAACGCTAACCCTAACCCCAAAACCCTGACCCTGACCCTGACCCTAACCGTAACCCCTAACCCTAACACTAACCTAAACCCTAACGCTAACCCCAAACACTAACCCAAACCCCAAACCTAACCCCTAACCCTAACTATAATACTAACCAAAACCCCTAACCCTAATCATAACCCCAACCGTAAACCTTACCAAAACCCCAACCTTAACCCTAACCCCAGCCCTAACCCTAACCCCAACCCTAACCCCAACCCTAACCCTAACCCCAAACCCAACCCTAACCCCAAACCCCAATCCCAACCCAAACCCAACCCCATTCCCAAACCTAACCACAACCCCAACCCTAACACCAACCCCAACCTAAAGCTAACCCTAACCCTACCCTAACCCCTAACCCTAACACTAACACTAACCCCTAAACCCAACCCTAACCCTAAACCTAACCCCTAACCCTAACACTAATGCTAACCCTAATGCTAACCCTAACCCTAAACCCTGACCCTGACCCTGACCCTAAACCTAACCCTAACACTAAACCTAAATGTAACGTTTACCCTAAACCCTAACCCTAACCCTAATGCTAATACTAAACCCTAACCCTAACACTAACCCTAACCATGACCGCTAAACCTATCCCTAATCCTAACCAAAAACCTAACCCTAATCCTAATGCTAACCATAAACCAAACCCTAATACTAACCTAACCTTAACCCTAACCCTAAACCAAACCCTAAACCTAACCCTAACCACAACTCTAAACCAAACACTAACCATAACCCTATCACTAACACCAACACTAACCCCAAACCCAACCCCAGCCTAAACCTAAACCCAACCCCTAACCCCAACCCTAACCCTACCCCAACCCTAAACCTAAACCCAACCCCAACCCTAACACCAACGACAATACCAAACCCTAACACTAACCCCAATTCAACCCACCCTAACCACAACCACAACCCTAACCCCTCTCTCAACCCTAACTCTTACCCTAACCCTATCGCTAACTACTAACACTAACACTAACCCTAACCACTAACCCTAACCCTAACACTAACCCTAACCCCTAACACTAACCCTAACCCTAAACCTAACGTGAGCCCCAACCCCTAACCCTAACCCCAAACCCAGCCCTAACCCTAAACACAACCTTAAACCTAACCCTAACCCCAAACCTAACCCTAACCCGAACACCAACCCTAACCCTAACCCTAACCCTAACACTAACCCTAACCCCTAACCCTAAGCCTAACCCTAACCCTAATGCTAACCCCTGACGCTAACGCTAACACTAATGCTAACCAAAACCCTAAACCCTAACACTAACCCTAACCAAAACCCCTAACCCTAATCCTAACCCTAACCAAAACCCTAAACCTAACCCTAAAACTTAAAACCTAACACTAACCCTAACCATAACCCTAACCCTACAACAACCTAAACCTAACCTAACCCTAACCCTAACCCAAACCCCTAACCCTAACCCGAACCCCAAACCTAACCCCTAACCCAACCCTAACACTAACATTAACCCTAACCCTTAACCCTACCCTACTCTAACCCTAACCCCTAACACTAACCCCTAACGCTAACCCTAACCCTAACTCTAACATTAACCCCTACCCCTAATGATAAATCTAACCCCAAACCCTGACCCTGACTCTGACCCCAACCCTGGCCCTAACACTGACCGTAAACCTATCCCTAACCCTTACACTAACCCTAACGCTAAACCCTAACCCTAACCCCAACCCTAAACCTAATCCCCTAATCCTAACCCAAACCCTTACCCCTAACTCTAACCCTAACGCTAACCCTAACCAAAACCCCTAACACTAACCCTAACCCTTAACCTCTTCTAACCCTAAACCTAAGAGTAACGCTAACCCTAACCCCTAACCCCTAACCCTAAACCCTAATCCTAACCCTAAACTAACCCCTAACCCTAACCCTAACCCTAACACCAAACCCTAACTTAACCCCAACCCCAACCCTAAACCTAACCCTAACCCCAACCCTAACCCTAACCCTAACCCCAACCCTAACCCTAAACCCAACCCAAATCCTAAACCCAACCACAATCCCAAACCTAACCACAACCCCATTCCGAACCCTAACCACAACCCCAACCCTAACACCAACCCCAACCCTAACCCCTAACCCTAACCCCTAACCCTACCCTTAACCTAACCCCTGAACCTCTTCTAAACCAAAGAATAAGAGTAATGCTAACCCTAACCCTAACCTTAACCCCAACCCTAACCGTAATCCTAACCCTAACACCTAACCCCAACCGTAACCCCTACACCAACCCTAACCCTTAACCTAATCCTAACCACTAACCCTAACCCTAACACTAAAACCTAACCCTAACCCCAACCCCTAATCCTAACCCCAACCTTTACCCCTAACCCTAACCCTAACACTAAAACTAACACGAAAACCTAACCCTAACCCTAACCCCAACCCCTAACGCTAACCATAATGCTAACCCTAACCATAAACCCTGACCCTGAACCCGACCCTAACCGCAACCCCAACCCTAACACTAACCCTAAACACTAACCCAAGCCCTAAACCTAACCCCCTAACCCTAACTATAACACTAACCAAAAGTCCTAACCCTAACCATAACCCCAACCCTAATCTTAACCAAAATCCCAACCTTAACCTTAACCCCAGTCCTAACCCTAAACCCTAACCCCAACCCTAACACTAAGCCCAAACCCAACCCTAACCCCATACCCCAATCCCAACCCTAACCCAACCCCCAATCCCAAACCTAACCCCCAACCCCAACCCTAACAGCAACCCCAACCTTAAACCTAACCCCAAACCCTACCCTAACCCCTAACCCTAACCCTAACACTAACCCCTTAACCTAATCCTAATCCTAAACCTAACCCTAACCCTAACGCTAATGCTAACCCCTAACGCTAATCCTAACCCTAAACCCTGACCTGAATCTGACCCCAAACTTAACCCCAACCCTAACACTAAACCCAAACGTAACGTTTACCCTAAACTCTAACCCCAACCCTAACGCTAATACTAAACCCTAACCCTAACACTAACCCCTAACCCCTGACCCTAAACACTAACCCTAACCATAACCACTAACCCTATCCCTAATCCTAACCAAACACCTAACCCTAATCCTAATGCTAACCATAAACCAAACCCTAACACTAACCTAACCCTAACCCTAAACCAAAACCAAAACCTAAACCTAACCCTAACCACAACCCTAAACCAAACCCTAACCCTAACCCTAACTCTAACACCAACACTAACCCTAAACCCAACCCCAGCCTTAACCCTAAACACAACCCTAACCCTAACCCTAACCCCAACCCTAAACCTAAACCCAACCACAACCCTAACCCCAACCTCAACCCTAACTCTTACCCTAATGCTATCACTAACTACTAACCCTAACACTAACCCTAACCACTAACCCTAACCCTAACCCCTAACCCTAACACTAACCCTAACCCCAAACCTAACCGTAACCCGAACCCCCAACACTAACCCCAACCGCAATCCCAACCCTAACCCCAACCACAACCACAACCCTAACCCTAATTCCAACCCTAACACTATCCCCTAACCCTAACACTAACCCTAACACTAACCCCTAACCCCTAACCATAAGCCTAACCCTAACCCTAATGCTAACCCCTGAAGCTAACGCTAACCCTAATGCTAACCATAACCCTAAACCCTAACCCTAACCTCAACCAAAACCCCTAACCCTAACCCAAACCCTAACCCTATCGTGAACCCTAACCTTAACCCCAACCCTAACCCTAACCTAACACTAACATTAACCTTAACCCTTAACCCTAACCCTTACCCTAACCCTAAACCTAACACTAACCCCTAACGCTAACCCTAACCCTAACCCTAACGCTAACCCTAACCCTAACCCTAACACTAACCCCTACCCCTAACGCTAAACCTATCCCTAAGCCCTGACCCTGACTCTGACCCTAACCCCTGACCCTGACCCTGACCATAAACCTACCCCTAACCCTAATACTAACACTAACACTAAACCCTAACCCTAACCCTAACCCCAACCCTTACCCCCTAACCCTAACCCTAACGCTAACCCCAACCGAAACCCCTAACCCTAACCCTAACCCTAACCCTAAACCTTTCTAACCCTAACCCTAAGAGTAACGCTAACCCCAAACCCTAACCCTAGCCCTAAACCATACCCTAACCCGAACCCCTAAACCCTAATCCTAACCCCCTAACCCCTAACCCTAACACTAAACCTAACCCAATAATAACCCTAACACCAACCCTAACCCTAACCCACACATATCTTTAACCCTACCGCTGCCCCTACCCCTAACCCTAAATCTAACCCAACCCTACCCCTACTTCTAACGCTAATACTAAAACTCACCCAAACCTAACCCTAACCCTATCCCTAGCCCAGCCCCTAAACCCTAGCCCTAGCCCCTGACCTAACCCTAGCACTAACCCTAACCATAACCCTACCCCTAAACTCTAAACACTAACCCTAACCTTATCCCTAACCTTATACCAACCCTGACCCTAACACTAACCCCAACCCCAAACACTAACCCTAAAACCTAACCCTAATCCTAACCCTAACCTTAACCCTAAACCCTAACCATAATCCAAACCCCAGCCCTAGCCCTATCCCTAAACCTATCCCTAACCCTAACGCTAACCCCAACCCGAAACCCTGGCCCTGACCCCTGACCCCGACCCCTAAACCGAACCCCCTAACCCAACCCCACCCTAACCCCCCAACCCTAACCCTAACCCTAATCCTAACCCTAACCTCAATCCCAACACTAACGTTAACCCCAACCCCAATCCCAACCCTAATCCCAACCCCCAATCCTAACCCCAACCCCAACACTAATCCTAAAGCTAACCCTAACCCTAACCCTAACCCTAATCCTAAACCCTAACCCTAACCCTAACACCAACCCCATTTCCAACCCTAAACCCAACCCCAAACCTCAACCCCCAACCCCCAACCCTATCCTTAGCCCTAAACCTAACCACTAACCCTAACCCTAAACCGAACCCTAAACCTCTTCTAACCCAAAACCTAAGACTAACGCTAACTCTAACCCTAACCCTAACCCTAACCCCAACCCTAACCCTAACCCTAACCCAACCCAAACCCTAACCGCAACCCCTATCACATCCATAACCCTAACCCTAATCCTAACCAATAACCATAACCCTAACCCCAAACCTAACCCTAACCCCTAACCCTAACACTAACCCTAACACTTAACCCTAAGCCTAACACTAACCCTAACGCTAACCGTAATGCTAACACTAACACTAACGCTAACCCTAACCCTAATCACTGACACTGACCCTGACCCTAACCCCAACCCTCTATAACCATAAACCTTATAGTAACGCTAAACTTAACCCTAAACCTAACCCCCATGCCAACCCTACCCTAAACTTACCCCAACCCTAGCCCTAAGGCCTAACCCTAACCCTAACCCTATCATAGCTCAAAACATAACCCTACCACTAACCCTAACCCAACTCTAAACAAACCCCTAACCCTAACCTTAACCCCAAACCCTAAACCTAACCCTAACACCAACCCTAACCCCTAACCCTAACACCAACCCTAACCCTAACACCAACCCCAATCCTAACCCTAACTGCAACCCTAACCCTAACCCTAACCCTAAAACCTTACCCCTGACCCTGAACCTAACCCTAACACTAACCCTAACCATTACGCTAACCCTAAACCCTAACACCAACCCCTAACCCCAACCCTAAACCCTAACACCAACCCCAACCCTAATCCTAAACCCTAACCCTATCCCTAACCCTAACCCAACCTAAAGCCCCAACCCCTAACCCCAACCCTAACCTTAACTCCATACCCTAAACCTAAAACCAACCAAACCCCTAACCCTAACAAAACACTACACCAAATCCTAACCCTAACCCTAACCCCTAACCCTAAACCGTAATTCTAACACTAACCCCTAAACCTAACCCTAACCGTAACAGCAAATCTAACCCTAACCCTAGCCCCAACCCTAACCCTATCCCTAACCCTAACCCAACCCCAACCATAACCCCCAACCACAATCCCAAACCTAACCCAACCCCGATCCCAACCCTAAACCCAACCCCCAAACCTAACCCCAACCACAACCCTAACCCCAACCCTAACCCTATCCCTAACCCCTAAACCTAACCCTAACCCCTAACCCTAACGCTAACGCTAACCCTAACCCTAACCCTAACCCTAAACCTAACCCTAAGCATAACGCTAACCCTAAACCCTAACCCTAACCGCTAACCCTATCCCTAACCCTAACCAAAACCCTAACCCTAACCCTAACAATAAACCAAACCCTAACCCCTAAACCTAAACCCTAACCCTAACCCTAAACCAAACCCTAACCCTAACCCTAACCCTAACACCAACCCTAACCCTAATCCTAACCCCAACCCTAACCCTAACCCCAACCCCAACCCTAACCCTAACCCAAACCCAAACCCGAACCCTAACCCTAACAACAACCCTAACCCTAAACCCAACCTCAACCCTAAACAGAACCACAATCCCAACACTAAACCCAACCCCAATCCCAACGCTAACCCCAACCTCAAACCTAACCCCAACCCCAACCCCAACCCCTAACCCTAATCCTAACCCTAAACACTAAAATCTAACACTAACCCTAACCATAACCCCAACCGCACAATAATCCTAAATCCTAAACCTAACCTAACCCTAACGCCAACCCATACCCCAACCCTAACCCTAACCCCAAACCTCACCCTAACCTAACCCTAACACTAACCTTAACCACTAACCCTAACCCCAAACCTAACACTAACTCCTATGCTAACCCCAACCCTAACCCTAACGCTAACACTAACGCCAAATCTAACCCTAAACCCTGATCCTGACTTTGACCCTGACCCTGACCCTGACCGTGACCCTAACCCTAACCTTAACCCTAACACTAACTCTAACCCCAAACCCTAACACTAACCCTAACCTTAACCCTAAAGCTAAACCCAACATTAAACCTAACACCTAATCCTAACCCCTAACCCCTAACCCTAACCCTAACCCTAACCCGTCTAAGCCCCTAACCCTAACCCTACCTCTACCCCTACGCCTAATCCAAACATAACCATATCCCTAACACTAAACACAACCCCTAAACCTGCCTGCACCACTACCCCTACCCATAACCATAACCCTATCCCTAAACCCTAAACCCTAACGCTAACCCTAACCCTAAACCATGACCCTGACCCTGACCTAACCCTATCCCTAAACCTATCACTAACCCTAACCATAACGCTAACCCTAAACCCTAACACTAACCCTAACACTACCTAACCTAAACCCCTAACCCTAACCCTAACCCTAACCCTAACCGCTAACCCTAACCCTAACCCCAACCAAACCACTAACCCTAATCCTAACCCTAAACCAAACCCTAACCCTAACCCTAACCCTAAACCAAACCCTAACCCTAACCCTAACACCAACCCTAACCCTAACCCCAACCCCAACCCTAACCAGAACCACAACTCCGACCATAAACCCAACAGCATCCCAACCCTAACCCCAACCCTTACCCAACCCCAACCCCAAAACTAACCCTAACCCTAACCCTAATCCCTAACCCTAACCCTAAACCTACCCCCTAATGCTAAGCCTAATCCTAACCCTAACGCTAACCCTAATGCTAATGCTAACTGCTAACCCTAACCCTAAACCCTGACCCTGACCCTGACCCTAACCCTATCCCTAACCCTAACACTAACCCTAAGGCTAAAACCAAACCCCTAACCCTAACCCTAACTCTAACCCTAAATCTCAACCCAAATCTAACGTTAACCCTTAACACTAAACCCAACCCCAAACCCTGACCCTGACCCAGACACTGACCCTAACCCTGAACCTAACCCCTAACCCTAACCCTAACCCTAACACTAACCCTAACCATAACCCTAACTCTGAACCCTAACCCTAACCCTAACACCTAACCCTAACCCTAACACTAACCCCTAAGATAACCCTAACCCTAACCCTAACTCTAACACTAACCCTAACGCTAAACCTACCCCTAAACCCTGACCCTGATTCTGACCCCTGACCCTGACCATGACCCCAACACTAACCCTAACCCTAACACAAACCCAAACCCTAAACCCTAAACCTAACCCCAACAAAAATCCTAAACCTAACCCTAACCCTATCCCTAAAAATTAACCCTAACACTAACCCCTAAACCTAACCCTCAACCTTACCCTAACCCTAACCCAACCTAAACCTAACCCTAACCCTAAAGCTAACACTAACCCTAACCACTAACTCCTAACCCTAACCCTAAACCTAAACCATGACCCTAACCCCTAACACTAACCCAACCATTAAACCTAACCCTATCCCTAACCCTAACGCTAAACCTAACGCTAAAGCTAACCCTAACACTAACCCCTAACCCTAACACTAACCCTAAACCTAACCCCAACCCCTAACCCTAACCCTAACCCTAAGCCCTAACCCCTAACCCTAACACTAACGCTAACCCTAATGCAAACCGTAACGCAAACCCTAACATTAACCCTAACCCTAACCCTAACCCTAACCCTAACCCTAACCCTAACCCTAACCCTAACCCTAACCCTAACCCATACCCTAACCCTAAGCCCTAACCCTAACCCTAACCCTAACCCTAACGCTAACCCTAACGCAAACGTTAACCCTAACACTAACCCTAACCCTAACCAAAACCCCTAACCCTAACCCCTAACCCTAACCCTAAACCGCTTCTAATCCTAAACCTACGAGTAACCCTAACCCTAAACCAAACCCTAACCCTAACCCTAACCCCTAACAACAACCCTAACCCTAACCCTAACTCCTAAAACTAACTCTAACCTTAACCCCTAACCCTAACACCAATCCTAACCCTAACCCTAACCCCAACCACAATCCCAACACTAACCCCAACCCCAATCCCAACCATAACCCCAACCCGAACCCTAACCCCAATCTCAACCACAACGCTAAACCTAACCCTATCCCTAACTCCTAACCCTAACCCTAACCCCAACCCTAACCCTAACCCCAACCCCAACCCTAATCGTAACCTCAACCCTAACCCTAACCCAAACCCTTAACCCAACCCTAACCCTAACCCTAACCCCAATCCTAACCCTAAACCCAACCCCAACCATAACCCCAAACCCAAACCTCACCCTAACCCTAACAACAACCCTAAACCTAACCCCAGCCCCAACCCTAAGCAGAACCACAATCCCAACCCTAAGCCCAACCCCAAACAAAACCCTAACCCCAACCTCAAACCTAACCCCCACCCCAAACCCCAACCCCAACCCTAACCCTAACCCTAAGCCTAAACGCTGACCCTGACACTGACCCTAACCCTAACCCTAACACTAACCCTAACCCTAACGCTAACCCCAAACCCTAACCCTAACCCCAACCAAAACCCCTAACCCTAACCCCAACCAAAACCCCTAACCCTAACCCTAACCCTAACCCTAAACACTAAAACCCAACACTAGCCCCAACCATAACCCTACCCGCACAATAACCCCAAATACTAACCCTAAACCAAATCCTAACCCCAACCCTAACCCCAACACTAACCCTAACCTAACCCCAACACTAACCCTAACCACTAACCCTAACCCTAATCCTAACCCTAACATTAACTCCTAAGCTGACCCCTAAACCTAACCCTAACCCTAAGGCTAACCCTAACGCTAAACCTAATGCTAAACCCTGACCCTGACTCTGACCCTGACCCTGACCCTGACCATGATCCTAACTCTAACCCTAACCCTAAACCCTAACACTAACCCTAACCATAACCGTAATCCCAACCCTAACCCTAACCCAACACCCCTAATCCTAACCCTAACCCTTACCCCTGACCCTAACCCCAACACTTACCCTAACCAAAACCCCTAACCCTAACCGTAACCTTAACCCTAACTCGCTAAACCTAACCCTAACCCTAACTCTACCCCTACCCCTAACACAAACCATAACCTTATCCCTAACCCTAACCACAACCCCTAAACCTACCTGCATCACTACCCCTAACTCATAACCATAACACTATCCCTAAACCCTAAACCCTAACCCTAACCCTAACACAAAATACTAACCCTTACCTTAACCCTATCGCAATCCTAAACTAACCCTACCCCTAACACTAACCACAACCTCTAAACCTACCCCTAACCCTAGCCCTAACCCTATTCTAACCATAACCCCAAACCCTAACCCTGTATAACAATAAACCTAATAGTAATGCTAACCTCAACCCTAAACCTAACCCCAACGCCAACCCCTACCTTAAACCCACCCTAAAACTAGCCCTAGGCCTAACCCCTAACCCTAACCCTAACTTTAACCCTAACACATATCCTAAGCCTAAGCACTTTCCCTAACCCCTAACCCTAAACCCTAACCCTAATCCCTAACCCTAACCCTAACCCCAACACTAAACCTAACCCCAACCCCAAACCCTAACCCTATCCCTAACCTTAACTCTAACCCTAACAATAACACTAATCACTAACCGTAACCCCAGACCTAGCCCTATCCCTATCCTAGCCCTAGCACTAGGCCTAACCCTAAACATATTCCTAGCTCAAACCATAACCCTAACACTAACCCTAACCCTAACCCTAAACAAAACCTTAACCCTAACCCTAACCGTAACTAAACCCTTAACCCTATCCATAACCCCTAACCCCTAACCCCAACCCTAACATTAACCCTAACCCTAAACCTAAACCCTAACCCTAACCCTAACCGTAACCCAAACCCCTAACCCTAACCAGAAACCTAAACCCTAAAGCTAACCCTAACATTAACCCTAATCCTAAACCTAAACCCTAACCCAAACCCTAACTCCTAAACCTAACCCTAATCTTAACCATAACCCTAACACCAACCCTAACCGTAACCCTTACCCCAACCACAATCCCAACCCTAACCCCAACCCAAATCCCAACCATAACCCCATCCCAACCCTAACCCCAACCTCAACATTAACCCTAAAATTATCCATATCCCTAACCCCCAACCCCAAACCCAACCCCAACCCCAACATCAAACCTAACCTCCACCTCAACGCCAGCCCCAACCCTAACCCTAACCCCTAAACCTAACGCTAACCCTCTAACCCTAACGCTAACCCTAACGATAAAGATAATCCCAATGCTAACCCTAACCCCTAAACCTAACACTAACGTTAACCCTAATGCTAAACCTAACCCTAAACCCTGACCCTGACTCTGACCCTGAACCCGACCCTGACCCTAACCCTAACCCTAACGCTAAAACTAAACCCTAACCCTAAACCTAACCATAACCCTAAACGTTACCTTAAACCCAAACCCGAACCCTAACCCCTAACCCTAAACCTAACCCTAACCCAACCCCAACCCAACCCCAACCCCAAACCCAACCCCAACCCTAAACCCCCACCCCAACCCCAACCCTAACATAACCCTAACACTAACCCCTAACCCCTAACCCTAAACCTAACCCTAACCCCTAACGCTAACCCTAGCCCCAACCCCTAACGCTAACCCAAACACGGACCTTAACCCGAATGCTAACTCTAACGCTAAACTTAAACTTAAACCCTGGCCCTGACTCTGACACTGACTTTGACCTTAACCCCAAATCCCAACACTAACCATAACCCTAACCCTAAACCCTAAACCTAAACACTAACCCTAAAGCTAAACCCTAACCCTAACACTAACCCTAACACCCAACCCTAACCCCAATCCCAACCCAACCCTAACCCTAACCCCAAACCGAACCCCAACCCCAACACTAACCCCAACCACAATCCCAACACTAACCCCAATCCCAACCCCAACCCTAACCCTAATCCTAACCCCAACACTAACCAGTAACCCCAACACTAACCCTAACCCTAACCCTAACCCCTAACCCTAACCCTAACCCCAACCCCTAACCCTAACCCTAACCCTAACCTAACCCTAACCCCCTAACGCTAACCCTAAGCCTAACCTAACCCCAACCCTAACCCTAACCCTAACCCTAACCAAAACCCCTAACCCTAACCCCTAATCCTAACCCCAAACCGCTTCTAACCCTAAACCTAAGAGTAACGCTAACCCTAACCCTAACCATAAGCCAAACCCTATCCCTAACCCTAACCCTTAACCCTAATCCTAACCCACCCCTAACCCTAACCCTAACCCAACCCTAACCCAACCCTAAACCCAACCCTAACCTAACCCACACATACCTTTAACCCCACCCCTAACCCCCTAACCCTAACCCTAACCCTAACCCCTAAACCCACACCTAACCCTAACCCCTAACCCTAACTCAAACCCTAGCCCCAACACTAAACCTAAACCTAACCCTAACACTAAACCCTATCCCCTAACCCTAACCCAAACCCAACCCAGACCCTAACCCTAACACCAACCCCCAACACTAACCCTAAACCCCAAACTTAATCCTAACACTAACCTCAACCCCAAACCCTAACCCTAACCCTAAACCTAACACTAAACCTAACCCTAACCGTAACCCTAAACACTAACCCTAACCGTAAACCAAACCCTAACCCTAACCCTAACCCCAATCCTAACCTTAACGCCAACCCCAACCCTAACCCCTAACCCCAACCCTAAACCCAACCCCCAACCCTAACCCCACCGCACACTAACCCTAACATAACCCTAACACTAACCCTAATCCCTAACCCTAAACCTAACCCTAACCCTAACCCCTAATGCTAACACTAACCCTAACCCTAACCCCTGACCCTAACGCTAACACTAAACCCCAAACCGTAAACCTAACCATAACCCTAACCATTACCCTAAACCCTAACCCTAACCCCAACCCTAAACCTAACCCTAACCCTCAACCTAAACCCAACCCCAACCCTAAACCCAACCCCAAACCTAACCCCACCCCAACCCTAACCCTAACATAACCCTAACCACTAACCCTAACCCTAACCCTAACCCAAACCCGGACCTTAGCCCCAAGAATGCTAACCCTAACCCCCCTAAACTTAACCCTAAATCCTGGCCCAGACTCAGACCCTGACCCTGACCTTAACCCCTAAATCCTAACACTAACCCTAACCCTAAACCCCAACCCTAACCCTAACTCTAAACCCAAACACCTAACCCTAAACCAAACCCAAACCCTAACCCTAAACTCAACCCCTAACCCCAACCACAATCCCAAACCTAACCCCAACCCTAACCCTAACCCTAACACTAACTCCAAACCCAACCGTAACCCGAACCACAACACTAACCCCAACCGCAATCCCAACCCTAACCCCAACCCCAACCACAACCCTAACCCCTAATTCTAACCCTAACACGAACCCCTAACCCTAACACTAACCCCAAACCTAACCCTAACCCCTAACCCTAACCCTAACCCTAACCCTCAGCCCTAACCCTAACCCTAACCCCAACCCTAACGCTAACCCTAACGGTAACCATAAACGCTAACGCTAACCCTAAACCTAACCCCAACCCTAACCAAAACCCCAAACCCCCAACCCCTAACCCTAACCCTAAACTGCTTCTAAACCCTAAACCTAACCCCGCAACCCTAACCCTAAACCCCCAACCCTAACCCTAACCCTAACCCTAACACCAACCCTAACCCTTAACTCTAACTCCTAAACCTAACCCTAACCCTAACCTTAACCCTAACCCTAACACCAACCCTAAACCTAACCCCCAACCCAACCACAATCCCAACACTAACCCCAACCCCAATCCCAATCATAACCCCAACCCGAACCCTAACCCCAACACCCCCTAACCCTAAACCTAACCCTAACCCTAACCCCTAACCCTAACCCTAACACCAACCCCTAACTCTAACCCTAACCCCAACCCCAACCCTAACCCCAACCCCAACCCTAACTGTAACCCCTAACCCTAACCCTAACCCTAACCCCAACCCTAACCCTAACCCTAACCCCAACCCTAACCCCCTAACCCAAACCCAACCCCAACCATAACCCTAAACACAACCCTAACCCTAACAACAACCCTAAACCTAACCCCAGCCCCAACCCTAAGAGGAACCACAATCCCAACCCTAAGCCCAACCCCAAACCCAAACCCTAACCCCAACCTCAAACCTAACGCTAACCCACCCCAACCCCTAACCTCAACCCTAACCCTAACCCCTAACCCCTAAACCTAACCCTACAACCCTAACCCTAACCCTAACGCTAAAGATAACTCCAATGCTAAACCTAACCGTAAACCTAACACTAACGCTAACCCTAATGCTAAACCTAACCCTAAACCCAACTGACCCTGACTCTGTCCCTGAACCCGACCCTGACCCCTAACCCCAACCCTAACCCTAACACTAACACTAAACCCTAACCCTAACCCTAACCATAACCCCTAACCCTAACCCTAACCCTAACCCTAACCCTAACCCTAACCCTAAACCTAACCTCTTAACCCTCAACCTAAACCCAACCCCAACCCAAACTAAACCCAACCCCAACCCCTAACCCCACCTCAACCCTAAACCTAACATAACCCCATAACACTAACCCCTAACCCCTAACCCCAAACCTAACCCTAACCCCTAACCCTAACCCTAACCCTAACCCCTAACGCTAACCCAAACCCGGACCTTAACCCGAATGCTAACCCTAACGCTAAACTTAACCCTAAACCCTGGCCCTGACTCTGACACTGACTCTGACCTTAACCCCAAATCCCTAACACTAACCCTAACACTAACCCTAACCCTAAACCCTAACCCTAAACCCAACCGTAACCCTAAACCTAAACACTAACCCTAAAGCTAAACAAACCCCTAACCCTAAACCTAACCCTAACCACAACGCTAACCCCAACCACAACCCAACCCTAACCCCCAACCCTAACTGTAACCCGAACCCCAATCACTAACCCCAACCACAATCCCAACCCTAACCCCAATCCCAACCCCAACCCTAACCCCTAAACCAACCCTAACCCTAACACTAACACCTAACCCTAACCCTAACCCCAAACCCTAACCCTAACCCTAACCCTAACCCCAACCCTAACCCCAAAACCCCTAACCCCAACCCCTAATCCTAACCCTAAACTGCTTCAACCCTAAACCTAACAGTAATGCTAACCCTAACCCTAACCATAAACCAAACCCTAACCCTAACCCTAACACTTAACCCTAACCCCTAACCCCTAACCCTAACCCTAACCCCAACCCTAAACTGAACCCTAACTCTAACCCACACATAACCTTTAACCCTACCCCTAACCCCTATCCCTAACCCTAACCCTAACCCCCCTAACCTAACCCTAACCCCAACCCTAACCCTAACCCATACCCTAGCCCTAACACCTAAACCTAAGCTAACCCTAACACTAAACCCTATCCCTAACCCTAACCTTAACCCAACCCTGACCCTAACCCTAAAACCAACCCCTAACACTAACCCTAAACCCTAAACTTAATCCTAACACTAACCTTAACCTTAAACCCTGACCCTAACCCTAAACCTAACACTAAACCTAACCCTAACCGTAACCCTAAACACAAACCCCAACCCTAAACCAAACCCCTAAGCCCTAACCCCTAACCCTTAACCCTCACCCTAACATCAAACCTAACACTAATCCTAACCCCAATCCTAACCTTAACGCCAACCCAACCCCTAACCCTAACCCCAACCCTAAACCCAACCCCAACCCTAACCCCACCGCACACCAACCCCAAACCTAACCCTAACACTAACCCTAAACCCTAACCCCCTAAACCTAACCCTAACCCTAACCCCTAACGCTAACCCTAACCCTAACCCTAACCCTAACCCTAACCCAGACCCTAACGCGCAACCCTGACCCTAATCCCTGACCCTGACTCTGACCCTGACCCTGACCCCGACCCTGACCCTAACCCTAACCTTAACGCTAACACTAAACCCTAACCCTAAACCTAACCATAACCCTCGTTACCCTAAACCCAAACCCTAACCCTAACCCTAACCCTAAACTTAACCCTCAACCTAAACCCAACCCCAACCCTAAACCCAACCCCAACCCTAACCCCACCCCAATCCTAACCCTAACATAACCCTAACACTAACCCTAACACCTAACCCTAAATAACCCTAACCCTGACACCTAACCCTAACCCTAACCCTAACCCCTAATGCTAACCCAAACCCGGACCTCAACCCGAATGCTAACTCTAACGCTAAACTTAACCTTAAACCCTGGCCCTGACTCTGACCCTGACTCTGACCTTAACCCCAAATCCCAACACTAACCCTAACCCTAAACCCTAAACCTAAACCTAACAGCAACCCTAAACCTAAACACTAACCCTAAAGCTAAACCAAACCCTAACCCTAAACTTAACCCCAACCAACAACCCTAACCCCAACCACTAACCCAACCCCAACCCCAACCCCTAACCCCAACCCTAACACTAACCCTAACCCCAACACTAACCCTAACCCTAACCCCAACCCCTAACCCCTAACCCTAACCCCAACCCTAACCCCTAACCCCTAACCCTAACACTAACGCTAACCCTAACGCTAACCCTAACGCCAACGCTAACCCTAAACCTACCCCTAACCCCTAACCCTAACCCTAACCAAAACCCCAACCCTAACCCCCTAATCCTAACCCAAACTGCTCTAACCCTAAACCTAAGAGTAACGCTAACCCTAACCCTAACCATAAACCAAACCCTATCCCTAACCCTAACCCTAACCCTTAACCCTAATCCTAACCCTAACCCCTAACCCTAACCCCAACCCAACCCTAAACCTAACCCTAACTCTAACTCTAACTCACACATACCTTTAACCCTACCCCTACCCCTATCCCTAACCCTAACCCTAACCCCTAAACCCACACCTAACCCTAACCCCTAACCCTAACTCAAACCCTAGCCCTAAAACTAAATCCAAACCTAACCCTAACACTAAACCCTATCCCTAACCCTAACCTTAACCCAACCCCTGACCCTAACCCTAACCCCAACCCCTAACACTAACCCTAAACCCTAAACTTAATCCTAACACTAACCTTAACCCTAAACCCTAACCCCTAACCCTAAACCTAACACTAAACCTAACCCTAACCGTAACCCCAAACACTAACCCTAACCCTAAACCAAACCCTAACCCTAACCCCTAACCCTTAACCTCACCCTAACACCAAACTTAACCCTAATCCTAACCCCAATCCTAACCTTAACGCCAACCCCAACCCTAACCCTAACCCCAACCCTAAACCCAACCCCAACCCTAACCCCACCCCACACTAACCCTAACATAACCCTAACACTAACCCTAACCCCTAACCCTAAACCTAACCCTAACTGTAACCCCTAACGCTAACCCTAACCCTAACCCTAACCCCTGATCCTAACGTGCAACCTAACCCTTATCCCTGACCCTGACTCTGACCCTGACCCTGACCCTGACACTAACCCTAACCCTAACGCTAACACTAAATTCTAACCCTAAACCTAACCATAACCCCAACCGCTACCCTAAACCCTAACCCTAACCCTAACCCTAACCCTAACCTTAACCCTCAACCTAAACCCAACCCCAACCCTAAACTCAACCACAACCCTAAACTCAACCACAACCCTAACCCCACCCTAACCCTAACCCTAACATAACCCTAACACTAACCCTAACACTTAACCCTAAACCTAACCCTAACCCTAACCCCTAACGCTAACCCTAACCCTAACCACTAACGCTAACTCAAACCCGGGCTTAACCCGAATGCTAACTCTAACTTTAAACTTAACCCTAAACCCTGGCCCTGACTCTGACCCTGACTCTGACCTTAACCCTAAAACCTAACACTAACCCTAACCCTAACCCTAAACCTAAACACTAACCCTAAAACTAAACCAAACCCCAACCCTAAACTTAACCCCTAACCCCCAACCACAATCCCAAACCTAACCCCAACCCTAACCCTAACCCTAACCCTAACCCCAAACCTAACCGTAACCCGAACCATAACACTAACCCCAACCGCAATCCCAACCCTAACCCCAACCACAACCACAACCCAAACCCTAACCTAACCCCAACACTAACCCCTAACCCTAACACTAACCCTAAACCTAAACCCAACCCCTAACCATAACCCTAACCCTAACCCCAAGCCCTAAGCCCTAACCCTAACCCCTAACCCTAACGCTAACCGTAACCCAAACGCTAACCCTAACCCTAACCCTGACCCTAACGTGCAACCTAACCCTTATCCCTGACCCTGACTCTGACCCCTGACCCTGACCCTGACCCCGACACTAACCCTAACCCTAATGTTAACACTAAATCCTAACCCTAAACCTAACCATAATCCTAACCGCTACCCTAAACCCTAACCCTAACCCTAACCCCTAAACCTAAACTTAACCCTCAACCTAAACCCAACCCCAACCCTAAACCCAACCCCAACCCTAACCCCACCCCAACCCTAACCCTAACATCACCCTGACACTAACCCTAACACTTAACCCCAAACGTAACCCTAACCCTAACCCCTAACGCTAACCCTAACCCTAACCCCTAACGCTAACCCTAACCCGGGCTTAACACGAATGCTAACTCCAACTTTAAACTTTACCCCAAACCCTGGCCCTGACTCTGACCCTGATTCTGACCTTAACCCTAAAACCTAACACTAACCCTAACCCCTAACCCCAAACCTAAACACTAACCCTAAAACTAAACCAAACCCCAACCCTAAACTTAACCCCCAACCCCAACCACAATCCCAAACCTAACCCCCAACCCTAACCCTAACCCTAACCCTAACCCCAAAACTAACCATAACCCGAACCATAACACTAACCCCAACCGCAATCCCAACCCTATCCCCAACCCCAACCACAACCCTAACCCCAACTCTAACCCTAACACTAACCCCTAACCCTAACACTAACCCTAACACTAACCCTAAACCTAAACCTAAACCCTAACCCCTAACCCTAACCCTAACCCCAACCCCAACACTAACCCTAACCCTAACGCTAACCCTAACCCTAACGCTAACCCTAACCCTAACCCCAACCTTAACCCTAACCCTAACCCCAACGCAAACGCTAAAATAACCCTAACCCTAACCCTAAACAAAACCCCTAACCCTAACCCCTAAACCCAACCCTAAACCGCTTCTAATCCTAAACCTACAAGTAACGCTAACCCTAACCCTAACCGTAAACCAAACCATATCCCTAACCCTAACCCTAACCCTAATCCTAAACCTAACCCCTAACCCTAACCCTAACCCAACCGTAAACCTAACACTAACTCTAACTCTAACCCACACATACCTTAGCCCTACCCCTACCCCTATACCTAACCCTAAACCTAACCCCTAACCCCTAATCCTAACCCTAACCAAACCCCCGTATCGCTATCCCCCTAACCCTAACCGTATCCCTAACCCTAACCAAATCACCTAACCCTAACCCCAACCCTAACCCTAACCCCCAAACCTAACCCTAAACTAACCCTAACACTAACTCTAACCCCTAAACTTAACCCTAACCCTCACCCCAAAACTAACCCCTAACGCTAACCCCAACCCTAAACCTAACACTAACGCTAACCCTAATGCTAAACCTAACCCTAAACCCTGACCCTGACTCTGACCATGAATCCGACCCTGACCCTAACCCTAACCCTAACCCTAACACTAAACCCCAACCCTGAACCTAACCATAATCCCAACCGTTACCCTAAACACTAACCCCAACCCTAACCCTAACCCTAATCTTAACCCTCAACCTAAACACAACCCCAACCCTACAACCAACCCCACCCCTAACCCCACCCCAACCCTAATTCTAACATAACACTAACACTAACCCTAACCCCTAACCCCAACCCTAACCCTAACCCTAACCCTAACCCCTAACCCTAACCCCTAACCCTAACCCCTAACGCTAACCCAAACCGGACCTTAATCCGAATGCTAACTCTAACGCTAAATTTAACCTTAAACCCTGACCCTGACTCTGACCCCTGACTCTGACCTCAACCCCAAATCCTAACACTAACCCTAACCCTAAACCCTAACCCTAAACCCAACCGTAAACCTAAACCCAAACACTAACCCCAATGTTAAATCAAACCCTAACCCCAAACTTAACCCTAACCACAACCCTAACCCCAACCACAATCCCTACCCTAACCCCAATCCCAACCCCAACCCCTGACCCTAATCCTAACCCCTAACACTAACCCCTAACCCTAACACTAACCCCAACCCTAACCCCTAACCCTAACCCTAACCCCTAAACCCTAACCCTAACCCTAACACTAACGCTAACCCTAACACTAACCCTAACGCCAACGCTAACCCTAAACCTACCCTTAACCCTAACCCTAACCCCAACCAAAACGCCTAACCCGAACCCGTAATCCTAACCCTAAACGGCTTCTAACCCTAAACCCAAGAGTAACGCTAACCCTAACCCTAACCATAAACCAAACCCTATCCCTAACCCTAACCCTAACCCTTAACCCTAATCCTAACCCTAACCCCTAACCTTAACCCCAACCCAACCCCTACACCTAACCCTAACTCTAACTCTAACTCACACATACCTTTAACCCTACCCCAACCCCTATCCCTAACCCTAACCCCCAAACCCACACCTAACCCTAACCCCTAACCCTAACTCAAATCCTAGCCCCAACACTAAACCCAAAACTAACCCTAACACTAAACCCATCCCCCTAACCCTAACCCATCCCTAACCCAACCCCAACCCTGACCCTAACCCTAACCCCCAACCCCTACACTAACCCTAAACCCTAAACTTAATCCTAACAATAACCTTAACCCTAAACCCTAACCCTAACCCCAAACCTCACACTAAACCTAACCCTAACCTTAACCCTAAACACTAACCCTAACCCTAAACCAAACCCTAAACCTAACCCTAACCCTTAACCTCACCAAACACCAAACCTAACCCTAATCCTAACCCCAATCCTAACCTTAACGCCAACCCGAACCCTAACCCTAACCCCAACCCTAAGCCCAACCCCAACCCTTACCCCTCCCCACACTAACCCTAACATAACCCTAACACTAACCCTAACCCCCAACCCAAAACTTAACCCTAACTCAAACCCCTAATGCTAACCCTAACCCTAACCCTAACCCTGACCCTAACGCGCAACCCAACCCTTATCCCTGACCCTGACTCTGACCCTGACCCCGACACTAACCCCTAACCCTAACGCTAACACTAAACCCTAACCCTAAACCTAACCATAACCCCAACCGTTACCCTAAACCCCAACCCTAACCCTAACCCTAAACCCAAACTTAACCCTCAACCTAAACCCAATCCCAACCCTAAACCCAACCCCAACCCTAACCCCACCCCAACCCTAACCCTAACATAACCCTAACACTAACCCTAACCCTTAACCCCAAACCTAACCCTAACCCTAACCCCTAATGCTAACCCAAACCCACACCTTAACCCGAATGCTAACTCTAATTTTAAACTTAACCCTAAACCCTGGCCCTGAATCTGACCCCTGACTCTGACCTTAACCCCAAATCCCAACACTAACCCTAACCCTAAACCGTAACCCCAAACCCAACCGTAACCCCAAACCTAAACAGTAACCCCAAAGCTAAATCCAACCCTAACCCTAAACTTAACCCCTAACCCCAAACACAATCTCAAACCTAACCCCAACCCTAACCCTAACCCTAGCCCTAACCCCAAACCTAACCATAACCTGAACCCCAACACTAACCCCAAGTGCAATCCCAACCCTAACCCCAACCCCATCCACAACCCTAACCCTAATTCTAACCCCAACACTAACCCCTAACCCTTACATTAACCCTAACACTAACCCCAAAGCTAACCCCAACCCCTACCCCCAACCCTAAACCCTAACCCTAAGCCCTAACCCTAACCCTAATCCTAACGCTAACCGTAACGCAAACGTTAACCCTAACCCTAACCCTAACCCTAACCAAAACCCCTAACCCTAACCCCTAACCCTAACCCTAAACCGCTTCTAACCCTAAACCTACGAGTAACCCTAAACCTAACCCTAACCGTAAACCAAACCATATCCCTAACCCTAACCCTAACCCAACCCTAAACCTAACACTAACTCTAACTCTAACCCACACATACCTATAGCCCTAACCCTACCCCTATACCTAACCCTAACCCTAACCACTAACGCTAACCCTAACCCTAACAAAACCCGTATCGCTATCCCCTCACCCTAACCCTATCCTTAACCCTAACCAAATCACCTAACCCTAACCCTAACCCTAACCCCAAACCTCTTCTAACCCTAAACCCAAGAGTAACGCTAATCCTAACCCTAACCCTAAACCAAACCCTATCCCTAACCCTAATCCTAACCCATAACCCTAACCCTAACATTAACTCAACCCCTAACCCTAACCCTAACCCTAACCCACACATACCTTTAACCCTACACCTACCCCTACCCCTATCCCGAACCCTAACACTAACTCCTAAACCTACACCTAACCCTAACCCGTAACCCTTACTCAAACCCTAGCCCTAACACTAATCCTAACCCTAACCATAACACTAAACCCTAACCCTAACCCTAACTTCTAACCCTAACCGCTAAAACTAACCCGAACCCTAACTCGTCTAACCCTAACCCTAACCCTACCTCTACCCCCACACCTAACCCAACCGTAACCTCACCCTAACCCTAACCACAACCCCTAAACCTACCTGCACCCCTACCCCTACCCCTAACCATAACCCTATTCCTAAACTCTAAACATAACCCTAACCCTTACCCTAACACTAAACACTAACCCTTACCTTAACCCAAACCCAACCCTAACACTAACCCTAGCCCTAACACTAACCACAATCCCTAACATTAACACTAACACTAACCCTAACCCTACCGAAAACCCCTAACCCTAACCTTAAACCCACACTCGTCTAACCCTAAACCTAAGAGTAATGCTAACCCTAACCCTAACCCTAAACCAAACCCTAACCCTAACCCTAAACCTAACCCTAATCCCTAACCCTATTCCTAAATCTAACTCCTAACCGTAATCCTAACCCTAACCCTAACCCAAAACTAATCCTAACCCTAACCCAAAACTAACCCTAACCCTAACCCTATCCCTAACCCACACATACCTTTAACCGCACCCCTACCCATATCCATAACCCTAACCCCTAAACCTACACCTAACCCTAACCCCTAACCCAAAGTCAAACCCTAGCCCTAATACTAAACCTAACCCTAACCCTAACACTAAGCCGTAACCCTAACCCTAACTTCTAACCCTATCCGCTAACCGTAACGCTAACCCTAACCTTAACCCAACCCTGACCCTAACCCTAACCCCAAACCCTAACACTAACCCTAAACACTAACCCTAACCTTAACCCCTAATCCATAACCATAACCATAACCCTAGCCCTAGCCCCAACCCTATCCCTAACCCTAACACTAACCCTAATAATAACCCTAACCCTAAACCCTAAACCCTAACTCTAACACTAACCTTAACACTAAACTCTAACCCTAACCCCAACACTAACACAAACCTAACCCTATCCCTAAACCTAACACTAACCACAACCCCTAACCTTACCTCTAACCCTAACCCCTAACCCTAAACCTAAACCCAAATTCAAACACTAACCCTAACCCTAAACCCAAACACTAACCCTAATCCTAATCAAACCCCAACCCTTACCCTAACTCTATCCCTAATCCCAACCGTAACCCTAGCCCTAGCCCAAGCCTTAGCCTTAGCCCCAACCATATCCCTAGCCCTAGCCCTAACCCTAAACACAATGCTAACCCAACCCTAAACCTAATCCTAACTTTAACCCTAATCCTAAACCTAAACCCTGAACTCTAACACTAACCCTAAACGTAAGCTATAACTCTAACCTAAACCAAACCTAACCCTATCCCGATACCCTAAACCCTAACTCTAACCCTAACCCTAAACATTAAACCTAATCGTAAAACAACACCAACACTAACCCTAACCCTAACCACAACCCCTAAACCTACCCCTAACCTTAACCCCAACCCCTAATCCTAACACTAACCCTAACACTAACCACTAAACCTAACCCCTGACCTTAACCATATACCCTACACCTAACCCTAATCCTAACCCGAAACCCTAACCCTAACCCAACCCTAACTCTATCCCTAACCCTAACCCCAAAATTAAACACTAAACCCAACACTAACCCTAAACCCCAACCCCACACCTAGCCGTAGTCCCAGCTCTGGCACTATTTCTGAACCTAATCCTAGCCCTAGCCCTACCCTAACACAATGCTAACCCTAAAGCTAATCCCAACCCATACCCCTACCCCTATCTCTAATCCCTAACCCTAAATCTAACCCTAACCTTAACTCTGAACCCTAACCCTATCTCCATCCCCAACCCTAAACCCAAACCTAACTCTAACCCTGAACCATAAACCCTAACCCTATCCCTAACCGTAGCCAAACCCTAATCCCAACACTAATTTCAACCCATTTCCCTACCCGTACCCCTACCCCTAACCGATAACTCTAACCCTAACCCTAACTCCTAACACTAACCATAACCCTAAACCATACCCCAACCCAAAACTCTAACCCTAACCCTAACCGTAGTCTAAGCCCTAGCCATAGCCCCCAGCAATAGCCCTAGTCCTAACCGTATCACTAGTCCTAACCCTAACACTAACACTAACCCTAATTCTAACCCTAACAGCAAACCTAACCCAACCATAGCACTAACCTTAACCCCTGACCCCAACCATCCACATACCACTACCAGTAACCCTAATACTAACCCTAAGCCCTAACCGTAACCCTAACTCTAAACCTACCCCTACACTTACACCTAACCCTAACCCAACCCTAACCCTAACCCTAGCCCTAGCCCTTACCCTAACCTTAACCCTAACCCTAAACCTACCCCTACATTTACACCTAACCCTAACCCAACCCTAACCCTAACCCTAACCCTAGCCCTAGCCCCTACCCCAACCGTAACCCCAACCCCAAACCCAATCTTAACCCCAACCCCAACCCAACCCTAACCCTAACCCCAAACCAAACCCCAAGAGTAACACTAACCCTAACCCCAACACTAACCTAAACCTAACTCTAACCCTAATAATAACCCCAACACTAACGCTAACCCTCGACCTAAACCTATCACTAGCCCTAACCCTAACACTAACACTAATCCTAAATCCTAAAACCTAACACTAACCCTAACCATAAACCTAACCCTACAATAACCCCAAATCCTAAGCCTAACCCTAACCCTAACCATAAACCTCTTCTAACCCTAAACCAATAGTAATGCTAACCCTAACCCTAACCCCTAACCCTAAACCTAACCCAACCCTAACCCTAACCCTAACCGACACTTACCTTTCACACCCTACCCCTACCATTATCCATAAACCTAACCCTAACCCCTAAACCCACACCTAACCCTAGCCCCTAACCCCAACTCAAACCCTAGCCCCAACACTAAAACTAAACCTAACCCTAACACCAAACCCTAACCCTAACCTTAACTTCTAACCCCAACTGCTAACCCTAACCCTAACTCGTCTAACCCTAACCCTAACCCTACCTCTATCCTTACCCCTAACTCAATTGTAACCTTATCCCTAACCCTAACCACAACCCCTAAACCTACCTGCAACCCTAACCCCAACCATAACCCTATCCCTAAACCCTAAAACATAACCTTGCCTTAGTCCCAACCCAAACCCTTACCAAACCCTTACCTTAACCCTAACCCAACCCTAACACTAACCCTAACCCTAACACTAACCACAACCCCTAAACCTAACCCTAACCCTAGCCCTAACCCTATTCTAACTCTAACCCCAAACCCAACACCCTATAACAATAAAACTAATAGTAAAGCTAACCTTAACCCTAAACCCAACCCCAATGCCAAACCTACCCTTACCCTAACCCTAACCCTAACCCCTAAACCAAACCCCAACCCCAACCCTAACCCTAACCCTAAATCTAACCCCTAACCCTAACACTAACCACTAATCCTAACCCCAACCCTAAACCTAAAACTCTTCTAACCTTAAACCTAAGTGTAACTCTAACCCCAACCCTAACCCTAACCCTAAACCTAACCCCTGACCCTAATCCTAACCCTAACCCTAACCCTAACACTAAACCCAACCACTAACCCCTAACCCTAATCCCTATCCCTAACCCTAACCCCAACCCACATATACCTTTAATCCTACACTTACCCCTACCCAGAACCCTAAACCTAACCTAACCCTACTCCTACCCCTAACCCTAACCTTAACCCTAACTGAACCCTACCCCTACTCCTAAAGCTAACCCTTAAACTCACCCAACCCTAACCCTAACCCCTAACCCTAACCCTAACCCTAACCAAAACCCCTAACCGTAACTGTAACCCTAACCAAAACCCTAACCCTAAACCTAACCCCTAACCCTATCCCTAACCCCTAACCCTAACACTAACCCCAACCCCTAACCCTAACCCTAACCCTAACCAAAACCCCTAACCCTAAACCTAACCCTAAAACTAACCCCTAACCCTAATCCTAACCCTATCCCCTAACCCTAACTCAAATCCTAGCCCTAACACTAAACCCTAACCCTAACCCTAACCCTAACCCTAACCCTATCCCTAACCCTAACTGGTCTAAATCTAACCCTAACCCTACTCTACCCCTACCCCTAACCCAACCGTAACCTTATCCCTAACCCTAACCACAACCCCTAAACTGACATGCACCCCTTCCCCTACCCCCTAACCATAACCCTATCCCTAAATCCTAAACCATAAACCTAACCCTAACCCAAACACTAAACACTAACCCTTACCTTAACCCTAACCCAACCCTAACTCCTAACCCTAACCCTAACACTAACCACAACCCCTAAACCTAACCGTAACCCTAGCCCTAAACCTATTATAACCCTAACCCCAAACATAACCCTCTATAACAATAAACCTAAGAGTAACACAAACCTTAACCCTAAACCTAACCCCAACCCTAACCCACACATACCTTTAACCCTACCCTCACCCTAAACCTAACCCAACTCTACTCCTATCCATTACCCTAAACTTAACCTTAACCCAACCCTACACCTACCCCTAACACTAACCCTAAAACTCACCCAACCCTATCCCTAACCCTAACCCTAGCCCAGCCCTAACCCCTAGCCCTAGTCCTAGACCTAAACCTAGCACTAACCCTAACCATATCCCTGCCCCTAAACTCTAAACCCCAACCCCAACCCTAACCCTAACCCTCAACTTTAACCCAACCCTTACCCTAACCCTAACCCCAACCCCTAACACTAACCCTAAACCCTAACACTAATCCTAACCCTAACCTTAACCCTAAGCCCCAACCATAACCCCTAACCCTAGCCCTAGCCCTAGCCCTAACCCTATACCTAGCCCTAACACTAACCCTAACACTAACCCCAACCCTAAACCCTAAACCCTAACACTAACACGACCCTAACCCTATCCCTAACCCCAACCAATGCCTCTACCCATATTCTACCCCTATCCCTAACCCTAACAGCTAACCGTAAACCTAACACCTAACCCAAACCAAACGCTAACCCTAAACTTAAACCCTAACACTAACCCTAACACTAACCTGAAACCTTACCCATAACACTAACCCTAACCCTAACCGTAACCCTAACCCTAATCTTAACCCTAACTTATCTAACCCTAACCCTAAACCTACTACTACCCAACTACATACCCTTACCCCTAACCCTAACACAACCCTAACCTCAACACTAATCCTAACCTTCACCACCACCCCTATCCATACCCCTACTCCTAACACTAACCCCAACTTTAAACCTAACCCTATCCCTAAACCCTAAACCCTAACCCTAACCCTAACCTTAACACTAAACACTTAACCTAACCCCAACACTAAACCAAACCCAACCCTCTCCCTAAACCTAACACTAACCACAACCCCTAACCTTACCTCTAACCCTAACCCTAACCCTAACCCTAAAACTAAACCCAAATCCTAACACTAACCCTAACCCTAACCCTAATCCTAATCCACCTCTAACCCTTATCTTAACTCTATCCCTAACCCCAACCGTAACCCTCGCCCTAACCCAAGCCCTAGCCCTAGCCCTAACCATATCCCTAGCCCTAGCCATAACCCTAAACATAACGCTAACCCAACCCTAAACCTAACCCTAACTTTAACCCTAATCCTTAACCTAAACCCTGATTCTAACACTAACCCTAAACGTAAGCTATAACCCTAACCCTAACCCAACCCCTAACCCTATCCTGCAACCCTAAACCCTAACCCTAACCCTAAACTTTAAACCTAACCCCAAAACAACACCAATACTAACCCTAAACCTAACGCTAACGCTAACCACAACCCCTAAACCTACCCCTAACCTTAACCCCAACCACTAATCCTAACACTAACCCTAACACTAACCACTAAACCTAACCTTGACCCTAACCATAAACCCTACACCTAACCCTAACCCTAAACCGAAACCCTAACCCTAACCCAACCCTAACTCTATCCCTAACCCTAACCCTAACATTAAACCCTAAACTTAACACTAACCCTAAAACCTAACCCCACACCTAGCCGTAGCCCTAGCTCTGGCACTATTTCTGAACCTAATCCTAGCCCTAGCCTAATCCTAACACAACGCTAACCCTAAACCAACCCCAACCCATACCCCTACCCCTATCCCTAATCCCTAACCCTAAATCTAACCCTAACCTTAACTCTGAACCCTAACCCTAACTCAATCCCCAACCCTAAACCCAAACCTTACTCTAACCCTAAACCATAAACCCTAACCCTATCCCTAACCGTA